>CM021102.1:623028275-623218365 GCA_007115665.2 Sequoiadendron giganteum
AATGGGTCCCCTTTTGTTTTTTTTTTTTACTTAGTTGTTTTTGGAACCAAGTTTGGAGTCTAGTTTTGCCAATACTTTGTTTTTCTTTGATTTCTCTATCGGAATCGGAACCGGAGCTGAATCAGGTTTTGGAAGATCTTTTGAGGCGTATTTTGGTTCTATTCCGATAGTCTTTTCTTTGCCTTTGTTTTTGCTCTTTGGCGGAAGCGGAGCAGGAGTGGGAATTGGGATGTTACTTTTCAAAATTTGCAAAATTAAATTCAATTCCGATCCCGCCTCCTCTCCCTTTTTAATGTTTGTTTGTCTCGGTTTTTGTGTTTTGTTTTATTAGGTTGGTCTTTTAATTAACTTTTTTTTTTTTTTAGTTGTCGTACGCAAAGTCAGAATGGGGATGCCAAGGCTTGGTGTGATGATTCTTAAGATCTTGTTCTACCTTTGTTCCAAATTACCAATTCTCTTTGTATTGACTTTTGGATCTGCTGTACCCAGACCAAGAAAGTCTGCTCTCTTACCCTAATTCACTTTTAATCGTGGTTTTACTGCATTAATGGTGGTTGCCGATGTAGGTAGAAATTCACATATTTTTCTTTATTAAGGGTTAAAGCTGATTATTATTGTTATTATTACAAGTCTGAGAGCGCGAAGAGCAATAGCAGAGTTTGTTTGAGCAAATTGATCAAGATAGAGAAGGGATATTGTGTCCGAATTGATTCAGAAAGTTAGCGTGGCTTTGTTTGCGTTTGAGGTAGGTCTTTTATCTTTGTTATTCGTTGTTTATTTCCTTGTTGTGTTTTGCTTTGTATCTATTCGCGTGTTCAATCTTTGTGTTTTAAAGTAATTTTATAATCATCGATGTGATTAAGCGAGCAGGTTTTTGTTTTGGCTTGTTTTGTTTTGTTTTAATCTTTGTTGTTTTATTTTGTCGTGTCATTTCTTTCTATTTTTGGGCATTGTCGCTTTCATGTCTTAATCATGATCGCATCGTGTCATTTTCGATTTGCAGTAGATTTAGATTAGATTAAAGGTTTTTTATGGCATGAGTTAGATTAAGAATTTACAGTGAGGTAGCTTAGAGATTTTACAGTGAGTTTAGGTAGATTAGATTTATTGTTTAATTTAGGGTTTCATCATTTGGTAGAATGGCAGGGTTTTAAAACCCGTGCCCTATTTTTATTAAGTTTGTTAGATTAGGGTTTCGTTGGTCTCTGCAATTACTTTAAAAATAAGATTTAAATAAATGGCTCTAAAATACAATTGTTCCCCACGGTCATATGAGGGTAGAGTTTTTAAGCTCCTTTGCCATTTTATGGCGATCTAGGTTTAATCATGAAGTTATGATGAAAATGAATAAATTTGATGATGTCATGATTAGCATAGGCGGAGGTGGGATTGGAATGGGTATGGGCATAAGATTTTTGTTTTTACCAAAGTTATCAATTCCATTTCTATCTCATTTTCGATTTCGAGTTCTAAAAGGTTTTTCTTGAAGTATGTGATGACTAGCGGAGGCGGGATCGGAACTGATCTTAAACTTAAGGGTTTTGTTTGTAAAGGTTATTAGTTTCGTTTTCATCCTATGTCTGGCTCCGCATATGGTGGGAAGTCTTTTGTCGAAGTAACGATAACTAAGTCAGAGGGGGAGGCGAAATGGAAATAGAATATGAAATGAAGAGAATTTAAAGAAAAACCAAATCCCTTTTTCATTCTGATCTCGGTTCCGATAACTTCCCCGACTCCGACTCCGAGCCCGTTTGTTACTAGCTGAAGTTCCTATATTGGTTTTTGCTTCGAGTCCACCAGTCTTGTAAAAGTGATTATTTTTTGTTTTTGTCCGACTCCGACTCTGACTCCGATGTATATGTAATAGGTATGTTTTTAAAACATGTTTTATAATGATTTATTGGAAGGTCTAATTAAAGGTTTTCTTGTAGGAGATTTGAGAGATGTCAGGAACATTAGGAGAGGCTGCTCGAAGGAATCAACTAGCTAGAACGTCAAAGCCTACACCAAAAATCAAGAAGGTGAAACCAGAACAGTTACCTTATACATTAAGGTATGATCATAGGAATCCGGTGGTGAAGGTGAGCAAGGTGGAATCAAACTGGTCAGATATCACAGATACCAATCTGGGCCAGTATAGTTTTGAAGAATTACATGAAGAGACCTTTGCAGAAAGTGAAAACTTGATAGGGAGAACTCAAAGGATTGTTGAATCCGGTCTTGCACATATCACTGTGTTTCCTTTGTTAGTTCAGTGTCCGGAGTTGATATGTACAGTGGCTAGTACTTATAATCCAGCTACAAGATTATGCATGGATTCACAGAATAATGCGATTATAGATCTTACTCCGCAGATGTTCCAAAGCATATTCAATGTTCCTGATCCCAAGAATTTAGTGCAGTTGACTGAGGCTGAGGCATTGGAGAAATACAGTAAGCATAAAGACTCCAATAAGTCTCATTTAAACAAAAGATGGTTAAGTATCGAGAAGAAGTCTTTGAGCAAACTGGCAGATCAGCCAAAGAGGGCAGACTTCAAGAAGGAGATATCGGATTTAATATTGATGTTGTCCAGAGTGTTTGGGAAGAGGGATGCCTTCCATTTCAAGGAATGGATGTTTCATTTTATTCAAGTGATCTTTCAGGGTGATTATCAATTTGATTGGTCAATGATTGTTTCTGATGCCATACATGATCAACTCACAAGGGTCAGACAAACCAAATCTTTCTTCATGACTTCATATGTGGTCTATGCTGCAGCAAGATTGGGGATTTTCCTAGGATTAAACAGAGTAGGTATAATGGGAGTCTTGGATGGACAAAAGAAGGTATGGGAACACTATGATCAATTATCTCTTTAGGTGGCTGAGACTCACTTCAGAAGAGTCAATGATGCATTTTTATATGTGGTTATCAACCAGTTGAGTGGAGCTGCAGGATATAGGTTAAGTCAGGAAGCTATGGCTTTCATTTCTGAATGGGGAAGTTGGTACATCCAATACCCCAAATTTACATACTTCAGATTGTTTGGGTTTGAAGGTCATCCTCATTTACTTCGAAGATGCTGCAGCAATAGAATAGTGCTTATGGAATTTGTATATCAAGCCATCGGAGTTAATGCTAGATTTGGGATGAAGCACAAGACAGGATGCCATAAGTTTCCTATGACACTGGGGGAATATGGTTGTCAACACTTGAAGGTGGCTAAGGTGGTTTGTAATGAGTTGATACAATTGAAATTGGGATTGTATATAGCTCGTAAGTATTTTGATCCGAAAAAGAAGATGTATACTTTATTACCTTCAGTGTTTACTAGACACTTTAATTTGTTAGAGGATTTTTGGTGTGATAGGCAGGATGAATTTGACTTAAGGAGGAAGAATTATGAGAGATTACCAGTCTCACTTATGGTAGAGTTGGACATTAAAGATAATAATCCTGACACTTTGGTGGATGATGGAGTGGTATTAGATCCCTCATATGAAGCTTTGAATATTGGTACCAAAAACTTAGATCCAATAGACTGGAGTGAAGAAGAAATGATTGACATTAAGAAATTGGGAAGAACAGTCTTGGATAGAAGTGTGCAATGGTTGATGATGAGGACTCAAGCTCCTCAGGGACCAATCCTCAAGAAAGGTAAAGGGTATAAGAGGATTAAAAGAAAGGCACCTTCCAAGGAACCATTGGAATTCTTTCCTCCTGATGTTGAAGAAACAAGTTGGAGGTGGTTGATGAAGAAGAAGAGACACCCGAGGGAGATGTTCCAATTGAATCTGTTGTTCCTATGCCCGCATTGGGTGAGTCATCTACACAAGCCCCACTCACAAGAAAGAAAAGCAAAGAAGTTCAAGGAGTGCTTTATGCCATGGCTAAAGCTACTAAAGGGAAGGAAGTGGAGGAAGAGTTGGTAGAAATTGAGACAGATTCAGATGAAACTCTGTCAGAGAAGGACCTGCAAGAAAACATGCCTCTAGATCCTACTATTGAGCAGATTCTTACACAGGAGGAGCAATGGAAACAGTTTGAAGATGCTACCAGAGAATCTGATGCAAGGGATGCTGCAAAGAAACAAAAGGAAATAGAGGCAAAGTTGCAATCTGATGCTCTAATTCAACAGCAGCAATTGAAGGAAAAAGAAGTTGAAACAAGGACAGTAGCTGATACAATGGAGGAGCAAATGAGGCAACGAGAGCATGAGATCAAGGTCAAGGTAGAAAATGACAAGGTGGAACTGATATAGAAGATCCATGATCTAGAAGAGGAGAAAGCAAGAAATAGAAGGGAAAAGGATGCTCTGGTTGCTAGATTGAAGCTTGCAGAGGAGACTCGACAAAAAGAATAAGAGGCTGAAGCTCTAAGGAAAGAAAAAGAGGCTGAAGAGCTGGTAAAGAAATAGCAAGCTGAGAAAGAAAGGGAAAAGGCAGAGAAACTCATAGCCTTGGAAGTAGAAAGGATAGAAAAGGAAGAAACTGAAAGGAAGCAAAAAGAAGAAGAGGCCGGAGCTGCAAAACTTAAAGCTTTAGAGGCAGAACGGTTGGAAAGAGAGGCCTTAGAGAAAGAAAAAGAGAAGGATCAGATGGAAGAGGAAAGATTGAGAAAAGAAGAAGAAGAGAGGAAGATGCGGGAACAAAGAGATAGAGAGGAGGCTGAGAAGTTGGTGCAGTTGCATGTACTGCAGGAGCAACAAGAAAAGCCAAAGGTTGATTCTCAACCTGAGGTAGATATTCAGCCATCCTCTACAGTTGCTGCTTCCTCTTCCATGATGATGACTTCAAGTGCTCCTACATGGTTGAAATTAGATTTGTAGAAGAGAGCTAGAACACCTCCTCAACCTCTTAATTGGGAGGATATGATGAAGGAGATTGAATGGGAAAGGCCTAAGAAGAAGGCTAAAATTTTGCATTCTACCAGACTCACAAATAAAGGAGAGATAGTTGTTGAATGTGTCGTGCCTATGATTGAAAAGGAGGTAGGGGATATGCAGCTCACAGACTATCAATTGAGTATGGTTAACTTGGGAAGACCCACTAGAAATCAACAAATGAATCTAATTGATGTGGTGGCTTCAATGACAAAATCAAGAATGATCAAGGACAAACAAAAGAAAGATGAGCTTAAGGCTCAGTTAGATCAGTTACATTCATTTTTGAAGAGTGTCTCCTCTCCAAGGTCACAAAAGGTTGCAGCAATTGAGACTCCTGTTTTGCTAAGCAAAAAGGAGGTTGATGATTTGGTGCAGGTTAGAGGTAAGGCGAAGATGGTTGAAAAATGGATACACAAAGTGAACCGGGAGGTAGGTGAGGTTTTGGAAAAGGGGTTTGAAACCTATAAGGAGGCGGAAGGAGTAATAAAAGAGATGCATCAATATATTGAGGCCTTCGAGAAGTTAGAAGAAGAGTACAAAGAGTATAGTGAAAAGTTAGAGAAGATAAATACATTGCCTCTAACTACTCTTCTAGAAGAATCTATACTCGAAGATGATAATAAAGATTTTGTAGAAAAGACTTCTCGTATCCTTAAGTTTAGGACTGGCTTTTTGAGCAAGCATAAGGATGAAATTCAGGAAGCAATTAATAATTTAACTGAGCAGTTGGAAGAGTTGGAAGCGGTTATGGCTATAATAGTAGATGTGAATGTAATGACTAAAGATGGCATGCCGTTAAGTCAGGTTAGAGAGAAATGGAATGAAAGATTCCAAGGACTCATGTAGGATGATGGAGAGGACTTAGTGATAGACCGACTTGTAGAAGTCAAGGAAGAAATAAAAGCTGCAGGAAGAGAGTTGGTCAAGGTAAAAAGCATAAAAGAATTTGCTACAGTTGAGTTGGATCACATCAAGTTTGAAGATGACTGGATTGATGGGCCAGACATAGATATGCTACAACAAGTCTTCACCAGTTATGATGAGTTCATAGCGGATCCAGCATCACATGCATAAAATCTTGCATGCATAATATTCTTCTTCCTTGCATGATGCATGATGATCTTCTTCCTTGCATGTTGCATGCATACAACACTGGCAATCTCAAGGACGTGTGATCTTCTTTTCTCCTATTTTCTATCTTCTATTGTTAGATCAAACTGAATGTATAATGTAAGAACTCAAGATCGAAATTGATCTGAGTTTCCAAGACAGTTGATTGTTCCTAAAAAGGTGGAAAGCCTAAGATAGAAGTAAAGTTCGAACTTCTTTTTGTATTCTATAAATACCAGTGGGGTATTACATTGTAAGGGTCAGCTAATTGAAAATTGGATTGGCTTACCTAGTGCTAGGAGATAGAATTTTCATAGAGCATTTTGCAGAGATACATTGTACCAGATCTTGTTTATAGTTAATAGAATTGTAGGTTTACGAAATATGGAGTTTGTATTGAATTGTGTTGTTTGATAAGGTTAATGAGTTATAATCCACTTGAATGCCAGTGATTGTGCTGAAGCATGATAGTTTCTTATGTGATGAAAGTCATTAGAAGAAACCATGTTTAAAGATTATCTTGTTAAATTGTCATTGAATTAAGGTTATTAAAGTCTGTTGATCTATAGTTTTAATGATGAATGAATGTGTGTGGTTTTGAGATCTTGGAAATACTTGTGATAGGCGAATAGAGGAATTGAATTAAGCACCTAAGATGTATACGATGGTACAATTATACTGTGGGTTGTGTCATGCTATGGTTTTTGTGATCGGTTAAGAAAACATTCATTGTTAAAAGTATATGTCTGGATATTAGATAAATTTAATTCATACTTACTGATTTACCCCTTGGATCTATCTTTTTCTTTTATTTTAAACCCCTTGATTTACAGGAACTATTTTGACAAAGAGAGTCATAGCTTGAATCCTTTGTTACCAGCATAGGCCCCTTGAATATTATAGTTGCATGAACCAATTGAGTGACATCAGACAGTTGAGAACCAACTACCAGGACCTTGGGAGTTAGACCACTACATGTAGTCTTTCTTTTTCAGGAGAAATAGAATAGAAATATTCTGTTTTAATGTTGTTTGTGTCATTTTAACCATCATCAATACACTTCTTACTCCATACATTGCACCTCAACTCCTAATCCTTCAACTTATATACCCTTTAAACTCTCTACTCCATCTCAACCCTAAACTCAACCCTAAACCCTAAAACCCTAAATTCTTAAACCTTCTACCCTTTTATCATCATCCCTCAACCCACACTCCTCTACCCTCTAATTAGTCTCTCTCTCTCAAATTATTGCCTCCACCCACCCCCCTCTCCCTCTTGCAGGGTCTCCTCTTGCACCCATTCCTCTATATCTCTCTCCCCACCCCTTAACCCTAAACCCTTAACCTTAAACTCCAAATCCTTAGACCCCTCTACACCCACTCCCTTAACCCTACATCCTCTATCTCTCCTCCCACTCTCTCTCTCAAGTCTCTCCATCATATATTCCCTCTCCCTCTCTCAAGTCTCCCTCACTCACTCCCTATATCTCTCTCCCCTCTACCCTCTACCCTCTACCCTTAACCCTCCCCCCCTCTCTCTCTCTCTCATCTCTACCCTTAACCATAAACCCTAAACCCTTAACCCTTAAACCCTAAACCCATAAACCCTCTACCCTCTACCCTTAACCCTCCCTCCCTCTATCTCTCTCCCTCCTACCCCTATCCCTCTCTCGGGTCTCTCTCTCAATCACTCACTCCCTCTATCACTCTCCCATCTACTCTTAACCCTCTACCCTCTCCCATTAACCCTTAAACCCTAAACCCTTAAACCCTTAACCCTCTACCATTAACCCTCTACCCTAAACCCTCTACCATTAACCCTTAACCCTTAAACCCTCTACTCTCTACCCTCAACCCAATCCCTCAACCCTATATCCTCAAACCTCTACCCTCAACCTTAAACTCTCAAACCTAAACCCTTAAATCCTCTACCATCAACCCAATACCCTATACCCTCTACCCTAATCCCTCAACCCTATACCCTCTACCCAATACATTGGACTCTCAACCCCAATCCCTCAAACCTATGCCCTAAACCCTCTACCCTAAACCCTTAAAACTTCTACCCTTTACCCTCAACCCTAATACCTCACCCCTATACCCTCAACCCAACACCCTAAACCATCAACCCTATATCCTCAATTCTCAACCCTCTACCTTGTACATTTGATCCTCAACCCTCGTCTATCTTTTTCCCTCCCTGCTCTTCTCTCCTTCTCTCTATCTCACTTCTCCCTCCATCTCTCCATCTATTCATCCCTCCCTCTCTTCCCTAATCCCTCAAACCTATAACCTCAACCCTCAAACCATTAAACACTCAACCCTATACCCTAAACCCTCAACCATCAAACCTTAAATCCTCTACCCTTAAATCCTCTACCCTATACCCTCAACCTAATACCCTATGCCATCAACCCTAATCCCTCAACCATTAAACCCTAAAACCCAATTAAACTCTCTAACCTAATCCCTCAATCCTTAACCCTTTATCCCTCAACCCTCTAAGTTCAACCTTGAACCCTTAACCCTAAACCCTCAACCCCTATACCATCTACCCTATATGTTGGAATCTCAACCCTAATCCATCAAACTTATACCCTCAACCTTAAACTCTTTTCCCTCAACCCTCTACCCTACACATTAAACCCTTAACCCTCAATTCTCAAAACTCAACCCTTAAACCCTAAACCCTCAACCCTTATACCCTCTACCTTATACATTAGACCCTCAACCCTAATCATTCAACCATATACCCTTAAACCTATACCCTAAACCCTCTACCCTCAACCCTAAATCATGAACCCTAAACCCTTAAACCCTAAACCCTTAAACCTTCTACCCTCTACGCTCAACCCAATACCCTCTACCCTCAACCCAATACCCTAAACCATCAACCGTATACCACCAATTCTCAACCATCTATCCTATACATTGGATCATCAACCCTCATATATATTTGTACCTCCCTCCTCTTCTCTCCTTCTCTCTATCTCACTTCTCCCTCCATCTCTCCCTCCATCTCTCCCTCCATCCTTCCCACCCTCTCTAACCTATACATTGGATCCTCAACCCGCATATATCTTTGTCCCTTCCTCCTCTTCTCTCCTTCTCTCTATCTCACTTCTCCCTCCATTTATCCCTCCATCCTTCCTTTCATATCTACCCTAACCCATCAACCCTATACCCTCAACCCTTAAACCCTTAAACACTCAACCCTCAACCCTTAACCCATAAACCCTATACCCTCTACCCTCAACCCAATACCCTCTACCCTCAACCCTATACCCTCAACCCTTAAATCCTTAAACCCAAGTAAACTCTCTACCCTAATCCCTCAACCCTCAACCCTTAAACCCTCTACCCTCAACCCTTAAACCCTAATCCCTCAACCATATACCCTCTACCCTATACATTGGACCCTCAACCCTATACCCTCAACCCTCTACCCTCAACCTTAAACCCTCAACCCTCAACCCTCAACCCTCAACCCCCAACCATAAACCCTCAACCCTTAAACCCTAAACCCTTAAACCCTCTACCATATACATTAAACTCTCAACCATTAATTCCTCAACCCTAGGTAGGTAGGGAAACATAGGTGAGATACAAAGTGATGAAGGGAGAGGTAGGTAAACAAAGGGATAGGGGAGATAAATATAGCTAGAGAGGGAAGGAGATGTAGATAGAGGATAGATAGAGAGAAGTAGAGAGTGGAGGGAGGGACAAGTAGGGAGGAGATAGATGTGTGTGTGCGTGAGAGAGAGAGAGAGAGAAAGGGTAGAGAGAGAGAGGTAGAGGGAGGGAGAGGAGAGATAGAGAGTAGAGATGGAAAGAGGTAGGAAGGAGACACAATTGAGATATAGAGTGATGGAGGGAAAGGTGGGTAAAGATAGGGAGAGTGGAGATAAAGATAAATAGAGAGGGAAGGAAATGTAGAGAGTGGAGGGATGGAGGGAGAGGAAAGGAGGAGATAGTGTAACATCCCACCACGCAACCCTACAGTAAGTTGCAATTAACTACTCAAAAGTTCTAATTTTTTTTTTTTTTAAAGTATAATTAATATGCAAGTTCACTACACATTGCAACAATCTCTAAGGTTATGATACTGAGATTACTTAATAACCCACGAACAACATTAATGAATTGAAACCACAACATTAATTACCAAAGAAATTAATAACACATACATTCCATACAAGATAAATTCATCAAAGAAAATCGGGATACCATAAGATCTCATTTAACAATAAGATTACAACTCTCTCATTCCCCAAATGAGGTAAATCTAAAAGCATGATTACACATTACAAATTCCTCCTCGATTACAAAGAGGGTAATAAATTACAAGCATAACTAAAATGAATAAAAGCATAAAGAGAAACTGGATCCCACGAGCTCTCCAACTGGAAATCTCGTCAACATGAACAAGAAGAAATCCTTATAGAGTGAGGTGCACACCACCCAACCAAGTGGAACCCAAAGGCCCACCCCTCATATTAGGAGATAGTAACAAGGATTCATAGACAAGATCAACTACCTCTAGACACAGGCTGAATCATAACTGAACCAAATTGACACAAGCAATCACATGAACCACACGAGTACAAATCAAGTACGCCACAAGTACAACTCTCACATGGTTACATTGCTTCCAAAAATAACAGATTAGGTATGTTAATAAAACCATACACATAAAAATCAAGTACCAACTACTAGTACACCATAACATTACTGACATGGATTACACTACTTTGGTTATCACTCAAATAAACTACCTCCGAAGGTTACCTAGTTTACCTCTCATGGCTTTGGCCCCTAACGGAAGTCATTCTTCTACTTGACAACACACCAGACATAACTGATCACAATGAACACCCATTTGCGTACAACAAGACATCACGACCACTCCAACTCTAGAAGGAAACATAAAATGAACTCACTCCAACTCTGGAGGTAACAACGATATCAATGCCACTCCTTACAAGGAGCCATAAAGCACATATTCCACTCCTTCCATAGGAGGCACAAAACATCCCTGTTCATGATAACCGGGTTACTTACTGACAAGGCACCATGCACAACTCAAGGGAATTAACTAACGATTGACCTCACAAAATGGCAATCCCCAACCTCTAGGTTCCTCTGGAAGACTTACAAATTAAAGACACTTAACCCATTTCCCCAAACATGAGCACAGGGAAATAATCACATAAGGCAATTGAGAGGAAATAACTAATTTTGGATATATTAAATCCACTTCCCTAATATAACTCAATATTTTATTATCTTAATGAAACTAATTAAATACCCTCTTTAGACAAAGGAAGATATTTTAACCAGAATATTTAATTCCATAATTGCCTTTAAATAGTACTTAAATAAATAATTACTTCATCATTTCAAACAGGTTGACAACATGATACGACAACCCACATATTTAAAACCCTATCTAGAAGACTCAATACCCTTTCTAATTAATTTCCCCCAAAGCAATAATAGAAGGAATTACATTTAAACAAGCAATTTAATCAAAATTAAATCTACTTCAGATTTCCTAAATCCACTTCTTAATTCACATACGGTACTTTATTACATTTAGTAACATTGAATTGAATCACATCTCTATTAGACCAAGATGAAATAAACACCAAATATTTCATTCTCTAATTGCTTTTAATTTAATATAAAATAGACATTTATTTCAATCATTCAAAAAATATCGTTTTGAGATAAATAACTATTTCCTCTTTTCGACATATTCATTTTAAAAATAATTAACTCATCCATTAGACATATTCCTTAAAATCAAATATACCGATCTATCAATTACATTATCTTTAAAAATAAAATCCACAACTTGACTAAAATACACCATAATTTAAATTCTTTAATTCTATTTAAATCATGTCCTTAATTTAAATCATTATTTTAAAACATTCAAAATTTTCCCAATTACATTTAAAATCAATAGTTTCAATATACACATGAATTAAATAGAATGACTCAACTATATATATTTTAATTGATTAAATATATATATTAATATTGTAATATTATATGAATATAATATATAAAATATTAATAAATATATTTTGTTGCACATATAAATATTATTATATTAATATTATATTAATATAATATTAAAATATTAATAAAATATATTTTAATAAAATAAAATAAAATAAACAAAATCAAAGAAAAGTAAAGTCAAAGTGTTTTGGTTGGGGGGCGTGCAAAAGTCAAGGCTGGGGCCAAGTGTGTTTTACACACAGTCGAACCCCATATCCATGGGTGGTTGTGTGTAAAACACAACCAAGCCCCATGGTTGGCGTGACCAGCTGTGAGGGTTGGGCATGTTGGGCGCGGCTCCCCCACATGCCTCTCATGGGGGCGTCATGGGGTGAGCCCCCAGCAAAGCCCCCCACAAACCCCCGTTCCTTTTTTCTTATTAATATTTAAAAAAAAAAAAAAATACAATGACCCAAAACCCCCTACGGATTTCGTTCGCTAGAACTTTTTAAAAAACATGGTTTCTTTCTTTTTTCAAACAAACAATTTGATACCCTATTCATATGTAAATATATATGTATATATATTTCAATATATGTATATATTTATATCCAAGTTAATAAAAACTTATTACACTGAAAGGGCATTTAATTTTCAAAAGATCAAATACAATAGATAAACTATTTTTCTTTGAAGAGAACACATTTGTCCATGGTTTCAGGATTTTGAAACAAACTCTAACATAGGTCTCCTTTCATCACAAATTCTTTTCTTGTTTCTCAAAACATGGTTTTGCAACCAGCATATAAAATTGTGAATCTTTTCCCAAAATGAAACTAATTTAATAAATAGAATACCTAGTTTCCAAAGCTTGAGAGAATGAAAAAATGGTGCAAGTCCTTATACTCAAATTCAAGCTTCTTCTCAGCAACCTATTGAGCTTTTCCAAAAAACCCAAATCCAAAAAACAACCAAAAAAATTCTTTCTTTTTCTAAAAACTCCATTTTTCATCCTCCCCCAAAATTTTATGAAAATCCAAATAATAACCAAACAAAATGAAAAAATCTATTCAACCACCATAATAAATTTTTGAAAACAGAAAACAAAAAATATCTCAAAATATCTCTTTTTGCAATTTTGCATTTAAAATTTTCCAAAAATGAAATTTAAATCCTTTTCTTTAATTTTCAATTTCAAACAATAATCCATTAATTTAAAAATGAATAACTTAATTTATTTCAACACAATTAATTTAATTAATTAATAAAATAAATCTAATCTGAGATTAAATTATTTATTAATTAAATTAAATTAATTAATAAATTAAATAACATTTCTAACATTCTAACTAGATTCATTTAATCAACAACTTAACTACAAAGGTCATTTAATTGCCTTTTTCTAACTTGCAATTAAATGAAATCTTAGGCAATTAACAATAATCAAACAACTGAACCAGACTAAAAATGATGACACACTTAGACTATGGTGATGACTTGGCACATAAAACCTAACTACTATCTCCCAATCAAATGTCGTTGGGCAATGGACACACTCAAACTTGTGAAACCAGGTGGAGTCAATGTCATGTACATGTTAACCTGTGAACAAAAGTATAACACACATGTATATTCGCATCATATAAAACACACTGTGAAGAGGAAGTCACAGAATCGCAGGGTGCTCGCAAGGGAGTGGTTCAATCTCGTCCCCTTCACCAATACAAATCTACTAACTGGTGAATCTAACATCAATAGTTTAATCAGCAACATAAAGCATCATTAATTCAAATATCATCTATGCTAATCTAAAACATGTCAGAATGATAACATCAGAATAAAATACCATCACATCAAAAGAGCAAAACAAAGGGGTCTTACAGATAGAGGTAAGTGTTTGTGAGAGGGAGAGAGAGGAAGGGGGAGATAGAAAGAGAGTAGAGAGGGGAGGGGGGAGAGATAGAGAGTAGAGAGGGAAGGAAAGGGTGAGAGATAAAGAGGGGGGAGGGAGAGAGAGGTGGAGAGAGTGGTAGGTAGTGGAGGGAGAGGTAAGCAGAGAGGGAATAAGAGAGGGAGGGATAGGAGGGAGAGAGGGAAGGATGGTGAGTGAGATGGAGAGAGTGGTGAGATAGAGAGTAGAGAGGTAAGGAGAAAATGAGAAATAGAGATAAAGAGAGAGAGGGAGGCTGGAGGGAGGGAGAGGTAGAAAGGGATAAGTGAGACATAGAGACGGAAGGATGGAAAGTGGGATAGAGAGAGAATGGTTATTTAGAGAGGAGGGGGTGAGAGGGAAGGAGGGAAAGTGGGAGAGAGAGGGAGAATGGTGATTTAGAGAGGATGGGGTGAGATAGAGAGTGATGGAGAGACAAAGAGATATGTAGGTAGAGGAAGGGAGAGGAGATATAGGGAGTAAAGAGGGAAAGAGGTAGGGAAGGATACATAGGTGATATAGAGAGGGATGGAGAGAGATTGATGGAGGGAGAGGTAGGTATAGATAGGGAAAGAGCGATAAAAGATAGAGTAGAGAGGGGAGGGAGGGAGGGAGATCAAGGTGTGTTTTTGAGTGAGTGAGAGAGAGAATGGTGAGATAGAGAAAATAATCAATTAAGAGAGAAAGAGGGGGGAGGGAGGGAGGGAGGGAGGGAAGGATAACAGTGAGAGAGATTGGGAGGAGACACAAAAAGAAGGGGATGGAGGGTGAGTTCGAGAGAGGGAGGGAGAGGAGAGATATAGAGAAGTAGAGAGGGAAGGAGGGAGGGATGGAGTGTTAGAGTTGGAGATAGAGGTTTGTGAGGAGAGAGAGAGAGAGAGATAGAGAGAGTGAGAGGGAGGGAGAGATAATTATGAGATAGAGAGGAGGGAGTTAGAGAGAAAGAGGGGGAATATAGGGATATAGAGTGAGAGAGAGATGTAGGTAGAGGGAGGGAGAGGAGAGATAGAGATTAGAGAGGGAAAGAGGTATGGAGGGAGACATAAGTGAGATACAAAGTGATGGAGGGAGAGGTAGGTAAAGAGAGAGAGGGGGGAGATAAAGATAAGTAGAGAGGGAAGGAGATGTAGAGAGAGAAGATATAGAGAGAATTTGAGAGGGGGGAGGGAGGTAGATGTAGGGAGGAGATAGAGGGGTATGAGAGAGAGAGAGAGGGGAGAGAGGGAGGAAGGGAGAGAGAGAGGGAGTGGAGTGATAGAGAGTAGATAGAAGGATAGAATGAGAGAGAAAGATGATACAACTTGCTAACTATTAAAATTTGACCTCTTGATTACTGAAATTTGAATTGTTGATTATTGAAATTTGACTAAGTCTAAATTTTTTAAGATCTTCCAAAAACTAGAATTTGCATTATAACTCCTAAAGATCTGAAACCAATCTCAAACATCCTGAAACTATATACATGAAATATAACTTAAATTATAAGAAATTAAATGTCCATATGTAAATCTCAACTTATAATTTCATGTATATAGTTTCCCTGGTAGAGAAATAGAAAATGAAAGAGTTTAAAAAAATGCATTCCAAAAGTCATTGCAAAATTCAAGCCATTTGGCGCTCACCAACTAGGCTCAGTATTACCAAGCCTATTTGGCAAGCGTAATATGGCCTATTATGGGTTTTTTTGCAATTTGGTACCAAAAATGTGTCACAGATCCATGCACTTACCCATAGATATGTATGGAAAATGTGGTAGCATAGATAAGGAAGTGAACTATTTGAGAAAATGCCTCAAAGAAAAGTGATCTCATGGTGATGGACATCACCATGAGACCACATTTCTTTGAGGATTTTTTTCAAATAGTTCATTTTTGTTTCTATGCTATTGCTTACTATTATGCATTGATAGATTTTTTCCAAGAATCCATAGTTTGTTCGAAAGCACCTATTTTAGGCTTTTAGCCATAGCAACTAGGCAGTGAACTATTTGATAGAATTATTTGGTAGAAATGTTTGTAAAATGTGGTAACATAGACAAGGCAGTGAACTATTTTGAAAAAATTCCTCAAATACATGTGGTCTCATGGTGATGGACATCACCATGAGACCACATTTCTTTGAGGCATTTTTCCAAACAATTCATTTCCTTGTCTATGATATTGCTTACTATTATGCTTTGGTAGATTTTTTCCAAGCATTCATAGTTTGTTCAAAAGCACTTGAATTAGGCTTTTATCTATAGTATCAAGGGAATGAACTGTTTGATAAAATACCTTGGTAGACATTTATGTAAAATGTGGTAGCATAGACAATGCAATGAATTGTTTAAATAAATGCCTCAAAGAAATGTGATCTCATGGAGATGTACATGTGGTATCATGGTGATGTCCATCACCATGAGACCACATTTCTTTGAAGCATTTTTTCACACAATTCACTGCCTTGTCTATGCTATTGCTTACTATTATGATTTGATAGAATTTTTCCAAGCATTCATAGCTTATTCAAAAGAACCTGTTTTATGCTTTTAGCCATAGTAGCAAGGCAATGAACTATTTGATAAAATGCTTTGGTAGACATGTATAGAAAATATGGTAGCATAGACAAGGTAGTGAATTTTTTGAAAATATTCATCAAATAAATGTGGTTTCATGGTGATGGAAATCACCATGAGACCACATTTCTTTGAGGCATTTTTTCAAATAGTTTGTTTCCTTGTCTATGTTATTGCTTACTATTATGCTTTGATATATATTTTCCAATAATTCATAGTTTGTTCAAAAGCACTCATTTTAGGCTTCTATCCATAGCAACAAGGAAGTGAACTATCTAATAAAATGCTCTGATATACATGTATCAAAAATGTGGGACATCACCATGAGACCACATCTCTTTGAGGAATTTCTTCAAATAGCTCACTACCTTATCTATGTTATTGCTTACTATTTTTCTTTGATAGATGTTTTCCAAGCATCCATAGTGTGTTTGAAAGCACCTATTTTAGGCTTTTAGCCATAACAACAAGGTAGTGAATTGTTTGATAAAATTCTTTGGTAGACATGTATGGAACATGTAGTAGCATAGACAAGGCAGTGAGCTGTTTGAAAAAATGCCTCAAAGAAATGTGGTCTCATGGTGATGTCCATCACCATGAGACCACATTTCTTTGAGACATTTTTTCAAACAGATCATTGCCTTGTCTATGCTATTCCTTACTATTATTCTTTGATAGATTTTTTCCAAGAATCTATAGTTTTTTTGAAAGCACCTATTTTTGGATTTTAGCCATAGCAACAAGGAAGTGAATTGTTTGATAAAATTCTTTGGTAGACATGTATGAAAAATGTGGTAGCATAGACAAGGAAGTGAGCTATTTGAAAAAATTCCCTAAAGAAATGTGGTCTCATGGAATGCCATGACAACCAAATACAATTGGAAACTACTCCTAGTTATTAATTATCCAATGTGAAGTAATTGCATAGCTTCTTATGTTGAATTTATAAAAAAATATATTGTAATTGAAATTTTTTCATATATCCACATCTAGTTATTATTTATGCAATGTGAAGTAATGCTTTGAGTTTGAAAGATGTGCAATGCAATGCAATCAACAATATGATCATAAACTACAAAATTCTATTTTTTACAATTCATTAGTTAAACTCTTTATTTTATTACCTAAGTGAAGCTTTGATGTCCACCTCCACTATGAGGATTTTTTGTCAAATCTCCAAGATTAACCTATTCAACATCCAAATTCAGATATAAGAATTCCATTCATATAAAAATGTTATTTGCATGTAATATTGATAATTATTTACTAGTTACATACCTCGGTAGTACATTTCATCATGTAATAAGGAAGTGAAGAACCACTAAAAACTAAATGAACGCTATGACCCTGAAATTTCCATATAATCATTAAAATAATTTAGTGAATCTTGCATTTTAGAAATTAAATTTAATAAATTCAATTCAATGAACTTGCTAACATTTACCTAACTTTTAAGGTTGAATCCCTTATGAAGGAGGGCATCTATCATCACCATCTAGTCAGTTGTTGATGTACCCTATGCACTTGTGTCCTAACTATGCATGGGGTCATAACCAAAGGGTGTCCTACAAGCCTGAAAAATATGAGATGGAACTCTACTTCCTGAAGATTCATCCCACTCACCCTATCCTACATGACTGTAATGCTATATAATTCTTTGGGTCAAGGAACTAATCGACTACACTTTCTCGACCTTAGATCTCTCCTTTACAATGAAAGGGATAGTCGCATGCTCGTATACTATTCTAGTGATTGCTCATCTCACTAGCTGCTATGGTTCAAGACATTCCCCCACTTTATCCTATGGAGAGCCTCCACCTCTACCTTGGAAGTCCCAAATAACAAAATATTTTTGGATTTTATTGAGGATAAAATCACAATAGAGTTTCCTCAAAAAAATATTGTAGCATCTCATTGTTTTTGCATGGTGGATGGTCAAAAACCATCCACCAGCTCTACCAAAAATAGTTCTTTATCCCTTGGTGGTTGCATCAATGGATACAAAACTTCTTTCTTGAAGGGTGTAAAGGTTGATTTTTTTTAGGGTTTGCAAATAGGGAACACAAGTCAAATTTGTAATTTTCTCATCTTTCACTTGTTTCTAGGATAATTTATCAACATAAAATTATCTATACTCTCTTCTCTTATCTGACCAACTAGTTCTTTTCTTGCTAATTAAATCTACATTTGGTAGCATTGATTCAAGTGATTGAGAAAGTGTGGCTCTATGTGAGGTTGAGTTTACAAGATCTTTCAACCTTGCAATCATATCCTCAATTTGTTTTTGGTCATTTTCAATTTGGTCCATTAAATTTTCTTGAGTTCCTAGAGCATATTGGGGAATTGTTGGAGGTGTTTGTTGGGGTTGTTCTTTAATAGGTATTTTAGGTTGAGGTGAAGGAGGATTTTGAGGAGAAGGAGGTTGATTATCATTTCCTGTAAATTAAATAAATTTACATCAAAAACATATTAAATCTATCTATTTAGAAATAAATTCACACAAAAAACAATGAAAACTTACTCCTTTGATCTCCCCGACATCATGGCAGCATTTTGGAAAAGATTCAACAATGATTCAGGGAAGAAATAGCTCTCCAATAATGCAATAACACTCATGAGGGTTTGAAGGCAACATCTTAGTAGAAAAATTCAAAACTAATTAAAATTATTCAAAGTTTTTTTTTGTTTATAGAGGTTATAACAAGCTTACATTATAATGCAAGCATGTTATGGCCTTGGTGTTATTGAGCCTTAGGATTGGGAACACCAAGACATGTGAGTGTGCTATAACACACTTGCATTATGAATTTAAAAAATAAAGGTGGTTGGCCACTTTTTGGCCCCCCATCTTTTTGCACCCACCTAGATTGATAGTTATATAGTGAATTTCATAGAAATAGAACATGAAACAACATTATTAGACTTGTATTTCCTATGGTAAATTTTGTGTGGAAATAGATATTTCTAAAGGACTTGCAGAAATAATGAGTTGTTGTGACAAAGACATTATGAACTCTATAATTTCTAAGAGATTATAGCTAAAAATGAGAATGAACAATGCCCCAAGAATTTAAGGATAAATTAAGGATGGTGGAGGGATGCCCCTTGAAAGGGAATGTGGGTGTAGAGAAAATGGAAGTGATAACATGGATGGGCTCTCGAAAGGAGAAATAGGAAGAAAAGAGGTTTAGCTAAGATGGAAATGGGATAGGAGGGCTAAGAAAAATGGAAAGGAGGGATGTAAAATAGGTGATGGTCACCTTGGTTGGTTGGATAAATGTTGTGGGAGTTATGGATGGGTACATGCCAATAGTTTTGAAGAAATTTTCAAATGTGTAGAGAAACCAAAATTTTATATAACATATGATAATATGCATTAAGCTTTAAGGAACTCTATGATGTTTTATTATATGTATTAGGGGATGGAACATACATGCATATAAAAGTATATATTAAACATTCCCCATCAAATATATCATCAAGACATAGCATAATATAATAGACCATGATGATATAGGAAGAGTATGTTGTGGGCTGAAGAAAAACACATTAAACTAAGCAGGATTCAAACAAACAAGGATAGATGCATAATGTTTTACCTCTCATAAATTTGAAAACCAAGTTATAGATTGTTGTGAAAGTGAGTAGTGATGTCAAGTTTGAGTAACAATAGATCCCAAGGGATATAGGTGTAACTCTAAACAAATATTTCATCTTGAGGGACATGTAAATAATCTATGTGATTGAGTAATTGCGTGTGTGACAAGGGATTATTTTCCTAAAATGTAATGTATAGTGAGGTGTTTAGCATGTATTTTTTTGTGTGTTATTTCCACTAGAGATAATAAGGTACAAGCAATGGAATCAAGTGTTTTTATTAGGTAAAATCACTATTTTTTAATAAAATCATCTAATATGTAATAAAAATGTTTGTCAAAGGAAAAAGGTGATATGAGAAGATAAATACTAAAAAGATGTGAGTGAAACTATATAGAATAAACAAAGGTGAATTTTACTTTAGCTTTCCCCTAGTGTAATGGATGTTTGTGGGTAATAGAAATTAGGTTCTTATACATGATCACCACAAATGGGGTTCATCGTTATACTTTTCCAAGGGTCCATAATTATGGTTTTCACCATAGGGTAATTTTTCTCTTTATTTTTGATTTTTTGATATTTTTGATTTGGATAGATTTATGAGTCTAGAACTAATAAATTCAATATGGAACCACTTGAGGTGTACAATATTTAAATGGGTTCCTCCAAATATTTAGCTTCAAGTATTAATATCTTGTATTCTCTAGGTCTATATTTAAAAATGATTACTGAGAAACATCCAGTTTGATTCAAATTTCCCATTCTTCTCATGATCTTAACATACATTCTTCTAATTTTATTTTCTCACATAAGATCACTTTGATTTTTTAAATTTTGATGCACTCATTGTAGTTATCGTAAAACCAATTTAATATTTTTTTTAGGTAAGGAGCATGGTGCTCATATATTAATATATATAATTAAAGTTCACAAATTATATTTTATCTTTAGAAATATTGAAACAACCAATTTAATATTATTTTAAGTTATTTATCATATTGAGATGTTGTTCCTAAAAAACCTTGAGTTCATATAGTTGTGTCACTCAATATCCTTCAACCATAATGAGGTCACACAGAGACATGCATAAGGAAGGTAGCTCAATCTTAATTTGTAGGATGGTTTTAGTACCAAAAATGAGAGAACATGGGGTGGCTCATGTGGAGGTGTGAATTTTTGTGTTATAGACCCATAGGGAAGGGTTGAGTTGGAGGTGCTAGTCACAACTAGTGTCATTGAAAATATTTTCAAGGTTTTTTATAAGGGTTTTATTACACTTTTTTGCTTTCCCACTACCTTGTAGGTAATAAGGATTGGACCACTTTTGTTTGAAGTAGAATTGGTCATAGGGGTCATGCACCTTACAATTTTAAATAAAAATTTATTGTTGGTAATAATGGTGGAGAAGTTATCATAATGGAAAATTATATGATAGATTATGAATTTAGGATTTTTTGGTTGGTTCTTTAGATGAGAGGACTTGATTTGACCCAATAAGTGAAATACTCAATAATAGTGATGATGAGTTTATAATTATTATAGGATGAGACATTTATCTTAAAAATGATATTGAGGTATAATGTAAGAATGGTCCATAGAGTGGTGATTGGTCAAAGAGCTTGAGAAGGTGTATAGATTAGGCCCTAATATTTTACATGTAAATTTTTTGTTAGGAAAAGGTGTGTTGTATAGCTCGCATAATACTATAATGAACTATATGTTATTATTATATGGTGCACCTAGGGAATCTAGGTATATGTGCATCACATGGGTCTAGAATTCTTAGAGGCATGTTATGTGTTGTATGTAACATTTGATCAAATATTTAATATGGGGTAGCACATGGGAAATATATTTAATGTTGGGAGAATTTAGTACCAAGTATTACATGAGGGGGTTAATAGTTTTGTAAGTGCATGGCATTAGTCACATGGTTCTATGTAATACCACTTGGTGGTTTTTTGTGAGCTTGTTTCTATAAAAGAAAACACATTGGTAGTTGTCTAAGATTAGTTGGTTAGCTTGTTGGCTTGGCTATTTGGCTAAGGGGTTGAGAGAATCTCTTGGTTGGAATTTGTGAGGTTTGAAGCATGGCATGGGCTATGTGGTTGCATGCTTGTTCACATGGAGTACTTGTAAAGGGCTTGATGTTTCAAAGATATTCATGGAGAACTATAAAGATGTATTGTAATATTTATTGTTGAATAATACATGAGTGATGGATGGTTTTGGAGGCTATTTTTTTTCCTCTTGAGAGTTTTTCTAGGTTATATCTTGTGTCATATTTTAATGAATATTGCCTATTATTTTGTATATGGATTTTGAATACTTGTTTGTATAGATTTCTGTATTTGGGTTATGTGGAAATTATCTTGGGTGGATGAATATTTCCTTTTATTCGGTATTAGAGCCATGGTTGTGGTTTGTATCACCCTTGTTAGAGTAGATCTGGTGCATAGTTGAATCCAAGACTTACATGGAAAGAATGAATAAATTACAAGATATGAGGGTTTTATGTAGGTGATTTTTTGCAGATTTGAGGTTTTGATGTTGCAAATTTTTTGTTATTTTTTGTAGATCTTGGGTTATGAATCTTTGTTAGAAAAAGGGGTTTTATGGACATTCACTATGAGGGTTTTGTAGGGTAAATGTTTCGTATGAACCCTTGGAACAAAACAAACCTCACCATTAGATCTAGGAGACTCAAGAGAGGAAGATTGACATAATATTTGGCCTATGTTGGTTATTGAAAAATGCATTTTTTTCCCAATGATCCCTATCATATGGCAACACAGCCTTCAATTTCAGTCTAAGGAGAAAAATAAATTTAAAAACATAATTTATATTCCTACAAAATATTTTAAAACCTTGTTAATTTTTTTTTTAAATAAATGTTGTGGGGGTTTTGCAGACCCCCCTGCACATCCAAGTACTACGTAGTGTACCCTGCGACACTACTACCAGTAGTATTGTCAAAGTACTATTAACAATACCCCTCATTAGATTATGACTAATGGTCAGGCTAGTGGGGCTTATCCCCCCGATCCTTAGGCACTAGTCTCCTATGAATTTGATAGGGAAAAATTCTTAGCCACCCCCTCCCATCGCAGGTAATCCAAAAATTTCAACTACCATAAACCTGTTCAAATCCACCGGTGAAATTTAATTAAACCAAATTTAAATTACTTATCGATTCCACCTCTATAGAGTCATCAATGTGTCATCTAGGGAACCACTACCAATGGTGGGTTGCCTAGGGGCCACCAGTTGGCCACCAACCTACTACCACTACTAGCTAAATTGTGCAACTTATTTCCAAGGAGCATAACTTTCTCCCAAGGTGTTTTTTTTTAACTTCTTATACTCATTGGAAAGGTGCGTCCATGGTCTATGTTGTGATATTAGTGTGTTTTTTAGATTTTTTGTTTAATTGAAATGCTTATTGGAAGTCAAATATTTCTTTTGAGCTTGGAGAGGTCATAAATTGTGCATACAAAGTCATATTTTGGACTTCTTATAGTAGACAAAAAGCTT
Organism: Sequoiadendron giganteum; assembly: GCA_007115665.2. Taxonomy (NCBI): domain Eukaryota; kingdom Viridiplantae; phylum Streptophyta; class Pinopsida; order Cupressales; family Cupressaceae; genus Sequoiadendron; species Sequoiadendron giganteum. The sequence continues at coordinate 623,051,879 of CM021102.1, forward strand.
ATTTAGAGAACTACATAGTGGATCAAGTTTGGAGATATTTTGGAATGATTTATTTGTTTCTTATTTTTATCTAAGTGATTTATGGGATATTTTGACTATGGTGATTTTTTGAGCTTATGGATTTTTGAATCTTGGTGATTTGATGTTGGAGTCATTTTATACTCATATGCACATCTCTTATTACTCTAATTTGATATGGTTATTAATATATTGTTGATTTTTTATGTTGCATTGTTGCATCTATGAGTTTTGCAGTGTTGTAAGTTGTGTATGCTTATAGGTTAGATTTATGCACTAGATATATTAGTTGTCTATTCCCATATATGCTTCAATGTTGATGATAATTTAGATTGGTGGCTTGGTTTAGTAACTTATTTTTCTATTTTTGTTTTTATGTTGAGGAGGAGATATGGTATTACCAAGTGAAGTCACCATGTGGGACCTTTGTAGTTGACTATGTGATTCAGACATGTGTGACACAGTTGGAGCGTGTTTCTAGTGCATTTGGTGGTGATCATGGTGTCATGGATGATTATTATGCTTTAGGTACTTTGGCGTGACATGATTGTTTATGAAGGTTCTTTGTTGGTGGTTTTGGATTGATTCTAGTAATAGTTTGGTGGTGTTGTATCTTCTTGGTTTTAGAGATCATGGTTTGTACTCTTCCCTTTGAGAGCTTAGTGTTGAGTTCTTTTATCATTTTGGGGTCTTGGAGGATCTTCATTCACAGGATGGTTATCATGTTGCTATGGAGAGCTTGGTATAATGGTTCAATGGGAGCTTATGACGATGATGTGGATTCACCATTTAATGGTGGATGATCTTCTATAGTGTTTTTTGGTGTCATGGATGGAATCTTGGATTTTTTTCCTATGCAATGAGGGTTCTTTAACATCTTTCGTTTCATTGATAAGATATGGTTATCTTCATGTTATATGGAGATGTTGACATATTGGTTAGCCATGGATGAATATTTAGTATTTGGTTGAGGTGTCATGATTTGTCATTTGACATGTGATCCTTGTTTGTTAGGATGGTCATATATTATATCATGATGTACTCTTGATTACTATTTTAGAGTTTTTGGATGATATAGGTATATGCTATATGTTTAGTGGAGCATATGATCTTCTTTTGAGGAGAATGGAGATCACGATGTCAAGGTGTGTTCCTGATTCCATAGTTGGGATATGACTTTGATCTTGGTTGGTTATCTTGGTATTGAGTACATTGATAATTATCTTGGGAGATGCATGATTATTCTTTATTGCATTTGGAGTTTGGCATGGATTGATTATTTATAAGTACTCATGGATATTTGGAAACATGGGTGAGTTTAGGAGATCTCTTGTGATTAAAGACATTTACTCATTAATGAGGTTTTAGATAGAAGTCGAAGGAGCCTACACCTTGGTTGAACATGAGTTCAACATAGACGTATGAGGATATTGTTCTTAGATGATTCATGATGACATTCATATCCTGGAGGATCATTCTCATTCCCCACTCTTGATCTGCTCAATAGTTATTATCTAAGAGGTATTACCAGTTGCTAATTTCAAATGCATTATATTTTATGATTTTATTCTCATGCATATGGATCTTGAGATATGGATAGTTAGTTCTGGATGGCTCACTTGAGGAGTTTTGGTATGTTTATCTCCTTATTCATTATGATATTATTCATTGATGTTGATTTTAATAGATGTTATTAGTCATATTCCATTGGTTTAGAAATAGATTTGGTTTGATCTTCCTTTGATTTGAGATGCGTACATCTTGTTTATGATAAGATGTGGATAGTGATATTATTTTTGAGGTTTCATGGAGGATATCATACTTCTCACATCTTAGCATGTAAAGGTGTGTGTAGAAGGAAATTTTATAGGTTTTTATTTTCACTTTCTCTCTTTGTTCTTGTTATACTTTCTAGATATTTGTATTCACATTATATTGGATTTGAGATCTTGCATGGAGCTATGGAAATCACTATTTTTGTGGTCATGTGTTATTCATTATTCTTTAGTGATGACATGGAGGTTCCTTTATCTCCTTCCTTTATTGTAGTGTAGATAATAAGAGAGAGCTATGGATACTTGTGGTGAGAGTTGTATTAAAATATAGTGGTATTCATGATTTGTATATCTTTGTGTATGTTTCTTGGTACTACATTATATTGGTTACATTTCTATTTTTTTCTATTGGTGGGTCCTTGGATGCCTTGATCATTTTTAGATTTGACATTACCTATGCAGTGAGATTTCCTAGATGTGTATGTTCATCATATGATAGGTTTGGTGATTGGAGCTTGTGATTCCATGTTATGAGTTGTATATGTTCATGGAATGAGGTTCACTTTCTATGATTTGGATACCTTTGAGGTATGGATAGCTAGATGTGTTAGCATTTTCTATGGATACTATTTTCAGCTATGGTGATTAAATATCTTGATAGCTACTAATATATACTTGTTACCTTTGGATTGAGTGTTTGTGTATTGGGATATCAATTGGAGGTAGGACTCATGCTTCTTTTTGATAGATAGTGTGGAATCTCTTTCGATAGTTTCTTATCTTTAAGCATGGCATGATGGAGCATGAGAGCATTCATGCTTGACATGGTGGTCACCTTGATTCTTTTTGTAGGTATTTTGATGGAGCACATGAATCAATTTAATTACTTGATGGTGTATGTAGCTAGAGGGATTGTTCCCTTATTCATCTTTCAGTTTACTTGTTTACCCCTTATGCAATGTATACAAAAAGTAAGAGAATGTTAAGGAAAATTTGTTTTGTATTCCTTGCATAATGTTATAATGCTATATTTTATTATTATGTGGTGCACCTAGGGAATATAGGGATATGTGCATCACATGGGTCTAGCATTCTTAGGGATAATTTATGTGTTGTATGTAACATTGGATAAAATATTTAATGTGGGGTTACACATGGGAAAAATATTTAATGTTGGGAAAATTTAGTACCAAGTATTAAATAATGGGGTTAATGGTTTTGTAAACACATGGTATTAGTCACATGGTTTTATGTAATACCTACTTGGTGGTTATGTGTGAGCTTGTTTCTATAAAATCAAACACATTGGTAGTTATCTATAGTTGTCTAGTTGGCTTGTTGGATTAACTATTTGGCTAAGGGGTTGAGAGAATATCTTGGTTGGAATTTGTGTCGTTTGAAGCATGGCATGAGATGTGTTGTTAAATGCTTGTTCACATGGAGTTATTTTAGAGGGCTTGATGTTTCAAAGGTATTCATGGAGAACTCTAAACATGCATTGTAATGTATATTTCTGAATAACATGTGAGTAATGGACTCTTTTGCAGGATAGATTTTTCCCTCTTGAGAATCTTCCTAGGGTATATCATGTGTCATATTTGATGGTATGTTGTCTATTCTTTTGTATATGGATTTGAATAATTATTTGTATAGATTCCTCTATTTGGGCTATGTGTAAATTGTCTTAGGTGGATGCATATTTCCTTTCATTTTTATATTAACATACATTATGTTCCATTCCATGCCAATAATATCCTATTATTTAAAATCTATTAGATAGGAGTATACGAGTAGTTCTTTCTACAAAAATGCTATCATGAATTTATTTGATAGCCAATTTTGCTTCCTATGAATCTAATCATTATAACAAGTCGTTATCATAACCTTAATGACAAGGTGTGCTACTTAAGTAGGTGAAATGATATGTATGGTGAATGAATAATTTATATTTGTTAAATAAAAGGTTTGATGGAAGCGACTAAGTTTAGAGGTAAGTATGAATGTTATGATAACATGGGAGTTGCGACTAACAATTTTAAATATTATTTCTAATTCAAGGATGAACGATTTTAACAAGGGAAAAACATATTATCTATTTTATAAAATTTGGTTGTTTTCTTGGTCTAGGCATGTCTTTGGTCTTAGGGTTTCAGTTTTTGTCATGTTGAAAGGTTTATGTGTTCACCCTAAACCCTAAAAAAACCCTAAGTATTAATCCACTTTGTAGGCATTCTAATTTTGAGTTGAACTTTTGTAATCCATCCCCGGTCACATTAGTCATGACTCATGTAATTGAACTCATCCTTTTACTAGCCCCTCAAGCCTAAGGATCCCGGTTGTCACCCATCAAAATATTTTAAATATTGCTTCATGTATGTGGGTTGCAAGCCTTTAATATTTTCTATTTTCACTTTCCTCAAGTTTAATATTTCAACTTTGGTCTAATGTTTGGGTCTTAATTTATGTCTCTGCCTATTTTAACCTAGTTGGCCCCCTTTTAAGTGCTAAAAATTATGCACATGAAAATTTAATATTTTATGCAAGCTATCAGATCTGGGAGATTACATCCTAACCACTCCCCATGCCCTCATCAGGTTTTATTTTCCATTAAATTATTCACTCAAGCTAGCGGGCAGGCGCCGCGTGTCCACTCTGCCAGCAGGTCCCATCATCCTTTGAAGGAAATGAACAAAAGGCTTTATGTGATCGACGGTCGAGATAAGGTGGCGTGGGTCAATCTTGACCATTCCCTTCCAACTCGTGGGGGAGCCACCTTCATCTCCAATCCCTCAATGGGGAAGCAGAGAGATGCCACCTGGCATAATCACAACTACAAATGAAACAAATAAAGTATGAAATATTTGCAAAATATTTTAGCATAAGGTTAATTAGAATTAAAGCCTACATTACTAAAGGGACCTTTTAAGCACATTTCTTAATTATGAACAAGATCTTTTAGTCTGAGTCATCCATCCAATCTGACGATTATACACTCAGGTAGAAGGATTGAAAGGTAAAGTGCACACAAATTGAAGGCTCCAAATTTAATCTAGACCACTCCCCGCCTCCCCGTTGTTGAAAGTTGCACATGGGTTAAACCCAACAGGGGAGCGTGGAGGTCGACACATGGATTTTCTCAGCATCGGTGAAGATTGTGGAGCCCATGGATGACCTGGAGGATTTTTCCACATGGCCTTTTCTGATTGGTCTATGGTGATCGTTGTTCACGATCAAATTTTTCAAACTTCTTTAACTGAATTTGGACCGTGTATCAGGCCATCTCATTGCACAATCAATTGACAACATTCAAAGTTGAGTTTGAGGGTAAATGAGTCATTCTAGTTCACGTGAGCGAATAGTAATCACAAATATGATGCCGAACTACCAAATTGGCAAGATTTAAATCCATAAAAAACTCGCTTTAAAGCATAATTGCATATTGTTAAAACATTCAACATGTCTAAGGAGTCTCTACTACAATTGCTGAGCTTGTTCAATGACCAAAATCGGGGTTTTTTAGGTGTCCTCATAACTAGTAAGTGAAATCGTTACTTTTCTTCTTAATTACTTAGAACTTGCTAAATTTTTCTTTCTCTTTCATTCTACTAGTAGGGTTTTGAGTCTATATGCATTTATTTTAAGGTTTGACATTCAATTTGAATGACTAGCTTATCTAGTTTTGTTTTTCTATGCGTAGAACCTGTACCCTAGTTGTGAACCTATATTTTGTTAAAATGAAACCCTACTTTGCATAAACCATAAATCATGACACCAAAAGTTAAAACGCCTACATCTAAAGAGAAATCCCATGGTTAAAATCCCCCAATTAGACCTCTTGTTCAAGATTTTACTGACCAATTGAAACCCTCTACCTCTAAGAAACCTAAAGGTCAGTTGTTATTCTGAGGCACATAAATTATGGAGGGGCTCATTGATAAACAATATACTATTAAGTATTCCACATTACCCTACATTAGATGGGTACAATTTAGCTGCTAGTTTGGCAATGGAAATTGTGGCATTCCTATGGGCAACCCTTGGAATTTGGATATGGGGAATTTGATACTACCAAATGTCTACATTGATGTTGAGTTATTAAAGGAAGTAGCTGCAAATTATGACTAGTAACAAGAAATTTAAGAACATATGATGGCATAGAAATGGTGAAAGTCACCAGGGATGAAATTGTAAAAGTTTTTAAGTTGACTAAGTGGAGTGAGGACATGGTCAAATTTGATGATAAAGCACTCAGGGTAGAATATGAGAAGGTGAGACATACCTTCAAAATTTTAGTGTTGCAATACTATTTGGAAACTGTTAAGGGACAAGGAAATATCATCTTGGTTCCCTCAAATAGGGATCCATTTCTCATCAATTATTTTGTGTCCTACTTCCAAATAACATTCTATTCTTTGTGTCAAATCATAGGTTATGACCCAACTATAGGCATGCCCATGGCTGAGATGTATATGGTTGCACATATCCAACACCCCACATGTTGCAAATTCTATGATTATGGAGGATACTTGGCAGAGATAATTCATGAGGGCTTGGTTAAACTGAATAATGGTCATAGTGGGGTGAGATTTTGTTGGTACTCTCTCTCCATGCACATGTTTTTGTTCAAGGGAGCCACATATTTTAGTAAGGATATGACACTAGAGAAAAAGGAGGGTGATATGGACCTACTTATCCAATACTGGATCAGACTCCTGGATAAGAATGACAACAAATCTAGTTATGTGGTGTTTAAGAATTTTTTTCCTCCAAGTTGAGGAGAGTTTTGATTTCTAACATGTCTAGAATTCCTATAGCTCTGCAAGACTTTCGATGCCTAAGGATAGAAGGCTAGATTTAAATATTGAGCATAATTAGGGGGATATAATACCTTACCCAAGTTACACAATCTTGAGGGTGTGTGGCACGATCGTCTCACCTCATATATTGCTAATGGATGTGCCAGAAAGACTTGGTTTTCAAGAGGTAATGTGGCAATTAGGTGATTGGAGAACAACCATTTGAAAGATTAGGGTAAGGGAACCTTTTTCCCTTCATATACTTGTTTCTCTAATTTTTTCATGATAAAGAGATGATGGAATAAAATCAATTATGTACTCAAGCCTTTGGGTATGAAGAGGGTGAGAGTAAGAAACCATGATCCTGGGGGATTTATGGCATGACTGAAAGTAAGGATAAGAAGTTCAAAATTCATTCATAACTTCTACTTCCCAGAGGATGCAATAAGAAACATTTTTCACTTTTAGATTCAAATGACATAAAAATGAAATGGATTTCATTCAAAAAATTAGAGAGGGATCTACAATCTATAGACCCTCAATTATTGGCTCTTGCAAAGATTCCAAATGAAATGCAAAGAATTGAATATGTTTTACAAAATTTTGAGACAGTGGTTGGGCACTTGAAAGCAGAAAAATTGATTCAAGAGAAGGGGAAGGTTATTGTAGTGGAAGAATAAATGGAGGGGGATACCCCTATGATGGAAGAAAGACCAGGCCCCCAACCCAAAAATAAAGTAATTTTTTTCAAGAGGAGAAAAGGCAGGGTGAAGGAGAAGAAACATGTAGTGTCAACCTCTTCTCAGCAAGAGGAACATATAGTCCCTTCAGTGGTGCATCAAATGCCACCACAATCTCTTCCTAGGTCAACTGGTCCTACAATCATTGAAATTGATTCACCACCTAGATAGTTATCACCACCCAAGAAGCCACCCTAGAAGAAGCAAAAGGTTGAATCAAGCAACTTGGTAGATTATGAGGAAGATTCTAAAGATGAAATTTTGGCGACTGCAACAAGGTATGCCTTCTCCACCCAGGGAGATGATGCTACCTCAACAATTGAGCCTTATATTGAGAAAAGCAAACCTCACAAGCATTAATATTGAAGATGATCTTAGAAAAAAGGCTTGTACAAAGTTCATGGATGATGACTCATTTGTCAAGTTCCTAGATTTCATGGAGTTTTCTTGGAGAGCCAAAAAAAAAAGTAGGTTAACAACATTGTGAAGAAGAGGAGCCTACACCCTGAATTGCCTAATGTAGTCATACAGGCTCAAGTAATAAAAGAGATGAAAGAAATCTTTCAATATATAATTGTGCAAGAAGGCAGAGAGCTAGTAAGAAAAAGTGGTATTCTCCTATTATTAGAATGGGGCCTAGCTTCTACAATTTCTTTTGATACAATGAAGAGGTATGATATGCCTCTGTACAATTCTAAGGATGAAGCAACCAAAGCACTATAAGGATTTGAATTTAGTGAGCAGTGGGATACATTAGCTATCTAGGCTTTAGCCCCCAATACTAAAAGGCCATAGGCTGCAGAACCTGCAACAAACTACAAACGGGGCTTGATCATCAAGAGGGTGTCTAATACCTCAATTCTTGAGGCTACTACCATGTTAGTGAATGTTGCACAATTCACAAAAACAACAATTGAATCAGTGACAACAAAAAAAGAGAAATTCAAAAAATTGTATAATGATTTATTGATTCAATATGGCAAGGGCCAATAATAAATAATGCAATTGTAGACTAAAATGGAATTGTTGAAGGAAAAAATGCAAAATTTGCAACCTAGTATGCCAATTAAAATAAATATTGCTTCTCCTTCTACATCACAAGAGCCAACATCATCTACTCTCATCCCTCCCACAAGTTCTTCATTCGTAATTGTACCTTACAACATGGGAAATGTTCCCATCTCAATGGAGGAACCAAGCATATCAGGTCCAAAACAAGGAGAAGAAGTTAGAAAAGAAGAATTACTTGAAAATTTGAAGGAATATGAAAAAAAGTGCAGTCAACATGATAGGGAAATTTTTGTCAGCAATTTGAAAATTATGACTACAGTATTAGAGCATTTGAACAAAGGACTTGACAAGAGATTAATTAGCATACATGCTAATTATTCCTCCATGGTTGATGCAGTAAATAATTATGATATAGAGAAGGCGGTGGCAATTCCCCTCATGGAGAAATGGATTCCAAGACTCCAAGATTTGAGGATAATGGCTATGGGATCCAAGCATGATGTAAATAAGCCTAAAAAATCCAACCCAACCTTAAAAATATGAATGGAATTCAAGAATTCTAGAGAAAGATTGAGCCTTTGGAGGATAAAATATTGGAGTTGGTTAAGAGCTTTAATGAAATGAATCATGGTATCCTTCCTGATATACTGAAGGATAATGGTGAAATCAAGTCTCTACAAGATTGGAAGGAGTAGGCTAATGATGCGATTTCAAAGAAAGCAGCCAAAATTTGTGAAGAAGAAGATATGAGAATGCTAAAAAAAAACATGGGCATTCTTGCTCGAGAAGGAATTTCTCTCGAAGAATTTGATAAGGAATAAAATCAAGTTGTCACTAAATATTCTCCTTATAGGTTAAAGTCTGACAGTATTATCACATTTGATTGGCCCACAAAGGAAGAGTTTCAAGCATGAAAGATAAGTACTTGGATGTCTTGGAGGACTGAATTATTGGTTTCAAATGGCTACTACAATTTTGGTATTTTGGCTTGCAACAATGGTGAATAATAGATGGGAGAAAAATATTACATGGCCTAGAACCAATGCAGATTGGGCCTTTAATAAAGTATGGATAAAAAAAAACTCTCCAATTTGAAATTGTTGAAAAGGATGCAAACATGGAGGTAGCTTTGTCCTCTTTCTCTTTCTTCACTTTATACTTTTCTTTCATTCAAGCTTAGTTAACATGGAACAAGTTTTGAAAACACATGGATATATTGCTACATCAAATAAAGTGTTCCTTTTGGAAGGTGGGACAAAATATGCATCAACAAATAATAAATTGTTTGTGTTCCATGTGACATTTCCCTCCACATGAGTTTCAAATATAACTGCAAAAGGGAATATTCATTATAACGGTCCAATAGGAATAGGACATGTGTACTATCTATCCTAAAGATTTTTTGCTCCTTCATTTCTATAAGGAGTTCAAGGCCAAAAGTACAGGTTGGTTGTTAATTGATCATAGAGAATTTTGTAAATGAGAATATAGAGAACACTTTGGAGTTTTTTCTTAGGTTTTGAGTCTATCAATATGCAAATGTAATTTTTTATAATAGTACTAGCAATTGAGTACAAAATGATGCAAATTCAAAGCCATTTCTCTCTTGTTTTACTCAGTTCATGAATTATGAATAAAATGATCAAGGGTTATTTTATTGGTATCATTGTGTTTCAATGATGTATGGCTTTCATCTTTTTTTTAATTCAAAGAATTAATTAGATTGCTCAAGTGAATCTATAGGTTCATGTAATGTGAGTACAAGGATCTTTATAAAAAGTTGTGGTTTAAAATAAAATGTTGTAATATTGTAATGCAATACTGTCAAAGCTTTATGTTGTTATGTATGATTATGTTGTCAAATTATTTCTATGTTGAGATTGAATATATTTCCTAGGTTAAGGCACTGATGTGTTGTGTATTCATGATATGCCTTCTTGATCATTCGACCAACAAATCAAATTTATAGATAAACATTCAAAATGAACTTTAATTGTTACTATTTTGTGTTAAGTTCTTCCATTATCATGCTCTAAATGTTTATTTTTTTAAGGGAGTAGCTAGCTTCTTGATACATTCCATTTATTGAGATATTATATGAGAATTCATCTATTATTAGTAATTTACTTTGTCATTAGGTGCAAAGGCCCTTAAGTTCATTGTGGGATCACCCTATTGGGTCTTGTAGAGCCCAAAGTGTAAGAGGAAATCTTTTCTTCTTTCACTCATTCATTGGCCAATCCCTTTAGTTTTCTAAGGATTGGAATTGGAGATTCTATAGGCTTCCTTGAAGATCATCTTGGTTCTTAAAAAAACAACCAACAAACATGTTGCAATGATCATTGTTTGAATTATCTAAAGAATATCAAAAATATTCATTTCATACACAAAATTTGCAACAAGTGTAGTTACCATTAGGTTTCAATGTAGAAAAATATGGGAATTAAAATATTTGAAACAAGTTATGACAATGCTAAAAAATATGTGATCTTCCAATATATCTAAAATTTGTCACTCTTCTTTTGTGTCAAATGATTGGATTGGATTTTTTTCTTGATGTCTGATTTTTTTGTGTCAATATGTTAGAGTTTCAATGATCTTATTTATCTTTAGGCATTTGTGCACTAATTATTATGATTTTTAAATTCCACACTTTTCTAAGATTATAATAGTCCTTGGAAATCAAGCTTGAAAAGAATGAAGCTTCCTCTTGATAATAAGGGGTTAAAATTATTGAATATTACTCCAACTCTATTTATTAATTTTATTAAAATATTTTACAATCACCTAATTTCCAATGTGAGTATTAGGGTAATTAACACTTTGGCGCATTCATCTAGATAAATTCATTCTTCATTCTATTCTTTCGGAACTGATGCATAAATTTTAGGGTACATCCAATATACATTTTAATGAGTTCACAACACAATAAGCCCCATTTTTTGTATGAAATTTCATAATTGTTGTAATTGGGAAAATAATTCCTCTTGTAATCCATTGCCACTCCTTTCTAGGTCTGATTCCATGTTTCAAACATTTTTCACACTTTTTTTAAATGTTTGCAAGAACCTCCTTCTCTAATAGGGTATACATTTTATTTGTGTGGTCACAAATAACTATTTTAATTTATCTATTTAGGTGTGTTTAGTATCAACTAATCATGTTTCATGTTTTATCTAGATAATTTCATAAGTGTTTTGTATGTGTTTGATTTATCTCCTTATATTAATATGCATCCATGTTTGTATATTTTCTTCTAGTTTTTAAAATTCAATAAAGAAAAAATAATATCAAGCTTAATCTGGTAACTTCAAGTGCCTTATAATTGATTTATGTGCATTCCAAAGCACCTCACATGGAATTTTATGCATAGCCTTACACCCAATCTAAAATGTGTCAAACTATGTTTATATTTATTATACTATTATATTTTTCAAAGCATTTTTATCATTTTTCAAATTTCAAACTAAATTAAAAAAATCTCAATCCAAAGACTAGCACACCCATACTAATGTATCTATGACCATGCTAGCATTCCCATGTAAAAAACATTAAATTCCTAAAAAGGGTCATACTAAAAAAGGGTCATACTAATATGTTGATGACCTACAAATTTATCCATTAGGAAAAATTTAAGTAAAAGACTTTGTAAGGTATATTCCTATTGGCCTCTCCCTTAGCAACAATTAATCTCTAATTATTCTTCTACAATACAAATTTTGCCTCTTTAAACAATGAATTGATGTTTTTAAAAGAGACAATAATTTTTTATGGGGTTTTCTTGTTCCCCTTCTCCTATTGAGGTCCATATTCCTTCTCCTATTGTTTCTCCTTTGACCCCTAAGGTTTCTGAGAATTTCTATGAGTGGAAGGTTTGTTAGGTTGGGAGTACTAGTGCTCCTAAAGTTGTTGTTTCTTATGGTTGTCCCTACTTCAAACCCTAGGGTTTTGAAGGAGATTTGTGTGAAATAAGTGTGTGGCATGTCTAACTTGCAGTTAGGTAATGACTATGAGGTTACAGATGGGATTTCCATTGATGATATGGAGGATGGTCAGTTTCAAATTGATATTCCTGATTCTCTTCTTTCTAAGTCATTGGATTGGCTTAAGAGCTCACTAGTTGGGAGATTTTGTGGCAATCATCCCAATATCGATATTGTTAGAAGATGGGTTCTTTAGGTATTGAAGATTAGAGGCTCGGTTGAGGTAAATGCTATGTTGAATGGTTTATAATTTCCTTTTCCTTTTTCCTATGTGGAAGAATAATCAAGGGTCCTAGATGGACCCTAGTTTCTTGGCTTGAATGGCCATTGTCTTCAAAATTTGTTTCCTAGTTTCAACCCAATGATAGACACTTTCCAGTTTCCTATTTGGGTTTGTTTTCCAAGTTTTCCTTTATATTTTTCGCATGAAAATATTTTTATGAGTATTGCTAATTATTTTAGGAAATATTGTACTACTAATAAGATCACCAAATCCATGAAGTATTTTTTTTCTATAATTTTTGTGTTCATAGATAATAATCTTGTTCTCCCCACTAAGAGTATCTTATCTTCAAAATTTGGTAAGTGGGTGCAGTAGATTGAATATGAAGACTCTTTGATTATTTTTCATTCTTTTGGTATAGTGGGCCATACCTCCACTACTTTCTTTAGTAGTAAGAAATAATAGTTAGTTTGGAAGAAAAAGGAAAAGAAGCTAGATTTTGTGGAGGATTATACTACTCCCTTCGAGTAGTTTCAAAATGAAGTTTTTAATGAGAATTCCTCTTTATGGATGTTGGACTCCTCTACTGAAACTTTGAGGTTGGAAGTTGGATCTATAAATGGTCTTGTGTTTTCTCCCTACAAAAAAACATATTTGTGGATATTAATCATTGTATTACAATATAGAAAAAATATTTGGAAGAACTTTTTAAACTACCATGACTTAGTGTTGGCTGGGTTGTGCTTCAAGCTTTGTATTGTTTTGTTTTCTATAGTACTTTTATATTTCTACTTGGTTTTTATTTGATGTATGACTATTCTTATGCACTATCTTTCTCATTGTACAAGGGTTAGGGCCTTTTCAAAACCGTACTTTCTTATAAAAAAATTATAATTTTTGAATCTATAATTCTATTCTCTAGAAGAAATCAAAAGTAGGTTATTTTCCTTCTTGTATTTTTTTGTGTTATTATCTATTTTTGTGGGTGTTCAATGGATTGGTCCCTCACCACTTTTCTATAGTGTCATATTTTTTGGTGAACTTACAACATCCACACCATCATCCACCAAAAAGTTAATCCATTTTAAAAACATAATTCCTAAACCATGGAGATTTTGGATCCCAAAAGATTCAGATGCCAAAGCTAAAACTAAGAACTCTAACATACCTCCCATATAACTAGGAGAAGCCTATCTCCAAGAAAAATTTACTATTTTAGTGTTCCCTAATGAATTCAATGAGCCTTAATCAAATTCTTAGTAACTTCTAATGCACCTTCACATCTTCCTAAAGGAATAAACTATATCTCACTTGCAACAAACCTCTAATGGAATAAAACCATTGTAGGGATGAAAAACCCTCATGCTATTCCATCCTCTTGATGGATTAAAACCACCAAATAAATAAGATCATGAACAACATGTAGCATCGATCTTTTCTCAATTAATAGAAATATTAATTATTTATAGAATGAAGTAGAAAATGGATCAATTATATTATCCCTACTAGATACATTTGTGACACTCCTTAAATATAAGTTTTCCCCCCTCATACATGGATAGATAAATAAAATAGCCCAAAAAATTATTCAATGCTACACCCATGCATTAATTTGGCTCTATCACTCACTTTAATTCTAAATTTGGTATTAGATCTTGACACTCACTATATCATTATCCCTTGGTTGTGACCCTTTGAACCTCTATATATCCTTTCCTTTTCCTTTGTTCTATACCTTGTAGCTAATTTTAAAAACCTCTACATACTAATCGATTTTAGTAAGATATTAAGCAAAAAATATAAACCAACTTCGTACCACTTATCTCAAGTCTTAGAGAGGGAACCCTTAATACCACCTAATATATAAATTCGAGTTACCTATAGTACATTCTAGTAAATCACAAATGTATTTAAAATGAATCACTTCCACTTTTCTTTACATGCAATCAACCACCACCAATGACTACCTAAAATGTGTATTAAATGACTAAGAAAACATCTCAAATGAGAAACATTAAAATTTTAATTACAAACAAATAAATAATATGCAAATGTATAAGAATAAACATTGAGGAAACCTTTAAATGGGTAGAAAAATATTTTAAGAGTGAGGAATTCCCATCATGTCACTAGTAATACTATAGTAGTGGATAGAAAAGGATAACACATCTATGCGTTTGATTTATTGTATACATGCAAAGGTTCAAAATCTCATTGTAGTAGTATCAAATGACTACACATGCAACATCTCTACCAACCAAACTTGACTATATAGAAAATCACAAGGCTTTGGATCTCTATAAAAAATATAGCTCTTCAAATATGTACCACCAACTTGTAACATGGTTTTGGTCATACACCCATCCAATACCTCCATTAAGGACTCTTAGTAGCTTTGTTTGCCACATGAAACTAACACTTGTATCGCCAAGATGGTCACTAATTTTGCTAATTCATGGCCCTAGAAGACATCATTTTTTTGTTTTCCAACTATAAATGGCTCGATCAAATAAAAGTAGCTCCACATCACTTGCACTCTACCATTCATGTATCTATCTATCTCCTATATCCAACTTCTTTCCTATATATTTTTTCATAACCATATAATAATTAGTGTTTATTGTCCTTCCTCATTAAGAAATATTTTCCTTATCTTCACTTTGCATCTATTCGACTTCCACTCTTTCAAATTAATCCCACAAAACATGAATAGTTATCAAGACCTAGAAACTACTTCCTAAAATGTAGTTGAAACCAACAACATGGCAAGGTATGGTGCTACCTTAGAATTAAATGAACCCTAGCAAGTGAATCAAACTTATAAAAATATGCATGAAAAGATGATTCATGTTCCTTGGGAAGAGGAATGGGAATTTAAAATAATTTAAAATAATCGACACTTACAAATTAAAAAAGGCCCTCTAAAAAAGACCACCACTAGGAAATTTCCAAATGAACATTGAAATTTCTCATGAAAAACACTAAAATTTTCCCTTTCATCATCTAGTAGGATGTAAACATTTTTTTGGTTTAATCATCACATCCAAAAAAAATCCTCAATATCTCAACTAATGCCAACTATACAATCAACATGGCATTCCATCGTTACGAGATAATGTTAACATACTTGACCACGTGTAGCCCTAGTTTGACATATGATCTTTCCTCAATGATCTGAAAATATCTATGAAAATAGTTGCCCAAGTGAATGTTAAATTAGGTAAATGAAAATTATCTTAAACTTAAATAAAAGCCTTTTAAAATATATTTAATAAACTGTAAATATGCATAATAACACACAAAGAAAGAAGACAAAAGACCACAAATTGAAACAGAGTTCACCCAAAATTGGGCTACGTCTCCAAGCCACTCTCCAATGAGTTGTGGATCCTTTATAATGCTCCAAATTATTCAATACATAAAAAGGCACCTTCCAATCTGTAGCTAAGGCCTCTACATAGTCTTATCAACAATCAAGAAGTCTTCAAGCATTTCCCCCTCTTAATTACAAGAATTAGGCTTCAAAAGCCTTTAAAAATCCCTGTCTATCCTAAAATAAAATACAACTTCAGATTTAATTTTGTGCACTCTATTAGCATTCTTCAACCTCTACCTTGATGGTAAAGTATTTTGCAATATATATAGGAGGTCTCGGGTTCAAACCCGAGCCCCTCTTTTTTGGCCCTCATGGATTTACATATTAAAAAATTGATTCGTCCTCATATTATATTGAGGAAATGTGTGTGGGGTAGTGGAAATGGGTGGTTGGTATATTTGGGAGGTCAAAGGTTCAAACCATCAACCCTCCCTTTTGCTTAATATACGCTCACTTTGACCTCAAATAGCATATTGTGTCAATGGTTTCCACCAATCGCATGTGGTCCAATGGTGGTTAGGGGGAAATCAAGGTAGGAGGTTGGTGGTTCGAACTACTTGACTTACCACTATTTCATTGCTTACACTTTAAATAGCAGTGGGTGCCTTATCATAGTGAGGAACCCGCATGACCTGATGGTTGAGAGGGAAAGTAGCATTGGTGAGGTTGTGTGTTCAAACCTCCCCAACATTTTCTTTTTAACAAACAACCACCACATAGTGGTGCCATGTGGCACCCAACAATTGATCCTGTATAGGATTGAATTTGCACCCCTAATTCAAATTCCCCTTTTACCCTTCTCCACTTTAGAAAACTAAATTCAGAGGCCTAATTTCACATAAGCTCATTGTTATCCATCCACTTGGCACCTATTTTGAGCATCGAAAGAGGTATTTCAGCCGGGGATGCCCCTACAACACACAAATATCTATGCGGTGTGCTTACATCCCTGATGGATTCCCGTGATTGGAGCCAGCAAAGGTGTTACACTTCCCATTGGGGGTCAATTTGTAATGCCCTCTTCGACCGACCGACTCAAATATGGCCATTTCTTCATCTTCCTTCTTCATATTCACTATTCCTTCATCCATTTTCATCGGGGGACCATCTCTTAGCTCTTCATCAGCTCCTCTTCATAATCTCTCCCACAATCTCTATAGCTTCTATAAGCATTCTAAGCATTCAGTCCATCTCTCAAGCAACACTTTACACTTCACAGCAGCAACATCAATACGCCATCACTTCAGTAGAGCAAGTGTGGAATGAAACACCAGTGCAACAGAGGCTTGAGTTCCTCTCATTTTCTCCCACACTAGCCTTGAGTGCTTTGGGCGAAGGTGGTAAGCTTTCACTCCTCTCCTCTATTATTTGGTTGAGTAGCATAACACTATTTTGTAGTGCTTTAGTGCTCCTTAATTCATTTGATATATTTCTCTCTATCTATTTGGTTGTCCATGGAGGTGGGAACACCAAAGTGGGAGTTTGGCTGAGGGAAACCCATATACAACCCCAACAATTTCTCTCTCTCTCTCTCTTGTGTGCAGGTATTGAAGACATTCACATGCTAGAAGCTTCTTCATTTCCACGGTTGTAAGAATTTCCTTTCTTTCTCCTCTTTAACTATATCATTTCTATTTCACTTTATTCTAGTTCTATCATGTTCTCCTACTTTCCTGCATTCTGGTAATTCTTAGTAATCAGATTTCTAGTAGTCACTTAGTTATTTTATGTGATAAACTTACTCTTTGGTCTGTATGAGATGCCAGTCTGCCTTGGGGATGACAACACATCGTGTTGTCATCTGTATTCTATGTTGTCATCCTCTGGTTGAGAGCTCATCAATTTGTGTAGAGAATCCTTGTGACCTGCTCTTCCTGATTCTAGAACTCTCATTGCTATCCTTTGAGGTAGTTTAGGGCAGTTCACCTCATGAGGCTCTCTAAATGAAGAGAACTCATGAGTAGAAAATCCCCCTTCTCTACAAGTCCATGTGGCATCATGCCATTTTCTCATATCCCAACACATGGCACCCTTCTATTTGTCCATGTTAGCTACTTGTGCCATGTCATCAAACTGCCAACTATACTTGTCATGTCATCATGTTGATGTCATCACCTACCACATGTCACTTCCAAGCTTGCCACATCATCATGCTAATTTCATGTTGATGTTAGCATCTGTACGGACTAGTCAACATGTTCTTAGAAACATTGATCATCCATAAATTTTGCATACAGACTCTATTTTATGCAATTCAAGCAATGTTGGGATCGTCTCAGTGAAATATTTGACATGGTGCTATTTTCTTGAGCATTTGGAACAATCAAAATTTTGGTAAAAAATATCCACCTAAATCAAGCCTCCCTATGAAAGAGCTTTTAGACCTCCAAAAGCCTGATTACACAAAAAGTAAGTGAGGATACAACTCCCTCACTTTTCCAACCTCCGTCCATTTTTCTTTGCTAGGATTCATCCCTTTTTGTCCCACTCTAAGGTATGCAACAACACCCCTTCATGAAGTTTTGGCATTTTTGTCGAGGATTACATCTTCCTACAACTTAGTCATGTACCTGAGGTGATAGATCATCAATAGAAGGAATTTAAACATCAACCTCCTCATCCAATATTATAGGAGGTTCATACAATTTCAAATTCTCTACATTAACAACTAAGTAAATATGCATATAAGGAGGTAAGTTTAGGGAAAAAGAGTTTGTACCAATATTTTCTTAAGTCTCAAAAGGTCCATACCTAATTGGCTTGAGATTTTTACCTTCACCTTGCATTCTTTCCTTATTGATGTGTAACCAAAGTCTATCACCAACTTGAAATTGATGATCAACATGATGCTTATCATGTCGGGCTTTGTAATTTTCTTCGCTCTTCTCCAATTGTGCTTTAGCTACTTGATGGATTGCTTGGATCTTTTGGATGAACTTCAAAGCCTTGTCTATATCACAATTTCCATCTTTAACATCTTCCTTCTCAAAAGAAAAATCCACAAGTTTCCTTGGCAGATAGTCGAAACAAGTCTCAAAAGGAGATCTTTGAGTAGAAGAGTGTGTTGTATGGTTGTAAGAATGCTACACATAATGTGAAATTTCATCCCACAACTTAGGATTTTTATTGCAATAACCTTTAAGAAGATGAACCACTATTATATTGAATACTTTTGTTTATCCATCTATCTGTGGATGAAATGTTGTGCTCTTCTTCAATCTTATGTCCATAAGCTCCCATAATGCTGACCAAAATTCCCCCAAGAATCGAGAATCTTGATTTGATACAATAGAAATTGGAAGCCCAAAATGAACCCATACAAACTGGAAGTATAAGTGTGATGTTAGCTTGGCTATGACTTGTTTTTTAGAAGGCATCAAAATGCACATCTTGTTGAACCTATCCACTACCACAAACAAATAGTCATGTCATTTCCTAGACATTTGTAGTCCCCTAAAAAAATCTGTTGAAATACTTTCCCATGGACGAGATGGTACAGGTAGAGGTGTATACAATCCCAAATTCGTATTGCTAGGCTTGCTTGTTGCACACATTGCACATCCTCTAATGTACTTAGAGACATTTTATTACATACAAGTCCAATAACAATATTTCTAGAGTTGTGACATTTTTTTTCTTACCCCAAAGTGTCCAACAATTAATGACACATGTGCTTCTCTAATTACCTATTCTCTTCCATCTTGTGGAATACACAAATTCCCTAAGTGATATAGTAATTTGTCTTGCACACAGTACTTTCTCTCTTCTACATGTTTTCTTTAAATTAATGCTCCATATATATCCTTAAAGTCTTTGTCCTTAGCATATTTTTCTTGATAAATTTCATGTGCCATTGAACTACATTGAAGAATAATTTTAGCATTTATGGTATGATTCCTAGATAAAATATTTTCTACTTTGTTCTAAACCCCTTTCTTATACCTTATAATCAAATGAAACTGCTATAGAAAACTCATCCACCTAAATTGCATGCTTTGTTGTAATTAAGATTGTGAGTGCAAATATTGAAGTGGTTGATGATTTGTGTGTATTATCATTTCCTTACCTATTAGTTAGTGTTTTCACTTCTTTACACTCTATACTAATGCATATAGTTATTTATCATATGTGGTATAGTTACTTACTGCAATTCTGAAAGTTTCAAAATGAAAGAAAATAGGTTTACCTCCTTGCATGAGTACTACTCCCATGGAAAACCCACTAGCATTTGTTTCAATCTTGAATGGTTGTTGTAGATCTGGTAGAGCCAGAATTGGTGCAGTGCTTATCTTTTCTTTTAAAGTATCGAAGGAGTTTTTCTATGGACCTCCCCACTAGAAATATTTCTTTACACTTGTTAGTGTGTGCAATGGAGATGCTATGTAGGAGAAGTTAGCTATGAACTTCCTCCAATATTGTACTGCACCTAGAAAACTTCTAGCCTCTATAACTGTACTTGGCTTTGGCCACTTTACAATAAATTTGACCTTTGCAAGATCTAATTTCAAGTGACCTCCTCCTACAATATAGTCTAAGTACACTAGTGATGTCTTAACGAATTCACATTTTGACATCTTTACATAGATTTTTTCTTTCCTCAATACATCCAGTACTTTTCTCACACGCTCTTCCCAAGTTTGATTAAATACAAGTATATCACCCAAATAAACTATGAAAAAACCATGTATGAATGGTCAGAAGACATCATTCATGACTCTCATAAAGGTATCTAGTGCATTGTAGATCCCAAAGGGCATGACCAACCGCTCATATAGTTCCTACTTTGTCTTATATGGATTTTTCCATATATAATTATTTGTAATTCGAATTTGATGATATCCACTACGCAAGTCCAACTTAGTAAAATAAACTCCATGTTTCATTTGATCAAGTAAATCATCTATTCAGGGAAGAGGATACATATTCTTTACTATCATCTTGTTTAGGGCTTTGTATTCAATGCACATTCTCCATGACTCATACTTATTTGGCACCAACATAATTAGAGAACCACAAGAAGAGGAACTTGGGTGAATAACTCCTTTCTCAACCAACTCCTAAACCTGCTTCTTGATTTCCTCATTCTACAAATTTGATAAATGGTACATGTCGATGTTTGGAAGAGGCACATCCTGTTGTAATTAGATTTCATGTTGTATAGATCTCTCTTTGTTGGCAATCCATTGAGATCTTGAAATAAATCATCATAGGTGTAAATTACTTTGACTAATTCATCTTTGTGCTTTGGATCACACCCTTTGAATGCCTCAAATTTGTCATCCTCTTTAGCTTTTACAATAATCAATACAATTTTTTTACTGGCATTGACTAACCTCTCTATTTCTCTATTATTTACTAATGCTAGATTAGTATTTGTCTTATGTTCACATACAATGTACTCTTTACCATCCTTAAAAATGTGATATTTGTTTTCTCCCTATAAAAGATTGATTTTCGGTCATAAAGATAAGGACTCCCTAGTACAATGCCACAAATATCTAAAGGGACTACATCAACTCCTACCTCATCTATGAAGTTTGTAGTGATCGAAAATCTTAACTTACATTGCTTTGTTACTTGTAATTATGCATCATTGCAAACCCATCCAAGTGGATACAACTTTGGATGAGGTGATGTAGCCAAGTTAAGTTTATTTACAACTTATTTATATATTAAATTTACTTGAGATCACATATCAAACAAAGTATCAATCTTCATATGCTTTGTTACAACCCGAATATGAAATAACTTATTTCTATTCTTATCGATCTTAGGTGGGGAATATTCTTTACTTATACTTACATTTGTAAAACTTGTATCAGTAGAAAGAGATATACCTTTTTCTTTACCTTGGATCCTAGTAGCAACAATCTTTGTCTCATCCCTGAAGTTAAATCCAAGATCTTGTACTACAACAACATTCTTTTGTTTGCCTTTGTTTCATCCATACCTCTTCAACCTTAGTTCCAGATGTAGCTTCCAACATTTTGTATCATCATGCCCCTCCTTCTTGCAATGGGAGCATGTGGGCTTATCACCCTCCTTCTTGATGGTAGTTATCTTTTTCCCCTTTCCTTTTCCCTTGGGTTTACCTTCATGCTTAGATGGCTTCTTGACAAAATTGTCATCAGAATTACTCTTACCTCTTGACTCCAAATGTGTGGCCTATACACACACTTCATCCAGATTACTAGGATTTGAAACCAAAATAGTATGTCTTAAGTAAGAGCAAAGACCATTTATATACTTGAGAAATGTGTCTTGATTGTATGATGGGACATTAAGTGCAATATCCCGCTTCCTAAATTCATGAGTATAGTCTTGGATAGTTTGACCTTTATCCCACCTAAAAAATTTCTAGTTCATAGCTAACTGTTACATATGGCCTAAGGTATAAAACTACTTCTTGAGGGAAACTACAAATTCATCCAAGTTAAGTTGGCACTACCATGTCGAGAAATTTCTACCCAAGTTTTACTCTCCCACCAAGTGAGAGAGGTTCCTCCCAATGGAAGAGTAGCTAATTGGATTTTAGAAGCAACATCTAAGAGACCTTGAATTCTACAATATACTTCTAGTTGTTGAACCCAATCATCTAGTTCCTGAGCATTCAACTCTCCACAGTATTTTGATAGTTCAAACTTTACATCCAACTCGATTACAATATTATGTGAACTTTTGAAAGGGTTAGCAGAAGAAATAGAATTAGAAGGTGAAGATGGAGATGAAGGAGTTTTAAGAGGCTCATCATCACCTCTTTCTCTTTTTCCTTTATCCTCTTGATCTTCATGGTCTTCACGATTTCCTTGCTTCAATAAACCTTCTTTTTCAAGCTTCTTTCATTCTTGCCTCCTGAAAGAGCACTTCCACCATAGCCTTCATGTCGAGAAAGGCTCATTAAAAACCTCTCTCGTCGACCTCAGATAATTTTTGTTCATCTTCTATCTCTTCCATCATTTGTGGTGGAAAATTTATCGGTTTACCAATATCAATATCGATCACCGTAATCGTGTCTTCACCTCATCAGTTTCCAAATCGAGTTAACATTTGGAACATCCACTTCTGCAAAAACTTGTCAAACAAGGATTTGATACTAGCTTGATCTGAAAAGATCTATGACAATATTTTTTTGAGTGAATGTTAAATTAGGTAAATTAAAATTATCTTAAACTTAAATAAAAGCCTTCTAAAAAATATTTAATAAATTGGAAATATGAATAAGAACACAAAAAGAAAGAACACAAAAGAACACAAATTGCTAATGAAGTTCACCCAAAATTGGATACATCTCTGAGCCACTCTCCAATGAGTTTTCAATCCTTTATAATGTTCCAAATTCTTGAATACATAAAAAGGCACCTTCTAATTTGCAACTAAGGCCTTTACACAGTCTTCTCAACAATCAAGAAGTCTTCAAGCATTTTCCCCTCTTGATTATAAGAATTAGGCTTCAAAATCCGTTAAAAACCCCTGTCTATCCTAAAAGAAAATATACCTTCAAATTTAATTATGCACACTATAATAACATACTTCTAGCTCTTCCCTAATGGTAAAGTATTTTTTAGTATATATAGGAGGTATCAGGTTTAAACCTAAGCCCCTCTTTTCGGCCCAAACAGATTTACATATAACAAAACTAATTCATCCTCATACTATATTGAGGAAATGCATGTGGCGTAGTGGCAAATGGGTGGTCGGTATATTTGGGAGGTTGATGGTTCAAACTATTGGTCCTCCCTTTTGCTTAATATAGGCTCAATTTGACTTCATATATCATATTGCATTGATGGTTTCTGCCAATTATGTTTGGTCCAACAATGGTCAAGAGGAAATCAAGGTGGGCGGTTAGTGGTTTGAACCGCTTGACCCCCCATTATAGTATTTCTTACACTTTAAATATGAGTGGGAACCTTATCATAGCAAGGAAATTGCATGACCTAATGGTTGAGAGGGAAAGTAGCATTAGGGAGGTTGTGTGCTCAAACCTCCCTAAATTTTTTTTTTTTAATAAACAATCACCATGCAGTGGTGCCATGTGCCTACCAACCATTGGTCCACATGTCATCATGCCATTCACTTGCATCCTAACATATGGCACCCTGCCATTGGTCCACGTTCGGTGCATGTGCCATGTCACAAAATTTCCAACTATACTTGTAATTTCATCATGTTGATGTCACCACCTACCATGTGTCACTTTCAAGCCTACCATGTCATCATGTTGATGTCATTCTAATGTTGGCATCCATACAACTTAATTAACATGTTCTTGGAAACTTTCATCGGCCATAAATTTTGTATACGCACTCTATTTGACATGATTTAAGTGGCATTGGAATCATCTCAATGAAATCTTTGACATAGTGTTGTTCAGGGAAAACTTTAGTGGCAAATATTTTCCAATTGGTGAATAATAGAAATCAGGAGCTCCAAAAATGGCGAATAGTACAAGCTAAAATGAAGACTAAATCGTGAAGTTTTAACAACAAAAAAAAATCGTCTCGATTAATTTGCCATGTAAACGATGTGTCATTAGCACTAATTGGCTAGTAGTTTATACAATAAAATTTAAAAATATTAATAATATTCACCAATAATATTGTGTAATTCTGGAGAATCAAGAAGGGAATCTACTATATTTGTGCCAAGCTCCTAGAAAGATGTCCGATCAAAGCTCTGTTTGATCTCCACCGATCATTGTTTCCAATAGTTCATGACATACGTCATCATCATTGTATCAACGAGACATCCCTAAGTGTCCCACTGATGATGTTCACTCACGCCGACAAGGCTTCCATACTCCACCTAGGGTCCACCAAGGCACAGGTACACCACTTGTGTAATTTCGAAGAATCATGAAGGGAATCTACAATATTCATGCGAAGCTCCCAAAAAGACATCTGATCAAAGCTCTGTTTGATCTTCACCATTCACTGCTGCCAACAGTTCATGACATATGTCTTCATCATTGTATCGGTGGGACATCTCTAATTTTCCCACTGATGATGTTCACTCATGGAGTGAACTTGAAGTTGTCCCCGAACCCCGCAAGGGGGCATTGCCCCCTCGAACCCCACAAGGGGTGCTACCCCTTGACCCTGTCGGTGGTTGCTACCCCCGGGCCCCTACTTCAATATTAAAAATATATATATATATATGGGGCAACTACATCGACCAACTATGCAAATTTTCAAAGGAGAGATTTGCCATTGTAATTAATATTTTTAATGATTGTTCACTAGGATTCACCACTGTGATTATTATTTTTACCAATTATTCATGAAGATTCACCAAGATTTTACAATTTTTTTAATACTATAAATAAGATTCGCCAGGAAAATTAATATATTTTTTCAAATAAAAGGAAATATTCGCCAAGATTTTACACCTTTGTCAAGGGGGCGATTTCTTAAAGTTATCCCTAGTGTTGTTTTATTGAGAATTTGGAACAATCAATTTTTTGGTGAAAAATATCCACCTGGATCACTCAATGTTATAAAAAGATTGCAAGTAAGACCATTTAATTAGGCCAATATTCCAATATTGTTGAAATTAAAATCATGTTTTGATTAAGTTAAAGATGGGTAGGGCTCATACCCATTATAAAACAACCATGAAGGCCACACAAGGGAGCTCACAAGAACTGAGACACCCAAAAAGTAAAATAGCTAAAAGACATACCAGCAAAAAATAGAAACACAAAGATAGAAAGAGACCAACAAGAAACCAACATAGCTATTGGTCATCTAGAAGCTTGGGGCCATTCATTGATTGTCATTCATTCACCAAAAATTGAAAATTTTCTTTGAATGATAAAGGTTTCTTCTTCTTGGTATCACCATCATCGGTAGGGGTTGTGGTCTAGAACTATCCACCTTTTTTCCCTTCTTCTTGGAAATATTAGCTTCTTGAATCTCCCTCCTAACCCTCTTACCCTAGCTATTTTTGAGTTCTTTTAGAACACCTGGATAGTGACAATAATATTTTTCATCATTTCTTTACTATATTCCACAATCTCTTGTAAACTACATAATGGTTTTTCTTGGTTGTTATGCATGGTGGCCACCATTTCCTACAATTTTTCACTCTTCAAATTTCCAATCACTTATTTCAGCTCCTCAACCTCTATCTCCAAATCAGCTCAGTTCCTAAAGGTTTTTGTGATTATAGATAGGAGATTTCAATGGCCCTCATCCTCAATTTCACCCAATAAATCCTTCTTTTGGTTGAGGGCCTTCGTCTCCAAATTTTGGATCTTTATTTTTGTAGTAATTAATTGAGAAAGAAAAAATTTCAATATGTCATTTTGGATGTTCATTGCTTCACTCAATTCCTTAATTTTCAATCTCAGAGTGGAAAAACTAGCACCACAAATTATCAAATTTGTTTAAAATAAATATTGGGAGAAGGAGATGGGTCAAAAAAAGACATGTTTTTGTTAGAAGTAGGGATGGGGTCCTTTGAAACAGTTTACCTTCAGAGGCCTGAGGGTTCGGCCTAGTAATTATTTGATGGGAGGTCGGGGTTGACAAATGCATAAGGCCCAAGGTAGAAGGAGTATCCTCCAAAGGCTTAACAAAAAAATTTGATACTAGGTTAGGGTTACTCTTCCTTTAAATAGATATCATGGTAGGGGAATGAGTCACCTTATATAGTACACCCTAAAAATTCGACCTTGGTGAAGGTGCAATAGTTTCCTCTTTTCCTAAATAGGCCTAGCCAATTTCTCAAGAGATGGCATTATCCAAAATGTAAATTTAATTTTAACATTATAGAGAAAGTGGTTAAGCATTAGAAAAATATGAGCATGGAAGCATTTGAATCTACCTTCTAGCATGACGTATCTCATTAGCACTTCCACCATAATTCTCCAAACACCATGAATATTGTCCCTATTGAAGCCATTTTTGGAGATGATTAACCTTCCCACCCTTGTTGAGAAATTTGTCCATGTCTTTCTGATAATGGCCTCAATATAAGAGGCTAGCTTTCCTCCCTGAAGGATAGCCCATAAATATTTATCCCATAAATATTTATCCTTGTTCCAGGTCTCACAAGAGGTGGGTTATTCTTGAACCGAGTCACCTCCCATCTCAACAAATTCTTAAAATAAAGGAGGGTTGATAAGAAAAATCTCAAAACTCTTGTTATTATTAGCGGTCGAGGACATAACTGTGAATAGGTGGGAAAATTATTTTGAGCCTCTTTATGTGTTATTATTGGTAACTAAAATGAAAACATGACTAGATTGATGTGTTTCACACTCATGCTATTGCATGTGACTTAGAAATAGTATTAACACTTGTGGCATTTATTAAAGGTGAAATTACAACACCACTAAGTGTTTATATAGTGTCATATTGGTTTTAGATGAAATTTTAGCACTAACCCCATTTTCCATAAAAACTAATCCACTTTTAGATCATCTTCACATTGTAGCTAGAGAAGCAGTAAAGAACAAACCAAATTTATTGTATCTAAAGCTAATCACAAATGTTAAACTAGTCCATAATTGTATGATGAAATCTAGAAAAGTTATCACCATGATCCATAAGATAGTAGTGAATGATCTAAGAATTGCATATGATTTAATGATCCATAATGTGACTAGTTAAATGAGACATAGTATGAAATACTATAATTTTTAAGAACTTTCTTTAATTATATATTTTTTCTATTGTGTCAATATAATAGGATTTTTACATTATAGACTTATCTTCCTTTTTTGTGGTGTTCCTTTCAAAATACCATCATTAATATCTAAGGGTAAGCCATGTTAGACTAGAATTGCCTATTCAAAAATAACATAACATAAATCAAGGTAAAGAGAAAAATGAGTGTATAGAAACTTATCACAATGAACCTCATCATCTAGTAGATCCTAATTTAGATCCAAAGACCTTATTTATTGTTGTCATGGAGATTGAACTCGGATACTAAGTTTAAGTGCTCAGCAATCTCGTGAAACATGGACACATCTCTGAGCTTGTGGGTTGCTCATAGTGAAGATGAATCTATAGATAAAGGGTTGGTTCTCTGTGATACCTCCTGCAAACTACCTTCTTTGAGAGGAAAAGGAAAGAAACTTGGAATTGAAAATTATCCTAGGAGGTGATTTACTAGACATTCTAGATCTACTTGCTAGAGTCAAATTCACAATCTATTCCAAACATGAAGCCTTGTTTATTCACAACTCTGATTGACATTTTTTGTAAAAGTGTTTCACATGAAAGGTTTCAATATTTGAAGTTTGTTTGAAAGAAAACAATGTTGAAAGAAAACAATGTTGAAAGAAAACAATGTTGTTCTCATAACTCACATTTAAAAAAAGATACACAATCACAGACCTACACTATAACATATTGTACTTGTACCAAACATTGAAGGAATATGATAAAAATGAACCTGGTTTCAAGTAAACCACAATATTCTTATCAAAATTACTCACAAACAACACCTGAACAAAGTATAATTGAGAAGGAAATGTTGCTTCTTTATTGAAAAAGAAAGGAATTACTACTACATGTATAAAATATGAGTTATAAAGGATTTTCTTTATATAATGAAAATTATATGCTCCTCTCTCCAAATTATGTCTAGTGCATTTGGTTGGCAAAATTACCATTTACCATTACATTACCCTGTATTTTGCATGATATATTTATTGCATCGATGGTATTGTCCTATTATATATGACTAAATACATTTTTATTGTTGTTCCAATGCAAGAAATGTAAAACATGTAAAAGGATTAGTGGATGCAGAGATTACTAGAGCTCCTTAATACTGTCACATAGTGATTTGTATTGCTTCCCTCAGTGATTGCATTGATTTTCTACATGCTACTCCCCATGTATCTTATCTTCATGATCCTTATGTTGTCGTAATGGTTGTCCCATTATGGATATGGCTTCAACATTATTCTCTTAACTGTCTTTCATATGCTCTTTCTCAATGGTATTTGAACGGAAAATCTCAATTGTAAATGTTGTATGATACCTCTATCTATGATCACTATCATCTTTTATTCAAAGTGAACCAACAAAAATGTAGCTTTGAACTAGGGAAAAATGATTCCCTTTACTAGGCTCTTAGGGTTTTTCACCCTAGGAGAACTTGGTGTGTGAGAATGACACTCTTGCCTATAGGTGATTATAGGATTTTCGTCGGTTGCATTCAAATGGGAGGGCTAATTGATGAAGGTTGTGATATTTGTGTGTATTGTGTGGCTAAAAATTGGAAGTAAAATGATACTAATCTAAATGTATGCAATGTAAACAAAGTAAATCTAAGCTAATGCAAACTACTCTAAAATGACCTAAATGTAAGTAATCTAGAAATTAACAAAGAAGGACGGAGGGTGTGCACCTAGAAAAGTGATGTTATAGATGAATAGTCCCGAAATCTTCTGGAAAATGTCTGAAAATAGCAAAAGGATACTTATGCCAAGTTGGGTGACCTAGTCCGCCTATCGGAAAAATCTATCAGACAGGTTTCAAGGAAAAGGGTACCCAAAAATGAAAAAACCCTTTTTTAGGCTTAACATAGGGACAAGGTCGCCAATAGTGGTGACCTAGTCCTCTTGGTTCTTTCCAAGAAATCAGGTCCTAATTTTGTGGGTCCCAGTTGATGTTTCCCTTTTTTGCAGTAATCCTTGTTTGAAACTCCCAAAAATGACTTGTAGCTTGTCTTTTTGTCTCACTTAGGATTTGATTCTTTAATGTGATTTGGGTAGGATGCTTGTATTTTCTCCAACACTTTTTTCTTCACCAAATCTACATAAAAACCTACAAACACATGCAAAGACCAAGAGATTGTTGGGGTTAGGGAATAGGGGTTTGCCTAAGTCAAACCCCTTTGTTGGTAGCTAAACCCAAATGAGAAACAAATCAAAGGAGAGTAAAATTGAATGATAAACTTGATGGAAACACTTACCAAACCTTTGCTGTTGATTGTCTGCAACATGCAAGAGTAGCTCTAATGGAGCTTTCTTGTGAAACCCTTGTGCTTGATTACTTGCTTTGGAAGACTTGAGTGCAAGAGTACTTGTGAGCAGATGTAAAAAATGAGCTTGGGAGAGTGCAAAATGAAGGTGAAAACCCTTATTTGTACATGTAAAACCCTAATTTTCCCAAAATGCAACATGATAGGCCAACACTAGGGTTTAGGAGGCAACATTTTGTAGACACATAAAAATGGCCTAGACTCACAAACCACATTTTTCTATATCATGCTTCGTCTCAACATAATTAAAATATTTAATTATGTCCTATAGTCCAATGTCAACTATTGATTAAATAATTCTTAATTATTTAATTAATTCACATCTTTTATTCCTCTTGGCTATCTAAATAAATAAATTACATTTATTATTTAAATGCATCACTAATTGCTTATGTCACTCTACTTAAATAAATTATTAAATTTATTTAATTATTATTAGTTCATTACTTCATCCTGATTATTTAAATAAATAAACTTTATTTATTTATATAATACATCATCAATTATTTATGTCTGCTCATAATTAAATAAATTCCTATTATTTATTTAATTATTATCCTCTCCAACTTTCTTTCTAATTTTCAATAAAATCATTTATTTAAAATTACCCACTTTCTAATTTTCCTCCACAATTATTTAATTGTCTTATTGATTTTCTTTCTAAATTTAAATAAAAGCATTTTATTTAAATTGGCAATTACCCTCTTTCCAAGTAAATAATTTTAAATTATTATTATTTACTATCACATGAATTCACCAGTTTGGAATTAATTTAAAATATTGATTTTAAAAAAACATTTCTCTTCACAAAGTAAATTATTTCTAAAATAACTTGATTTTCTAACTCATCCTTTTTCTACTTCCTAATTCTCATCTCACTGTCACACCTATTCTCATTCCTTGATTTAATTTCTTAAATTAAATCTTGTCCACTCATTTGGAAATCTTACCCTAACCCTAATTGAGAGTTGCCATTTTGAATCTTGACCATTGATTCTAGGGCATTTCTCAATCTTTAATCTCATATGTCCATCCAAAATTGTATTTTCTATAAATGTCAATTTTGTCCTCATTTTTGACACATTGAATAATCTTGTTAATTTTATCTTTTAATTTTATCTCTCATTTTCTTCTTCTTCACTTCTACACTTCATTGTTTTTGTCTAACATTGTATTTTGTAGGTTTTAATATTGCATGTAGGATTTAGTTTTTCTTGCATAGTCTTTTAAAGAATCCTTCAACACTTGCTTAGGGCTAGTCAATAATATAGATTTTCTCATCAAAATTTGAGGGCACTTCACATTTCAACAAGCTAGAAGGTGCAATGGAAGTCAACCATGGAGGATGAAGGACTAGTTGAGATCTCTCCTTTTTGTTCTTTATTTTAATTCCTATGCATTTCATTGTCTACTATGGATTAATATAATATGCATGTAATTTTCTAACCATTTAATCTTGCAAGAAAAATCCATAGTTATAAATTCCATTTGAAATTTATGCCAAAAGGGACTAGGTCGCCCAAAGTGGTGACCTAGTCCACTTGGGCAGTTTCAAGTGGTGGTCAGGAATTATTTTTTGTTTGATGAAGTTTATTAGCTTTGCCTCCCAAAACACACTTAAGTCAGGAGTAAAAGTACATTTAGGGGACAAATTACCATAGAAAAAGGGTTAATTTAGGGGTGATAAGCCTAGATAAGTGTGAAAATGCATTACAACACTTTGTCATAAGGCTTAAAAAGGTGTAAGAGGGTGTTGTTTAGGTGAATTATGTTGAAAGGGTCTTAGAAAAGTGAGGAAATGTGTTACAACACTTCACAACACCTTAGTAAAACATTGTCAGGTTATTGTTGAATTACAAGCTTACAAGGCTGAATCAAGGTAAAACAAGGCCAAAATGAGTGAAAAAGTGCCAAGGTATACACTTTTTTGGCGACACACAAAGATACATGTAACTTTTGGAGAAATAAATTCCCTATACCTTTGTTGTTATCTCTATACACAATAAATTTAGGTTTCATATATTATATTTTTGTAGATGGCAGCTTATCCTTTGTATTGTGCAAGGTAAATTTGTATTGTATTTGATTGTCTTTTAATATAAACAATGGTTGTCACAAATCTATTGTATATGCTTGAAATTTCAAGGCATTATTTTGACACTAGGCAGTTACCAAAGTAGGGGAAAATGCTTATCTGATAGAAGATTTCCTATTATCTTGATTTCTTACTATTGCATTGCTCTCCAAGTTTTGATGAACTTTTTCTTTGCTCTGGTAACTTTCTAGTATCATAATTTGCTTTCTTTTGATGGCACTCCTATGGATGATGACTGTAAACAAGATAATGATTGTAGCCTTTAGCATGTTGGGATCAACCCTTGTGGGAGCCACATTTCCTCCAAATGTTGTGATGCCAAACAAGATGAATCATTAAATGATAAACCTGTACTTGCACAATGAACAAACAAATTAGATAAAACAATGAAGCTCAATGCTCTTCCTAGTGATTTTTACTTTCAAGCTCTCTTGATACATGTAATAATTGATAACTGATTTAATGCATCCTAAATGAAGGCTATATTTTTGTTGGTAGGACATATGGTCAGATTTTATATCTGGAGCTCTAACAAAAAAATTCATCATAATGTAGGTACATTTGAAGATCAGGAGCAAGTAGGAGTTGAAGATAAATAAGATCAATGCAATATTCTACCACAAATAATGATGGATATACCTTCTTTCCATGTGTTTTTCTTGATGATTTTATATCTTCAAAAATATAGCTTTATTTTTACTATGTTAAATCAATTATACCCATGACTTGTGTAGGATATTCAAACATTATTTTGATCTCAATGTATGAAACAACAATTTTTATGCAATCTTGTATATATTTTCATTACAAAATGAATAAAAAACATCAATATTACACAATTTTTGTAATTCCTTTCTATTGTAAAACCTTGCATAATAAAACTGAATTCTCTTTTGATAGCATCCAGGTGTTGTGCAATAATTTAACTTAGTAGAAATATTTGAATACCCTTTCACTTTTAAATGCAATCACCTATCTCAACTCTACCAAATTGAGTTATAAGTGAAATTTTGGTAACAATTATCACTAATAGAATTGAACTAGTAGCGCTATTGATTTTGATGAAAAAGGGGCCCAAGGAAGGGTTTGATTTTGGCTATTAGGGATTTGTATTTCTCAATCACTTTGAGGAAATGGACCTCAATGAACATTAAAGAGTTGCAAATTGCTATTAATCTCACTTGTACATTTGTAAATTGTAAGTAATGTATGTGTGATAAATATCTTGTTTATTTTATTTTTTAGTGTGATAGATTACTAGACTATATTTGTATTCATTTTTGCACTGATTTTGAATAAATCTAAAAATGGTTTCATGATTTTCAATTATTTCTTAAGATTTTTAACATTGGCCACCTCATAATGCATAGTAATATTTTCCTTAAGTAATCCATTTCATACCCAATCAGAAGTGGATGTCGGTTTGTTCCCATTGGTGTAGAGAATGAATCATGCAATATCAAATTTATCGATAAAGAGGCACAAGCTTGTAAGGTTTTACCACACACTACATAAGATCAATACTTCTCATGTTAGGTAAAGATACTCACTTGCACCATGTAGTTATATTAGGGAATTCAATTCGTTGGTTTCCTTAAGAAGGAAATGATGGGAACATAACTCTCCATCACCTCATGAAATAAGTAATCACTATCTTTTCTAGCAAGACTTGGCAAGTGCTAGTTTCTTTTTTTATGCAATGGCCATCTTGGTTACCCACATTCTCAACTTTGATCAATAATTTATATAATGTGCGATTTGATAAGCATAAACAATCAAAGTAGTCCAAGAGATGTAAGATAAATTTTACAGTCTATTCAAAAAAAAATTCCATCTCTATGGATCCTAGAAAACAAAATAGTTAATAGTAATTCCCTTCAAGAAATTCAATCCAATAATATATGAATAATTAGTTTTCTATCAAAAATGTCTCTTCTCCCCAATATTGGAAGACATATTTAGAATGATCTAGTCACTTACAAAATTAGAGGTAGAGGTAAGTTCCTTAGCATCATATTGCCATATATTGTCATGTAAAAAAATTATATCATCATTAGTAGGTATAAATGTAATTTGAGGAGGTTAGATCCCATTAGATGATTATGAGAAGTAAAAAAATTTACAATGCAAAAAATAGAGAAAAATAATAAGCACAATATTAACATAGTATTTACATGGAAAAACATGGTAAAATTATACCAATAAAAATTCATGGGAAAAGATCTTTCATATTTTATTTCTCAAGAGATTTGCAATTACAAAAAACTCCTTAAAAAGTTACAAAAAAGGTGACTTCAATAGAGTATAAGAAATTCGAGTTCTAAAGTCCTTGTCAAACACAACTTTCCAAAAATAGAAAGTGCAACTCATACAACTGCATGTCAAACATTTGGAAAAACAAACAAAACTAGAGAGTCCTCAAAAAAAATTGGCTTCACCAAAAATTCCTTCGACATGCAAGGGGTTTACAAAAACCCCCTCTCGGACTGCACCAAGTGTGTGCCATGAATACTAGATATCTATTTTGACTATCCATCATTGTTGGAATAACAATAAAATTGACTTCATATTCCAACAATCTCCCACTTGAAGTCAAATTCCTCTCTTGCAAATAAATCCTCACATAGAAAAACCAATGCCAATGTTACCTATCATCAAGTAAGATACAAGCCTAGAGAAGTTCTAAACCATATAAACTTCTCTCTACTAACGGGCTTCATCAAAATATCTACTGGATTTACATTAGTTTGTGTCTTTGTCAAAGGTACTTGTCCTCCTTCCACCACTTCATGTACAAAGTGATATTGAATATCAATATGATTTGTTCTAGCATGATATGTTGAGTTTCATGTTAAGTGTAAAGCACTTTGGCTATCACAATGCAACACCATGTTGTCCTGCTTTACCTGTAATTCACCCAAAATTCTATAAAGCCAAATTGCCTCCTTTTTAGCTTGTATTTCTACCATATATTTAGCTTTAGTAGTAGACATTGTCACCACTATCTATAACTTTGAGGCCTAGCTAACAACACCTCCAACTAAGAAGAAAATATAAGCTATAGTGGACTTTCTCTTATCTCTATCTCCACCAAAATCTGCATCCACATACCTATTCACCTGAAGACTACTCCCATTGTAACAAATAGAAACATCAGAAGTGCCTCTCAAATACCTGAGAATCTACTTCACAGTTGTCCAATGCTCGGGACGTAGATTTTCCATGTAACGACTAACTACTCCCACTTCTTGTGCAATGTCTAGTCTGGTGCACACTATGAAAAACATAAGAATACCAATTGTTGATGAGTACAGTACACGAGACATTTGTGTCTTCTATGATTCTGTGTTAGGGCACTCTTCTAAAGAAAATTTAATATGAATAGGAAATGGAATACTAATTGATTGTGCATTCTGCATATTGAAGTGTTGCAGAACCTTCTCCACATAAGTTTTTTGTGAAAACCATATTTTCCAATTATTTCTATCTCTGTGTATCCTCATACATAGAATCTGATTTTCTTTGCCTAAGTCCTTCATCTCAAAATCCCTAGCAAGCTGAGCTTTCAAATGGATGATTTTATTCATGTTGGGACTTGTTACCCACATATCATCAACATACAAAAGAAAAAATATAAAATTGTCATCATTATACCTATCAAAATAGCCCGAATGATCATCCTCATATCTGCTAAAATCCAAACTCATCATGAAGGAATCAAACAACTTTTACCAACACCTTGGTCCCTATTTTAAACCATGCAGTGGTTTTCTCAACCTATAAACAAGATTCTCCTTGTCTCTTTCCTCAAAACCTTTTGATTGCTACATATAAATCTCCTCTAAGAGATTAGCATACAAGAAGGTCATTTTTACATCTAACTGTTCTAACTCCAAATCAAAACTAGCAACTAGAGCTAAAAATAATTCTAATAGTACTTAACCATATAATAGGTGAAAAAAAATCATCAAAATAAATACCAAAATTTTGTGCATACCCCTTAGCCACCAACCGAGTTTTATATAGGTCTCTGAACTATCATTTATGTCCCTTTTCAATTTAAAGACCCACTTGTTTCCAATAGCTTTTGACCCCTTAGGAAATGGTACAAGCTTCCATGTCTTGTTCTTATGAAGAGCTCCCATCTTCTCTTCCTCGGCAACTCTCCACTTGCTTGCACATCCAGATTCACAAGCTTCCTAATATGAACTAGGTTCACCAATATTGGTTAGTAATGCATAAGTAGAATTACAAGTAGAATAGTACCTTTTAGGTGCTTTGGATACTCTAGTGGACCTCCTTACAAGGGGTTATATATCACCCTGTGGCATATTTGGTTGTTGTTCACCTTGCTGATTTTCATCTGGTATCTACAAATTATCATCATAACTTTCCACCTCAACTAGAATAACTTTTTTACTTTGTTGTTCTTTACCTCTTTACATTGAATTTTCATTAAAATAAACATCTCGAATAACTATAACCTTGTGGGAAACAGTATCCCACAACTTTTATCACTTTGTACCTTCTACATAGCCAAGAAAAATACACTTTGTGGACTTCATGTCCAACTTATTCCTATTATCTTTAGGAATATGGGCATAAGCATCAAAACCAAATACATGAACAAAAGAATAATAAAAAAGTTTACCTATCCAGTCTTCTTCATGGATTTTATTACCAAGAGCTATAGTGGGTGATCTATTGATTAAGAAATGGGTTGTTGAAACAATGTCTACCCAAAATTACTGCTCTAAACCAATAGTGCTCAACATACATATGGCTTGCTCCATAATTATGTGGTTCATGTGCTCAAGAACACCATTTTATTGTGGTGTCCTAGCAACTATCAATTGCCTTGCACTACCAAACTCACTACAAAACTAGTTAAACTCTCCTGAACAAAATTCTCCTTCGCTATTTGTTCTCAAATATTTTATAGTCTTACCCTTCTGATTCTCTAACCAAGCTTTAAACTTCTTAAAATAAGAAAACACTTCAGACTTCTTCTTGAGAAGATAAATCCATACCTTATGAGAAAAATCATATATAAATGAAATAAAATATGATGAACCCCCATTAGATATGATATGATCTTCCCAAGTGTCTAAATGAACTAATTCTAACACATCTATTCTTTTGGTAGTGGGTGATCCCACAATAGTGGCTTACAATTTTTGGCCAAACTGGACACTGCAATTATTATTTTTAACTAAATCTTCATATTTGGGAACCTATAGCGGCTAAACCATGAGGAATTTGAAGATGATGCAAACTAGAGTCTCATCACATTTTGTCTGTAGATTCTAAAAGTATTTTTTTCAAAAATTTTGGAATCAGATTGCACTTTTTTTCCATCTCCCATGAAAACTATTTTTTTTTTCAGAAAACAACATTTTTAAAAAGTGACGCTCACTATATACAACATAAATTTTTTTGTATGAAGGATAAAATTCTAATTTTTTCGAATTTAGATTTTTAACTATGATATCTAGCACTTTCATTTGGTCTCATAGTTTTTTGTTTAATATTTTTTCCTTAATCAAGTTTCAAAGTCAAACCAATTGCAATTCAGACATAGGCGGACTGTATACAACATAACTTTTTTTGTATGAATCAAAATTCAATTTTATTTTTTTTAATGGATCAAGGACATCAATACCCAGCATCAATGTATTTTTAAAAAATTTATTTTGATAATCTGCTATTTTTCCACATGTGCAAAATAGAGAGCTTGATTTTCGGTGAAAAACCTATGTTTAATAAAACTAAACAAACACATACATAATAAAACCAAAACTTATTAAAATTTAATTCATTGGATAGCTCGTTCTAAGCACTACCATCTTCCAATTGGTTTTGTGAAGTCTCCTCCATTTTTATTCTCAACCCAAGCTTCAAAGGGTAGAAATCTACTAAAATTTGGTGGGAGAGGGGGAGAAGGGCAAAAAAGGGGGGTTCGAGTGAACCCCCCTTCGAACGAACTCCCCTTCACTTGAAAGGGTGAAGGCGCATTCGTTCGAAGGGTGAACCCCCCTTTTTTTTAATTTTCCATTTGTTTCTATGAAGAAATGTGACATCATAGGGTTCGAGTGAACCCACCATGCAAAAGGGGGTTCGCTCGAACTAGGGATTCGACCGAACCCCTCTTTTGGGTTTGTGTGAACCCCCTAGTTCAAACGAACCCTTAAAAAAATGAAATTTTGAATGTGTGAGCATTTTTATAAATTCCCTTCCTCATCAAAAATGTACACCACTATTATGGGTTTACCCTAGTACTGCTTTAAAAACTCAGTCTATTCTATTTTCCAATCAAAAAATGTTCATAAAAATTTAAATCTTTACATTTGGCACATGGAAGAAGATTTCTATCTAGTACTACCTCGAGACGACTTTCACTCATATGGCCTAGCCATTGATGCCAGGTTGATACTAAGTATGTTTCTACATCATATGCCACTACAGCCTCTCTACTGCTAGTTTCCCCAACTAGCCTGTACATATTTCCAGCCTTTTATCTCTTTATCACAACCAACACACCCTTTGTTACCTTGAGACAACTATTTTCACCACTAAATCAGGAACCTTATTCATCAAAAACTCCAAAATACAACAGATTGTTCTTCAATCTTGGTGCATGTCTGACATGTTGAATAGTCCTTACCATTCCATCAAACATCTTGATTCTTATGTCACCTTCACCAATAACTTGGCAAGGGCTATCATTTCCCATGTAAACCATACCCCCATCACATGATCGATAAGAAGAAAACTAGTCTCTATGTGGAGTCATGTGAAAGGAGGGACTAGAATCAGAAATCCAAACATTCAAAGTAAAGAACCTCTCAGGTTAGAAGTTAATACCTCTTCGTCTTCCAATTTTGTTTGAAATTATATTATGTTGGCCTCATATCCATGTGCAGTAGAATTTTCTTTGCTTATTTTTGGCAGTCTGCAATCATTTTTAACATATCCATTTTTTCCATAATTCCAACATTTTACTCTTTTTCGTCCCTTGGATTTGGACCTGGTTTGTCCATGCTTGGTATTTCCTCTTTCCTATTTTTTTCCTTTAGCAATTAGGGCTTTATTATAGGAAGATCTGTGAGATATATTTCACCTAGAATCTTCAAAAATTACAATGGTTGCAACATCTTCAACGACCAATTTCCCACTCAGAGAAGAGTTACTAAGATCCATAACCAATTGATCCCAAGTTTCAGGCAATGAGCATAGTAAAATTGCTACCTTATCCTCTTCTTCAATTTTCACCCCCACTGAAGCCAACTTGATTGTCAGTGTGTTGAAATCATTCAGATGATCTATGATAGATGAATTGTCATGCATTCTCAAATTATGCATTTTCCTTTGTAACAAAATTTTATTTTCTAATTTTATCTCATATAGCTTTTTGAGCTTAGTCCACAAGTCATGTGTAGTTTTCTCCTCTACAACATTGAATGGTATTGAATCTACTAGAGATAATTAGATTATTGTTCTAGCCATTCTATCCTTTTCATTCCAATCTATATCACTCATCGTTTCAATTTTTGATGTTACCCCTTTGAGAGATAGAGCACATCCATCCTTCACCAATAAAGCTTGAATCTTTACCTTCCATAGAGAAAAATTAGAACCATCAAACTTTTGCACCTCAAATCTGGTAACTATACTTCCTGTCATTGTTTACTTCTTAGAAAACACTTCTACACAAACAACCTTGCTTTGATACCAACTGTAAGAAAGATTACAACATACAAAATAGAGAAAAATAATAAGCGTAATATTAACACAGTATCTATATGGAAAACTTGATAAAATCATACTAGGAAAAAACCATGGCCCGAAAAGATCTTTTGTAATTTATTTCTTAGGAAATTCACATTTACAACAATCTTCTAAAAAGTTACAAAAAAATGTGACTTCAACAAAGTATAAGAAATCTGAGTTGTAGAGTCCTTACCAAACACAACTTTCCAAAAATAGAAAGTGTGACTCATACAACGAGATGTCGAACATTTGGAAAAACAACCAAAATAGAGAGTCCAAAAAAAAAAATTGGCTTCACTGAAAACGCCTTTGGCGTGCAAGGGGCTACGACAACCCCCCAAGGACCCCCCGTCACTATCCATCACTACTAAAATAACAATAAAATTGACTTCATATTCCAACATGGGAAAATTTAGTCGAAGCCTTCACAAGTTTGCTACCATAATATTTCACAATTCTTTTGGTTCACCCTTGAAAACTTAGCTTATTTATTCTTTTTTGCATTCCCCCTCCCATATTTTAGTTTAAGTGACACCTAGCCTTAATTTATTCAATAGTGATAAGTAGATGTTGAAAATTAGGATAGGGAGAGGTGATCTTCACTATGGAATTAAGCTAAGTTGTTAAGGAAGATACCAAGAAAACCTTCATGTAATTAGATATACCTTAGGAGGAGTTGACATGAAATATATGACAAGCACAAGAGACATGATAATTTGACACCATAATTGAGAAAATTTGAAGGGAATTGACTTCATATATTTAATCATTACCATATCCTAGCCAATGACAATGACATTTGGTAGCAAAAAAAAAATTGGTACACCCAGAGCTACAATTATTAGGTTGGTACAAAGGAAATAATTATTGACACACAATCACTAGCAAACACAAGAATTGAAGAGGGCCAACCTCAAGTATTGCATCGCAAGATGTAAATATAGATGTTGATAGTCCCATTTGAGAATTTAGAAAAATAGGTTACCAATTTGTGGATATAAAATAAAGTTTCTAGGAATAGAATTGAAGTTTTAATGACCTTACATGCACCCATATATAAAAATCCCCTCTTTAGTGTTCACTAGAGAGGAGTGAGAAGGAAGAAAATTCTTGAGAAGATTTTGAAAGACCTTTTGTTTAGAAATCCTAACATCTCAATTGAGATATTCAATAATTTGACTTATGCAAGATAACACACCCAAGTTCTCCTTGAGTTACTTTAGATGGGTTCCAACCAAGATGGTTCCTCCTCTTGAGCATCCCTAATCGTGTCAATGAATATGAAAATGGCATCTACTGATTGGTTAAAGTATAGACAACAAAAGAGAAAACATACAACCCTATCCCACTACACAAAGCTATTATTAGCACATTTAAATCCTTTGATGATAACCATAATCTCTCCTTACTTCTTTTGGGATTTGATCAACTTGATAATCTACAAGGAGCCACACCAATAGCCTTTCCTTAAAGGAGACCTATTTGTATTTAACCCAAAGAAGACCTTGATTTACACTTCACAAGTCCATAGCCCA
Organism: Sequoiadendron giganteum; assembly: GCA_007115665.2. Lineage (NCBI taxonomy): Eukaryota > Viridiplantae > Streptophyta > Pinopsida > Cupressales > Cupressaceae > Sequoiadendron > Sequoiadendron giganteum. Next base: position 623,093,205 of record CM021102.1, read on the forward strand.
ACAAATCAAGGTTCCAATTTTACCTCTTCTAACTAAGAATCTCCATAATTCACTTAAAATATTATGCGATTGCTTTTGATTTTTTATAGAGCCTCGAGCATTAAAAATCATAAAAATACATGCACCCTAAAAATTAAAGGATAACCCATTCGGGTCGCCCTCAAAAGTGAATCTTTGTCTTGGCGATAACTTGTGGGCAAATAAGGGGTATCATGTTGTTACCAAATGTTACATTATCTTTTGAGGTGCCCCCAATGGCCTTTTTTAAGACAACGCTACGGCTAGAAAGATCTAAACCTTGTTCCAATCTTGACCAATGTTGTACCAAACTTTGTGCCTCAAGGAAACACTATGCTCATCTTTCTTGCAATTCAAAAAATACTCTGAAGAGAAAGAGCCTTCGGCAACAATAACAACCCATAAAGTCTCTTTGGCTACACTCTTCCATTTTTGCTGGTGTCATGCGCAGAGCTTCAAACGAGCGTAATCTATACTAGAGCTTCCGAACTGAAACATTTCTTCAATCCTCATCTCTGCTTCGCTCTAATGAACATTTGGATAATCTTGAACATATTTGACGATGGGATAGTTGGGCGGCCCAACTGTCAAGTCTAAAATTTTAATCATTCTCTTGTTATACCAAGGAAATACGGATCTTGGGTTTCTGAGAATGTAACGACACAGTATCTGACTTGGGTTTGTGGTGGGTTTTTATCCACGAATTCCCTTTTGTCACCTTTTGCACCACGTGAGATGCAAACAGGCTGAATATATTTATAGGTGCAGGTGCCGCCACAAACAAAACATTACGGTCACTAAGCTCGAGTAGATTTCTTTCCTTTTCTAGCAATCACTTCATTGTCCCATCATCTGGCTCTGCTACTAAATTTGGATCTCTGGCCATAATCTTTGATGCAGATCATCCCTGCTTTCGAGGAGAGGAAAAATAATTATTACAGGCGTCGTTCTTTTCTCTTCTATTCATGTTAGGGTTAGGCTTACTTATTACTGGCTATCTTAGATTGTAAAGTTTTCTCTGACATTAGAGGAAGTTAAATAAATGGATTAAGAGGAGTAAATTTTCAAGATTTATTCAGCATGGAATGCATGGATAGAATGGGAGAGTTCATTATCAAATTAAACGGTATTTCACAATACCAAAATAGTAAGAATCACTATCCCATAAGCTTTCTTTTAATCTTGTGAACATTAAAAATCTTCTATTTTATTCTATAATGAATTCAGTGACAATAGACATGAAACGACAATATTAGACTTGTACTACCTATGGGCAAATCTGTGTGGAAATGGACATTTCTAAAGGACTTTTTATTAGTGTGGATGAGTAGTCTTGGCAACTGGGTGTTGGATTATGTGAATACTGTTCAGATCCATGTACTATTTTAAAAATGGGCAGATTGTCTTATAGTGTCAGCATTGCTTTATCTAAAGATAAATGTAGAAATAACGAGTGTTTGTGGCAGATGCATTATGAGCTCTATTATTTCTCAGGGTTTCTAGCTAAAAAGGAGAGAGGAGGTGTCATTCTATTGTTTCTCCTCTTACTCGAAGAAACGAGGATCTGAAATATTTAGTTTTGTAAACACATTCAAATTACGCTAAAATATGAAATAAAATGTAAACAAAAGTAGAATTTTATTCTAATGTTTATTTTAGGTTAAGCTTAAAATAGGATAATGTTATCAAATTTTATTGTTGTAAGTGGATTTCCTAAATAGATGGAATGTAGTTGTTCAAGTATTTATTTTAAAAATCCTATAATATCTATCAAAGATGATTGATGAATTTGTGGGATCTTGTATTTTCATTTATATTTTTTAGGAGGCAGAATGAATAGTGAGGATTTGTTTAAAAGATCAACAATGGAGAATAGATGGGAGAATATATGAGATAAAAATAGTCATGGTTACTTTTGTTCAAAATAAAGGGATGAGATTATTTCATCAAAAGTTGAAAAAGTCAAAATGGAAGGGGAAAATAATTAGTTGATCATTTATTTCTAGAAATGATTTAATTACCCATGTGTGGTAGAAATGAAGTAACTAGCACTGACACCTAAAAAAGGTTCAAGGAGTAGGCCAATAACTATATGTATGTTAATATGTTAAATACAAGGTATTTGTGCATGCAAATTCTAGTTGCACGTGGTTGGGTTAAACAATTAACAAGTGTCACTAGTGACTAGTACTTGCCTTTATAGTATTGTAATTATTATTTTTTAGATTTGATAAAAATTAAATGTAATTTTTATTAATGTGAATAAAAATAAATGTATTTTTTATTAATCTGAATAAAAGTAAATGTAAGTTTTATTAATTATAATGTTTTAGTATTGTTAATTAGTTATTTATATGACCTAACTCTAACCCTAACTCTAATTTTATCCCAAACCCTAACTCACACTCTAACTCTAATTCTATCCCTAACCCTAACCCTAACTTTAACCCTAACACTAAATTCTAAACCATTATCCTAATCCTAGACCTATCTCTAATCTCAACTATGATCATAACACTATCCATAAATATAAACCTAATTTTAATCACCAAATTTTAAATACATAATATATTTAATAAATGTTATATTATGAACTATTATATATTAAATAAAATAAATAAATATAATATATAATAAAAATAATTAAAACTTAGATATTAAATGTTGGCAATGTTTCTTCTCTTATTATTAACATAAAATAATCATATATTAAAATGATTATTCATTACAAGTTGTTTATTTTTAATTTAATATATATATTAAAAAATAAAATATATTATATTAAATTATCATGTTTGATTTGTAGTAGACACAAGTGCAACTAAATCTTTCATTGAAATCAATAATTGTTAAATAATAATGAAATAATGATTATAGATGGTATGATTTTTCTAAAGTCCATGAATGGTAGAGTAAACACTTCTAGATTAAACTATGTATGCTTTTTTGAATTGTTTGGAACCACACTCATTGATTCATCATGGGAAGAAGATAATGAAGAATATGATTGTAAAAATGAACTTAAGAAGAGTTAAGTGGTGGAAGAGGGTACAGACGGAGGAGATTAGAAAACAAACTAAAAGTGAAAATAGGAAAGAAAAAAAATGATGAAAACATAACAAAGAATGAATAATATAGTAATATGATATAAACAAATAAATGGATCAAAAAAGGTTAAAAGTTAAAATTTTTAAACAATAAATAAATAATTCTAAGATAATTATAAAGATGAATTAGATAATAAAATGATTGAGGAACAATTAACAAATTATTAAAAGAAATGAAGGAAGATATAAAAGAAAATATACAACTTAAAAAACAAGAGATGTAGGCAGCGGAGTTCCTCCCAAAAAGTTATAGAATATTTATGTTTTAATTATGTCATGTAATTTATTTTTTAGTTTGCTCATAGCAAAAACAATAATAATTGATCTGAAAAAATTCCTTTGTGCAATGTTCAAACTCAAGGAATTATGTTTCAATTCTAGCAAGCAATATCACAAATAATAAGTAACATGAAATTTACTCTGTTTTCCAGCTTATCTAAAGCCCAAAATGAGATTCCAACATTACGTTTCAGAATATTACATGAAAAACAAATAAGTTATTTGCATAGAAAAAATCAACACCATAATGAATGTCAATCAAAATGTTAAGCATCTATATTCAAATTTAATCTTTGTGCTCATGTAAAACAGTCATGAAATTCAAAACAAATTGTTGCACTGATGCTGAAAATTTTAATTTCACTATTGAATATTTTGAACTTTTGTAGTCCACCAAGCAATCTAAACTTCATCTCAAAAATTGTGATTCAGTTGAGAAAATATTATACTCATTTAGTAGACTGACATTGCTTCTATCTAAAAAACAATTCTATAGATGACTATGACAAAGACTTGTGGTACAAATAAAATGGATTTATGTAAATGAATGTGCAAAAACCCTCAAAATGAAACATGCATAGTTACTCTCCTATGGGAAACTTTCAATTTTTACACAACATCAAATTAATAGAATTAACCAGTTTACCTAACAACTCATTTACATAAAATTTACATAAGATTTATAGTTGGTTTGGCTCTATCTCAATAGCTTGCAACTTGCAAAATTACAATTTTGACAGAAACTGCCTCCAAAAAATGGAACTACACCATAGGCATGGTGATGCCAAGAGACTATCGATATCGATAGTGGAGTAACAAATAGGCAAGTGGTAAACATAACAAAGTAGAGTAAGGCACCATGTATTGTGTGTTCTAATACAATGAACTACCTTGGAGCTCTAGTTATGAACCTTGATAGCTTAATGTATAATTTAATCCAACAATACCATTATCTAGAGGAGGTCCCATACCCCACTTCCCTTCTGATTCTAAAGGTTGAACAACATGAACTCCTCCATTAGTCATTCCAAGAGAAAACTGATTTGGTTCAGATGGATATGATGCAATTACTATAGGATAGAGACTACACAAATAGTCAAGAATACATTAAATCATAAAATGCTTGATTCCCTACATCACTTAATTTTTCCTCCCTAAGCCAACTTACCTGTTCATTCCTGAAGGTAAATGTTTGGAAGGTTCAATATGAAAGGGTGGCCTCAACCTCTTTGCATCAAATACTCCTATTGCACCATCACAAAAGCTCTCAAATACTAGGAGGCTGTCACATGAATATATTGCACTTGAAATGGGAGCAGATAGAGAGTCATGAGGTATCCACTGCAATGCAATAAAATGTGATATCATTCATATGGTCATATACAGACGGTAGCTAACATCATAATCACTTGCTAAATTTGAATTCCCAACTACTGAGAAGGTCTTACATAATGTAAACGATCCAACTTAGAAGCATCATATATAGAAAGTTGGCTCTTGTGAACAACCTACAAGTGAATTTGATCATTATCGAACTATACTCTTGTATCCCCAAGAGGTGGTGATGATCTTCCTGGCTGTACTTGTATAAATTTTGATTTTTCATTTCTCCCATCTATTTGTGCTCTAGACACATAGCTGCCAAAATGTTGGCCAAACATTTATTAATAAAAATCTATAAGAACATGAATATACAAAATGGGATGAAAATTGATCTAGGAAAAAGAGGCATACTTGGGCATCGGCCCCAGAGGATACCAACACATTCAATGAATGTGAAAACGCCAAGCCTGTAAAAAAAATTTGGTGGCCCTTAAGCTTTGTTTTTACCTGTTTAGTTCAAACAAGTTATAAAGAAAACAAGAACACAAAACTCTGGAACACCTTAAAATTTTAAAAAAGAATTCAAACCGAAGACCTCCCACAAAACTCTAGAACACTTTAAAATTTAAAAAAAATTAAAAGGAATTCAAACCGAAGACCTCTCAGGTGTACTTCAATTTTCTTTTAATGGAATCCTAGGACCTTTTGTGTGTATAGGATGCACTTATTGCATTTTTAAAATAAAGAACTTATAAGTTATATTCTTAGAAGCAAAAGATCCCAAGTTCCACAATTTTTTTTATCATATTCCATTTTAAAATTATGTGTTAGTTATACTCAAAGGAAAGCCACATTTTTGTACATAAGACTCTCATTGACCTCTCCTACCATGCCATTTTTTCTTGCACAAACTAAAACTTCCCTAGTGCTTCCCATATACTACTAGAATGCTCTACTATAGCTGCCAACATTATTGTAATTAGGAACTTCGCTTAGTAGAAAGAAAAAGAATTCCAATTAATGTCCAAAACTCCAAAGAACTCATTAAGAAGAAATATTTCAAAAGATGTTGGGAATGTAAACGAAGTAAAGATCTGGCCATACCAGGTTGATCACTGGGACCAGCACTAATAGGTGGAAAAATGACTGCACAACAATCTTATACACACTTAATAAATGGATCATGGCAACAAAGTTGCCTAAAAAAATGTTAAAAAATGTTCATGAAAATAATGCTCACATAACAACTCTACCCTAATTAAATTGTAAACTTAACTTTACCCCTAACACTAATTATAGTTGTAATTGCAATTCTAGCTCTACTTCTTACCATAATTCTAGTTATAACCTTAACCTTCACCATAACCTTGACTGTAACCATAATTCTAATGATTCTTGAATTATAGTAAGAAGAATTAGGGTTAAAATTATAATATTCTTATTTTTTATTTTTTTATAAGTATTTTCAAGGGGACAGCTCCCATAACGAAAAGATAATAAATGCATGCCCTTGCCACTAGGGGTGCAACACTAAAAAAATGGGTTGTTCAATCCTACTTTCCTCACGTGAATTATGATTTCCTATGGGACCAAACCAGTGGATCCCTGCTTTCAAAGCGTATCGACTCACAAATTACCTTATTTAGTCCCCAAACTTATTGAACTTAGAGACATTGGGTGTTTGCCATTGGAAGAAGATGATTTCTTTCTCTTGACCTCGGTCCAACCTTGTTTTACCTTATGAGATGGATTTGAGTTATTACTTTTTTCCTTTCTCAATTGAAACACCATGGGAGACTCCACTAGGTGATACAGATGACACTATGGACCGTTGATCAAAAAAATTGATGAAGGTGGGTCTGATGCCATCTCAGGGGGGGGAGTTGCATTCTTAGCAACTGAGCCAGAACCTTTCAAACTATCAATAATTGGAGCCAAAGAGTTGTTTGAGAGAGGAGGGGGAGAAACATCCTCATAATTATGTGTAGTAGAAGAATCCTCCTTCATGTTAGGTGAGATGACGTAATGGTTGGACTCGACACCAATCCACCATGTGGGTTGATTCGGAAAAACTTTTCTTCCTTGATTTTTTTGCAATGGGATGTAACATGGGAAGTAGAGAAACATTTCTTGCACCTAAATTCAATCTTTTCATAGTCTATAGGTTGCTACCAATGCCGATTTCCAAATTTTAGTGAGATTTCTACTAGGAGTCCATTGGATAGATCCAATTCCACACATAATCGTGCACAAGTAGAGTTTTCATAATTGATTGTTTCTTTTGAAATGCTATGGTACTTCCCAATCCCATTGGCAATAGTTATCAAACACTTAATATCCCAAAATTGTAAGGGAAGGTAAGGCAGTCTCACCCAAAGATATACAGAAGAGAACATCTATGTTCGAGGATCAAAGGATGGGAACCATGGTTTAATGCATAAGAAATCCCCTTGAAAAAACCACGGGCCAGTTTTAAGAACTAATTCCTTGTCAGCTAGAGATTCGAATTCCAGATTGAAGAAACCCCTCACACAAGGGTAAATAGTAATTTCTTCCTCCATGTATTCCTTCCATTTTTTGCTTATCCAAGTGTGCAGATCGCACAATTTTGGCCAGACCCTTAAAATTTGCAAATTAGTGTGTGATCTTGTAGATATTCTTCTCTATCAACAACAACACCATCCAAACTGATTTCTGGAATCGTATATGTGTAGCGAATTGCGAAAGGGGGACTCTACACTATGTGTGAATGGGTTGAAGAGCGATCAAAATTAACAGCGTCTGATGCAAGAAAAAATGTGGGCGTCGCTTGCCCCAAATCCCCATGGACCTCCAGACCCAACACCACTTTGAAATATAACCTAGGGTTTTCCTACATACTCTGAGGAGAGGTGCACAACGTACCCATGATCGGTGATGCCCTAGCATTGTCCAGGTCATGGCGCAGACGCCTACAAGAAGTTTGGCATGGGGTCGATCCAGATAGGGCTTTCATCGCATCGTAGGAGACAGGTCTACCATCACCAACATAATCTGCATGAGAAGAACCGAGTGGATTGAGCATTGTGCGGTCCTTGGATCGCTTTTTTTCCTCCCAACCAGCCACGACCCCATTATCCCTCAAACCTGTGTTGCCATCTTTCTCTGTGGGAGTGCAAAAAATAGCGGAGCCTTCCTTCACTGAGTGAGCGTGAAGACCTATGGAGTGAGACATTGCGTTTATTTTTATCTTCTTTAAAAAAAATAGAGATTAAAATTATAATATTATTAATAATTCTAAAATTAAGATTATAATATTAATTATTTCAATTATATCTCTAAAAGATTTAATTATAACTCTAACCTTAATATATAATCATGAGTTTTAAAAAAAATAATAATTATTATTTAATATGTTTAAATTTATAATATAATTCTATTATCTCTCTTTATCTAAATTTGGGTTCATCTTTTTTCTTACTTTATTTTTAGGTACCTTTTTTTTTTATTAGATCTTATCTTATTCATGTGTGCACATATACCTATACTTTCCCAGTCATTATGTCTATTTTTTTACTATATTTTTATATTAATTTTTTATATAAATATTAGATGAATCTCACACTATAAATCTTGATGTTCAAAATATAAAAATAATATTTAAATTTTGCCCACTTCAATTTATCATTTATGTTATTTGAGTTAAAAATATATATAAATCATACTCCCTATTTCATTATTGAAAAAAATGATATATAAGTTTTTATTAAATACATTTTAGCTTATTTTCATAATTTGTAGAAATATTGTTTTTTATTTTTTTCTATTTAATTAATCTTTCTATCTTAATTTTTTTTAAAATTATATTTAAAGATCCAAAAATAAATATGTTCTATAAAATATTCACTTGAAGAATTGATTACATTAAATGGAATACATCATTGAATCACTTATAAAATATCCTTGAAATAAAATGTTAGAAACCAAGATCAGAAGATCGGACATGCAAACCTAAACACCTTCCACATAAGAGAAAAACAATGAAAAAGCACAGCTTTGCATGAAATGTGCAAATTGATATTATTCAGGAATTCAAAGATTACAATGAGATGATTTGCTTTATAAAAGAAAAGTATGCAACCCTAATGTTGACCTAAAAATAGCTCAAATAAATAAAGCTTACTTATTAATTAAGTAAACTAATTATTACCTAAGTAAAGTTATGCAAGTGCAATTAAATATTAATTACACTAACACCCCCCATAAGTGCAACTTAGGGAGACTAGATAAGCATGCACCTAAAACTAAGATAAATGCAAGAAAGCATGAATGGGTCTCGACAACAAGGCTTGATCAGGTACCCATGTACAAGTGCAATAATGAGGTAGAGAAGAAAAACCCAGTGGGACCAATCCGACAAGCAAGGAAAGATACTTCTATCTACAAGAAACCATATCGGAATCATATTAATGCAACAGTAGACCTAATGCCATGGAACACTCAAAAACACCAAATGGGAACAACCCTCAAATCTATGAAGCAACAGTAGATAATAGAATGATGAAAGAATTTGGAAGTCATGAATCTTGATGACAATTCCAAACTGAGACTAAAATTTTTCCATGGGAACAAGTACCATAAAGACTCAGGAACATTAACCACAAATTTAGTGGCCTTCAAACTGAGATGGATCCAATGGGAATCTGATATGTGTCAAGCTAAGACAAAATATGGCCAAAAGAAACTAAGAATCTAGATTACAACCCATGATATTTTTCATCAAAACAATATGAAGATCAAAGTGCATGCACATTCTAATCAGATTATTATGCAAGAAACCCCCCATGATGGAACTTTATATCAGTTCATTTATTACAATACCCAATGATTGAAAAATGAGAGAATGCCTAAACATTCATAAATAGAAAATTAAAAAAGACCTCAGATCTTTGTAGAGGAATGAACCAGCTTTCCAATGCCGCAAGAATGGCGAAAAAAGGATCATTGAGTCAAAAGATATGCCCTCTAGAGTGAAAAACACAAGTTCTGAGTTCAAGGACCTACAAAATAAAATTGGAGAAAAATCAGAGAAAACTACCTTCTCCACTAGATTGGCGTTGGAATCAGCTTTCCAACGGTATCTCATTTGCAAAAAAAGGACACCATACGCAAAAGTTACACCCAATTTTGTAAAAGTGTTCCAATTTGGCCAATAAGGCCTACAGGCAGCCCAGGGGGCTAAAAAAATTCGGCCCCTAGTCCTATGCGTGACCAAGGGCTGGCAGATAGGGGGCTGGGGCAGAGCCCTTGGTCACCCATGTGACCATAGTGAGTGCAGAGGAGTCGGTCGAGGGTTGGGCGCATAGCGCCCGATCCCCCATGTGACCGAAGCGGCTTAAACTAGAGCCCACGGGGGCTGGCGTGGGTAGGCGGTGGTGATAGGGGCAGCCACCGGCGGTGGCGCCTTCCTTCTATGCAGGTGACATAAAAAATAAAGCAGATTTTATTTTATTTTCTCAATTTTCATTAAAAAAACTGCCTCGAAATGTGTGTGAGGGAGGTCGTACGGCCTCTCTGGCAAAAAATATTTTCCTTCTAGATCAACTTCACCAAAATTGACAAATTGAAGGCTGGTCTTAGGATTTTGGAGCACTGCGAACGCGATGGCGGTGTCCGTTTTGCTCCAAGATACTCCGAAAAATAGACTACCTCCAGAGCTTGCAAAAAATCATCGAGCTTGAAACCCTCACAGATTTCTTCAACGATGACCAAAATCAAAAAAATAAAAGTCATTCTTGACTTTTTCCAGCTCCTGAATCCAATGGAAATGCCCAATCTGATCCAAGACACTGCATAAATGAACTCAAAGCATGATACCCTCGAGGAACCCCGAATGAACCCTACAATAATTTTCTCTAGAATTTGAGAAGGGGTTGCATGTCAAGGCTCTAATACCATGTTAGAAACCAAGATCAGACATGCAAACCTAAAAACCTTTCATAGAATAGAAAAACAATGAAAAAGCAGAGCTTTGCATGAAATGTGCAAATTGATATTATTCAGGAATTCAAAGATTACAATGAGATGATTTGCTTTATAAAAACAAAGTATGCAACCCTAATGTTGACCTAAAAACAACTCAACTAAATAAAGCTTACTTATTAATTAAGTAAACTAATTATTACCTAAGCAAAATCTAAATAAAGTTATGCAAGTACTATTAAATATTAATTACACTAACATAAAATACTAAACAACATATGATAAAATTAAAATGCAACTTAAAATTATTCAATTATCAACTACTGTAATTTTGAGTAACTTGACCAACAAAATTTTCATAAATTTTAAGATTTTAATTTTTTAGGCGTAGTCCTTATTCTTCAAAGAGGTGGAAAAATAACTGCAAAACAATCTTATGCACACTTAATAAATGGATCATGGCAACAAAGTTGCCTAAGAAAAATGCTCAAAAAACATTCGTGAAAATGTTGCTCACAAAACAACTTTTAAAAAGTTCAATTTTTTAAAAAAAGATTAGTTAAATATTTTCTTTTATTATAGTTTTGTAGCCGAAAAATGTTGCGATAAAAAAATTTATAGTTAGCATTCCTTAAAGTCCACCTTTATCGCTCAAATTTTTTTAGCCAATCAAATTAGAGAAAAATAATTTTTGGAATTTAAAAAGTTAAAATCGTGCATTTAACTTTAAGAAACTTCAAATATAATGTATTAAAATTAAAATATACTGTATACAAAATAAAATAATGAAATTTGATTGGGTACAAGCAAAACATTTAATCACTAGTTAAAGCACAGGTGGTGCCTATAGTTTCCTTGACAGGAACTAATAATAATTTAAGGGTAAAAGAAAGAAGTTGAGTCCACAAAGAGGAGAAATTTTAGCCAAAAAAAACTTACAAAAAACACGTACGCATTATTAAAATACTACGTATGTTTTATGCTTTGGGTACCCAAGCCTAAAAAATGCATAGGCATTATAACATGTACTCATTATATAACATGTATGTGTTATATAACATGTACACATGTATGTGTTATATAACATGTACTCATTATATAATATGTATGTGTTATAACATGTATGTGTTATATAACATGTACACATTATAATGTGTATTTGTTATAATGTGTACACGTTATATAACATGAACACATTTTATAACATGTACAAGTCTTTTATTTAAAAAATTAAATACCTTTTAAAAACATGTATGCATTATGTAACGTAAAACATGTACGTGTTTTGTAAAATACAAACATATTTTTAAAAAGTATTTTATTTTTTAAATAATCAAGAAAATAAAGAACACATATGTGTTTTGTAATGCATACGCATATTTAAAATTTTGAATCCCCAACCCACATGCTACCTTGGTTTTAGGCTCGGGAAAGGTTTGGCAACCTGACCCTTAGCCTTTGACCTGCAACTTAAAACTAAGGTGGGTTCAAGAGAAATGTCCAACTTTAGCAATATGGCTGATGGACTTTTTTTCTGAATCAATCTATGAAATTAAAACCCATTAGAAAACATGATGTCTTGTTTCCAAATATATAATTTTTAAAAAAATTGGATTATATTTGTTATTTTTTAATTAATTTGTAAGAAAACTAGTCCATAAACTTGAAATGTCATTTTTTTTTGTTTTTTAATAACTTTTTTTTGGTTAATTTTCTTGTAAAAAAAATTATATGACATCAATCTTCAGACAATTTTCTACACAATGAAAAAAATATATTCAAAAAATGTTCAGTTTAGGTCCAATTATGTTGTCCATACATGTTGATTTTTAAAAACAACAATTAAGGCCAATAAAAATTCAATAAAAAAATATTAAGAAAAAAACTACAAAAAAATATCTTCATCAATCTTCATGTTGTTAGCTATCTTTCCCCAAAAGGAATTAGCAAAATAATTTTATTTGGGTCAAAAAGTGGTGTCCATACATGTGCATAGTATGGTAAAATAAATTACTTTTAAAAAGGTTTTTATGCATCCTTATCAAAATCCAATTTCTATCATCTAGGTATTTGAATAAATTACATATTTGGAAACTAGATTCAAAATGTTAAATATATTATTGTCTTTTTTTAAGATTCATTGTGTAAGTGCCTCAAATTTTTTGTCCAAGTGTGAAATTTTGAAAAACAACAAAAACACTTCCACTTTTTGAGCTTTTTATGGATCCAACTTCTTGCATCAGCCCTTAACCAAAGAAAAAAGATGAGATTATATATAAAATATAAATTAGAAAAATAGCGACTCGTGGAATGGGTGGGCTTCGTTGCAGGATGCATTTGCAAACACAAGTTGGTGTGAACTTGTGAAGGGTCAACAAGTTAGATAGCTTGTTATGTGAGAAGGAGCACGCGGGTCTAGTGGTAGAATGGGATTGGGATAAATTTGAATTAGAGGCAATTCCACCAAAAGATAAATTAAATCTAAAGGAGATTCTAGAAGGGAGGCATGTTGTTTTAACTGAATCCAAGGATGAGGTGATTTAGTGCGGCGCCAAGTCTAGAGAGTATTCTATGAAGCTTGGGTTTGAGATTCAAAAAGCCCAGGAAGGTGGGGAGGAATGGCTGGCAAGGCTTTGCTAGAAAGTAGGTGTTCTTCTGAAGGTTGGTGCATTCTTATGGATAACTCTTCATAAGAGGATCCTAACTGGCAATAGGCTAGGAAACATTAGGATACAAGGTCCAAATATATGTCTCTTATGTTGGAGTGATGGAGAGTCAACAAACCATTTGTTATTAAATTTTCCTTTTGCATCAGTATATTGGGACTGGTTGATGGAGTCTATTGGTTAGGTTTCATTGAGGAAAAAATGATCTACTACATTTCTTGAAAAGCTAGCCAATTTGGAAGGGAGACAATCTCTGGGGGGAACATTTGGGTGGCAGTTTCATCCTTATTGGTTTGGCATGTTTGGAAAGAGAAAAATAAAAGAATATTTAGTGATCAGTGTCTTCCAATTAAAATGATTATTACAAAAATAGAAAAAGGAATATGTGGAATGGTAAGTGCAAAGTGTATTAATATACAAAGAATAAAGTTCTCCAATTGGGACAATGAAATGCAGAAAAAGTGGGTAGATCTTTGTGCCCCTCTCAGAGAATATTCGTGCAAACTAAAGGTGAGGGCATGAGTCTGATGGTGTCCTCTAGCTGAAGGGAAATGTAAACTCAATTTTGATGGAGCTGCAAAAGGCAATTCGACGCTGGCAGGGGCATCATGCATAATAAGAAATAATAAGGGAGAGTGTCTATGGGCGCTATCAAAGAAAATTGGTGTTGCAACAGATAATGAGTCTAAAATAGAAGCTTTAGTGTAATACCCCTCCGTTTTGATCTATTGTACAAACAGTTTCCTTCTCTTTTATGTTGTATTTCCTATTAGTACTTTGACTGTGGTACTTAGTTACCATTTGATCACTAACTGTAAAGCGATGTGAATGTTATATTTTGATGTGATGGTATTTTATTCTGATGTTATCATTATGGCATGCTTTGGACTACCATAGTGGATATTTGAATTAATGTTGTTTAATTCTTTTGATTAAATTATTGATGTTAGATTCGTCATTTAGTAACCTTGTATTGGTGAAGGGGACAGGATTGCACCACTTGCTTATGAGTACCCTACGATTCCATGACTTCCTCTTCACAGTGTGTTTTAATTATGATATATATGCATGTGGATATACTCTTTGTTCACAGGTTAACAGGTACAGGACATTGAATCCACTTGGTTTCACAGGTTTGAGCGTGTCCATTGCCCAATGGTATTTGATTGGGAGATAGTAGCTAGGTTTCTCGTGTCAAGTCATCACCCTGGTCATAATGTGTCATTGGTTTTAGTCTGGTTCAGTTGTTTTAATATTGTTTAAATTGTCTGGATTTTATTTAATTGCAAGTTGAAAAGGATAATTAAAAGGCTTTATGTATTTAAGTTGATTAAATTAATCTGGTTATAATGTGAAAAATGTTATTTAATTTAATTAATAAAAAAATTTTTATCTTGGATTAGATTTATTTTATTGATTAATTAAATTAATTGTGTTGAATTGAATTAAGTTATTCATTTTGGAACTTAATAGATATTTTGATTGAAATTAAGTTTGAAAATTGAAAAAGGTTTTTAATTGCATTTTTGGAAATTTTAAATACAAAAATGAAATTGGAAGATATTTTCTGTTTTCTGTTTTCAAAAATTTATGAGGGTGGTTGATGAGATATTTTTGATATTTTTTTCATTATTATGGATTTTCATGGAGGTTTTGAGAGAGGATGAGAAATTGAAAAATAGAGAGAAGGGGGATTTTTTTTCTGGTTGTGGGTTTTGCATTGGAATTGTGGAAAAGCTTTATGGAATTGCTGGGAAGGAGTTGGAATATCTAAAATAATCTTTGCACTATTGGCAACCTCTCAAACTTTTGAACCAGGTTCATTTATTTAGTTTATTTTGATTTTGAAGAAAGAAAAATTCAAAGTTTTGATAAGTTGTTTGCAAAACCATGTTTGAAAAACAAAGAGAAAGAGTTTGTGATGAAAAATCCATGTTGAATCTTTATGCAATTTGTAAATCTATGTTTCAATTGGTTGTTCTTCAAGAAAAAATTGCAATATGACTGTATTTGATCATTTTGGATATTATTTACTCAACTGATTAAATTAAATTATTAAATTTGTGTATAAATATATATGTATATATATATTGAAAAGTATATATATATATATATATATATATTTTTATTTTGGGTTTCTATTGTGGATTTAAAAAAATCAAAACCCTATTAAAATTCAGATTTCGTAATCCGTAGTGATGGGCGAATTTTTTTATAACAAAAAAATAAAATAATTAAAAAAAGGATTGATGGACAGTTTGGGGGAGTCATTGGGGGCTCACCCCATCGCGCCCCCATGGGAGGCGTGTGGGGGAGCCGCACCTAGCGCGACCCCCATACCCCATGTTGTCGTTGCCCCCTTTGTGGGTGTCAACTGTGTTTACACACAATCGCCCCCAGCAATGGGGTTGGTTGTGTGTAAACACAATCGGTTGCCCATATCCATGGCGTGTGCAGCCTGAGGCAAAAAGGTATTTGACTTTTTTATTTTTTTTATTTTTGTTAAAAAAATATATAATATATATAATTAATATTTAATATTATATTAATATAATAGTAAAATATTATTATATATGATTTGTAAATATGTATTTAATATTTTATTATTATATTTGTATAATATTAAAATATTAATATATATTAATAATAAACCTATATATATATATATATATAGTTGTGTGTATTAATTTTAATATATATATATATATATATTGAAAGGTGGATTTAAATAATAGGACATTTTAGATGCAATTGGGAAATTTTAAATCAATATGCAATAGTTGATGTAAGAGATTTATTTTAAAATAATATTTTTGGAAAGAACAAATATTTGATTTACAAATATTATGTTTAATAGAGAAACTAAATGATTTTTAAATGATTTATTTTGAAAAGAAGAAATAGATGATTTGAAAATGGTATGTTTTAAATCGACGAAGTAAATATTTATTTTATTATTTACAAGTAATTGAGGAATTAAATGTTTGGTTTAAATTTCATACTTGACCTAAAAGAGATATTGTTAAATTAGTCTAATTGAGACAATAACTATCAAATTTTATTAAAGGCAATGGATTTATGTTGTTTGTAAAGGTAATCATGGATTTGAATTGTTTATTAAAATTAGTTTTCCCTTCTCAGTAATTAGAAAGGAAATGAATTATTTTATTTTATTATTTTGTTAGGGCAATTATTTTCCTTTACTATGAAATGAATGTTAAAGGGAAATGGATTTAGCATATCCAAATTTGTTATTTCCTAGCAATTGCTTTTGTGATTATTTCCTCTGTGTTCATGTTTGGGGAAATGGGTTAAGTGTCTGTAATATGTAAGTCTTCCAAAGGATCCTAGAGGATGGGTGTTGTTGTTTTGTTATGTCAACCATTTGTTTTTCTCTTGGGTAGTGCATGGTGCTTTGTCAGTGATTTACTTGGTTTCCACGAATGGGGGATTTGTGCCTCCTTTGGATTAGGAGTGGATTATGTGATTTGTGCCTCCTTGGATTAGGAGTGGATTTTGTGATTTGTGATTCTTGGTAAGGAGTGGCTTTGTTATGTTGTTACCTCTAGTGTATGGAGAGGGTTTTGACTTATGTTGCCTCCAAGGTTTGGAGTGAGTTTAATTATTTGTATTCTCCTAGTGTTGGAGTGATTGTTTTATCTAGTTTGTATGCACTTGGGTTCCCTTGGTAATTGGTTTGATTGTGTGTTGTCAAGTAGAAGAGTGGATTTTGTTAGGCGCCAGAACCCAAAGAGGTGAACTGGATAACCTTCAGAGGTGGTTTAATCAAGTGATAACTAAAATAATATACTTAAGAGATTGGGTTGTACTTCTCACTAATCAAGATAATTGTGCCTCACTCATAGACACAAGTACTCATTTAGGCTTGGGATGAGTGGGCAGGCCTGGAATGGCAAGGTCATCTATCTTGTCTTTACGAAAGGTATTTGATTCTGCATGAGTAAGTATGGGGGTCGGGATTCGGTTGAGGCCACTAGGATAACCCATAGTGGGGGCCGGAGCCTATGAAGATTCCCACAAGATATCCCATTTTGAGTTGTGTGATGACACTCTGTCTAGGACAACAGTTGGTACGTGATTTTATGTGTATGGCTTTCTTAGCATACCTAATTTGTTTTATATCTAGAAGCAATGTGACCATGTTAGAGTTGTACTTGTGGTTGTATGGTCCTTGTGTTTGGTTGTATTAGTATGAGTCAGTATGAGTCAACTTGTGTCTAGAGGTAGATGGTCTTGTCTTGGAATCCTTGTTACTATCTCCTAGCATGGGGGGTGGGCCTTCGGGTACCACTTGGTTGGGTGGAACATGCACCTTACTCCATTGGG
Organism: Sequoiadendron giganteum; assembly: GCA_007115665.2. Classification (NCBI taxonomy): domain Eukaryota; kingdom Viridiplantae; phylum Streptophyta; class Pinopsida; order Cupressales; family Cupressaceae; genus Sequoiadendron; species Sequoiadendron giganteum. Next base: position 623,110,906 of record CM021102.1, read on the forward strand.
ATTTCTTCTTTTTCATGTTGACGAGATTTCCAGTTGGAGTGCTCGTGGGATTCATTTTCATTTCATGCTTATATTCATTTTAGTTGACTCTTGTAATTTATTACCCCTCATTTGTAATCGAGGTGGAAGATGTAATATGTAATCATTCTTATTGGATCTACCTCATTTGGGGAATGAGAGATGTAATCTTATTGTTTAATTGTTATTATTTGTAGTCTATGGTATTCCTTATTGTGATGATGTAATTTATCTTGTATAGAATGTATGCGTTCTAAATTGATTAAGTAGATAAATGTTATGGATTCATTTAAGTTGTTTGTGGGTTTATAAGTAATCTCAGTCTCGTAACCTTAGAGGTTGTTGGCAATGGGTAGTGAACTTGCATATTAATTGTACTTAAACAAACAAAAGAAATAGTTTGTTTGTGTAGTTAATTGCAACTTACTCTAGGGTTGTGAGGCAGGGCGTTACATTTAGCAAGCAAAATTTGGTTATGTCTAGAAAAGGGAATCAAATATGTATAAATTGAAGGTGATTCCCAATTAACCATTAATGTGGTGGGTAAAAGTGTTGTTTAAAACTAGAAACTGAATTCATGGGTAAAATCTATTCATGGGTGCTTAAAGGATTTAAAAGAATATTCTATAACGCATGTGTTTCAGGATTCCAATAAGGTTGCAGACCGGGTGGCGAATAAAGGGGTCTCTTTGGAATATCTAATGATGGTGTTTGGTTTAGAAAATCTGCCAGCATAACTGGAGGAAATTGTCCAGGATGGAAACCACCCCTAGTGAACTTGTACATAGGATCCCAAAGAGGATTGGGGAGGAGGTTTGGTAGATTTTTGAAACAATGTTGTGCTCTATGATAAAAGATGAAGCCAAGGAATAAACAAAAAAGTAAGAAAAATGTTCTAATCATTTAGATTCAACAGGATGCATCCCAGTTTGGAGATTCGAGTAAGGTTATCCTTTGAACAAGTGGATGAAATTTGGTGGTCTTTCTCCTTGGATAAGTGTGAATTTTCATTATAAAAGAAGCAAAGTGGTGGGTTTTTAGCATTGGTTCAACAATTTTTGTAAGTGGAGCAAGTCTTAAGGTGATAAAATGCTGAGTTTCTTCGGATTGGAATGCATATAGAAGGTAAATAGTGAAGGTTTTTGGGTAGGAGGGAATGCGCATGACAAACTAATTATGAAGCAATTTTTAATGAACTATATACAAGAAACTGGTGATTTGATATGGGGGATCCAGATAATTTAACGTGTTGGACATGTTAATTTGGCAGATGAGCTAATGGGTGCTATTGAAAATGTTAGTGCCGAACCGGTTTTTGGTGTTGTCGTTGGGGTATTGGATCTCAATGCGGAGAAAAATAAAATAAAATAGAGGAAGGCCTAGAATTTGTTCAAGTGTAGAGTGGAAAAGAAGAACAATACTACTAGCTTCTTATCTTATCTGGAGGATAATCCATATTTGATTGATAGAGAGAATGCCATATGTTTGGTTGAAATTGTAGAGGGTGTAGGCCATATATATCATCATATATATTGATGTAATGTTTTTTCTAGAATTAATAGAGGGAGTCACCCCCTATGGTGGTACTTATCTCAAAAAAAAATTGAAAAATAAATAAATGATTCAATTAAAATAAAAGGTTGACTAATCGACCTCCAGTAGGTTTTACATTGTAGATATCCCAAACCATGTAGAGTATTGAGATGATTCTTTCACGCTCGAAAAAAAAAATTAGTTTTGCTCCTTGTGGTAATTTTTTAGGTCCATACGAGCCTATTTAGGCCAACACTAAAAATAGTAAGTGATAATTTTTCAACTTTTCTAACTCCTAACTATCTTACACCCCTTAAGTGCCATCATGGAACTCAAAACAACTATCCAGTAAATTATCGAACATGATTGATTTATATCCATAGTAATCAAAACCAGAGAAATAACATATCATATAGAACAAATGTACATTTTAAGTTTAATTCAATTTAAAATATTTTTTTGTTCTTTTTCTAGTCAACATGACCATCTGTTGTTCAATTTAAATACATCATTAAAATATTTACTTAAAAGAACATCAGTATACTGAAAATAAAAATTGATGCTCTATTCCCTCAATGGTGAAATTTTCACATAGGGGTGTCAATAGGAATGCTATCATGATATTGATAACATTTTATTGGTTTTCTTAAAGATTATTCATTTATACAATTGCTATTGTGTCACGGTTCAACACACAATAAAATGAAACACCCTTCAAATATATTCATAAAAGGACAAATTTTAGTCATTCATCAACTCTGATTGTAATACTGGAATTTTTGATAGTGAGTATATATATATATATATATATATATATGCATGCATTTAAGAATTTGCATGATGATTCGAATTGATTTTATACTCATAGCTAGAGATGGCCAAATACTATTTTCACATAGTAACATCAACATTATTAACATGCATCAAATGATAGCAACATTCATCTGAGAATCTACACCGATGATAACATCATTTGGTTGTGGGTTTCCATAGAACGATAGCATCATTCTAATCCTTCTATCTCTAACAAAGTATGATGGAAGAGTACATAAATCATAGCAATATAAATCACTCAGCTATCTTAGCTCGACACCCATAGGGCATCATTGAAACATTATACACCAATCACCATAAAGATGTCCCAAATAATGCAACATTAAATAGAGATTTGTGATAAAGAAAATACATTAACACTAGTTCGGGCCAAACGGCCTCGACTTCCAAAAGGTAGAGCATAAGGGTGAGAACCCATCATAGTAATCTAACCAATACCCATGCATGCTATGTATAACAAAATACAAGCTCACTCTAGTGGCTTTTTTCCCATCAAAGCTAACACAAGTCGACATTATAGAGGAAATAAATGAATACTAGAGCACAAAAATGCATTAAAAAACCTCATAAATAGCATGATATTCACCAAAATAACGCATATAAAATATTATTCATTCAATTTCAAAGGAAACATCAATGAGGGGTTCAAATTTCCTCTCTTTTGTGTGATTATGGTGATTTTTCCAGATGATTTTAGCAACTTCTCAACCCCTATTTTCGTTTTCCTCCTCTATCGATCTTTTTTGCCTTTCGATCTCTCCTCTTTTTGCTAAATTTTCTCTTCAAATCCTCCTTCTGACCACGAATATATCCTCTCTAATTTTGGAGATAGTGGTCTTAAATTTTTGGTTTTCATATTCTTTAATTTGGCCACCCACTCCCTTCTATTTTTTGGCATTGTCTACTTCTTTCTAACATGCAAGGGGGTCGGACCCTATCCCATTCATTATGGGAGTTACAAATTTAACCATGAATTCATTGTTTTTCAATAAAAAAATTAAACCCAACGAAATATAGTTATATATGTATATATATAATTTTACCTATATTTGTATATATATGTATGTATATTCATACACATACATGCCTTTATTTCAATAAATGGATTTGCAAACATACATGTTTATTTTATTTATCCCATTTATTTATTCAAAATCCTATTTTCAATTTCATCAAAAAGAACAAATAATACAATTGTTTTTCATTTGATAATTGTATATGATGGAATGCATTTCCAATATTATTCAATATCAACCTTGAAATAGATAGGGTAAAGTAAGAATACACTAAATTCATTTCTTTCACAAAATTTATTTGTTTACCAATTATGATTTCACACAATATAAAATTGATATTTATCGATTTTCAAACAAATGCAGATATCATGGTCTACTATAGTGTGTGAGATGCCATATTCCATTCTTTCTTACTATTGTCTTTCAACTAAGCGTTCCTACCTCAATCAAGTTCTTGTCCTTCAACCTACTCCTACACACACATTCTTACACTTTCCCACTTATTAGTAACCTTTAATGGATAATCTTATGGAATAACTTTCTCAAATCACAAAATTACAAGCATTTTATCAAAATCCATAGATAATGAATGATGGATTCTATTTTTCAAATATTTCAATTAACTCAACATTAATAAATGCAAGTAATGAAATTGAGATATGAAAAACATACCTTTTTTTGTTGAGAACTTCTGCCAAACTTACTAGAAGATGATTAATTATTTTATTAAGAGCCATGTTAAAACAATTAATATATATAACAACTATCTAAGTTTCAATTGTATTCTTGTCATCATGGGATGATTCATCATAGAGAGAATCAAATTCCTTCAAAGCATCAAGTTACACAATTGCATTAATGGTAGCTTCAAGTTGCAGAGTCACATGTTTGGAAGTTTCTAGAGGAGACTCTAATTTTTCTTCATCAATTTTTGTTTCCATAGATATTTCTTCTTTTTGTTCTTTATTTACATACATTCTTATTTCTTCTCTTCAAAACATAGGATTTCATCTCTTCTTCTTCTTCAACTTCATCATCATCAACTACATTTATTGGTGTAATATTTTCAAATGTTTTTTTTTTGTTTAGATCTTGGCTTATTTCTTTTAGCAGTCTTAGTCTTTACCAGAACATTAGTAGCAACTCTTTTTCTGCTAGGATGAGTTTGAGTAGGTATGGAAGTAGTGGTAGTGGTAGAAGTATATCTACTTATCCTTCTAGATGTTGGCGTAGCAGTGATTTCATGAGATGCTTCTACAAAAACTTCAGGAGTCTCAAACATCCTTTTTATCTCAAACACCAAATTTCCCACATTCTTCTTTGCATTTTCTTCTACCCTCTCCTTAATCTATTTGTTGGTTATTTCATCATATGTACCAAACCTTTCAATTGAAGGATCCTTAGGTTTGCTAAGAAAAATATTAGCATAGGAAATCCAATTTTCTCTGAGAAGTTCATAGGGAAGCCTTGTTATCCATGAAGTCCTTGGTTTAAATTCTTCCATGTAACAATTATCTTTGTCCACCATAAAAGTGATTTTATTTTTCTACTTTTTTTGCAACTTGTGAGGATATTCTATCTCTCTTTTGAATTTCACTCTTGAATTTTTTAAAGAAACCCCAAAACATCGTGTTGCATTGAGTGGTGTGTGAAAAGCTACACAAATGATCCTTTATTTGATGTGCAATAGGAATATTCTTTTTTTCAAACTACGTTCTTAAAACCAAACATTTATTTCATGAAATAGAAAACAACATAAATGATCAAGGTACCATATCAGAAGTTGTAACAATATTCCTTGGTTATTCCTTGGTTTTGTGTAGATTTTCCAACACATGTTGCCAAAAGAGTTCATATAGGTCATAATCTTTTCCTTCCTTTACCATATAATAAGTATGGATGGCAGTGGTTGTAGTTGATCCTTCTTTGTTTGAATAACATATCTTATATGAAATTCCCATCATCACATACCAGACCCTTAGGTTGGATATGCCATTCACAGTGAGAGCCCTTTTATCAAATTTATCTCTAGTGAGCCTCACAACTTCTTCATTCCTGATAGATTTTAGTGTAGGTACTGGATCGGTGGAGCATAATCTAGTTACAACCCTGATAGGTTCTTTTGTGATAGGGTGGGTTGATCAAGACAAAATATATCCTCATGAATTCAACTTGGAAAAAAAATGACCCAATCATCTTCATAGCTAAAGTAGGGAAAATCCTTCCATACTTCCAACCGTTTTAGTTCAATATTCACATATTCTAGTTTGAGTTGAAACTCATCACCTAGGAGGTTATTGAACCTAAACTTTGTCATCTTCATATGATTGTACTCATTTAGTGGTGAATGAATGTAGATGGGGATATCTTCATAATAGATCACATGAATTGGAACGCGAGAGAATGCTCCATCTTTGTCCATAATTATTGATATTTATGGATTTTTTTTTGAATGTTTCCCTTGGTATCTTAGTGATATCAATGATAACAGGTGTAGCCATGATTTTACTTTTTGATGTAAGGGTTTATAAGAAGAAAAAATACCTTTGAACATCATTTTTTAGGATTTTCTCACAACTCGTTGAAGACTTTCTCCACTTCCTTAGCTCTTTTTCTCACTCGAGATATTTTGAATGAAATCAATTTGATCAAAATGAGCTAAATATACCTCACACTAACCCCAGTTGCTCCACAATAATGCATTTATCTGTCTAGAAATATTTTATGGTCTGTGACATTGTAGTGATCCAAAAACCTTTAGGATACCTCCACATAAGTTGTATTTTCTCTAGAAATGTGACCAATCGAATTCATATCACTATTTACCAATATGTTGAAGTTTTTAGCATCTCAAGTATTCCAGGGGTATGATAAGTTCTGCAATTGCAACTCCCCTTGATTCAATCTCTCTCTTTAGTTATTGAACAACCCATCTACGCCATGTTGAGGTACATATTCACTCTTTACTTCACATTCTTCCTTCCTTTTCCAAACTTTGTTCATTTATTTTTTTCTAACTAATGACAGGTTCTCTTTGAAGAGTAGGAGACCTTACATTCTTTCCCTTGCAGAATCTTGCAGTGTGTCCATGTTTGTTGCAATTGTAGTAGGTGATAATACCTTGCAAAGAATAATTGCTTCTTCTCGCATTGGATCTACACTCAATTTCCTTATGACCAAACTTGTTGCATGAGTAGCAATAACTAAAGAAATATTGAGATGTTATAGCATGATTATTCCTTATCATCTTACATCTGCATACATTAGCCTTGTGGCCATATTTATTGCAAGCATACCATTGACCATGAAATGACTGAGGGTTCATAGAATTATACCTTGGAGGTGTCAAACTTATCTTCTACACTCAATTGACTTATGACCAAACTTGTTACAAGCAAAGTAGTTACCTTTGAATCTGATAGGAGTAGTTTGGGTAGGCTTTGTAAAATTCACTTTCTTGTGTTCAGATATCTGTGAAACCACCTACTTTCTTTTTTTCTTGATTTTTCTTAGCATCTTCAAAGCATATTTCCTTAGGTTTTTCAGTTTAGACTTTCTCCTCCCTTATTTCAGATTTTCCTTCCTTGAAGTTATCATACAGATTTGTAGATGCATTAAACATAAGACTTTTCCCTTTTTCAAATCCAAGCCTAGATTTCTCTTTAGATGGATTTTGATAATTAATTAGTTCATCAATAATTTTAGAACCTCCTTTCAGTTTTAGACCTTTATAAATTTTATCCTTTGCTTTTTCAAGTTCTTTTCTTAGAGTAATAATTTATTCCTCAAGTTTTAAATATTCAACAATTTTGTATTGAAGCTTGGTATTCAAACAGTCTTCAATCCTTTTTCCTACCTCAATCTTAACTTTCAAGTCAGCGATCACAACTTCCTCTTCCTTGAATCCATTTCCTTCTTCTATTTGAGCTTTTACTTTGCTAACTTCTTCTTTTGATTCTTTCTCCTTTTCTTTCAATTTGTCAATTGTCTCTTTTGATTTTTCTAACATACATTCATATTTAATATTTTTCAGCCTTGCTTCATCCAGATACTCAAGAGAAGACATGATTTCACCTTCAAAATAAACTTCACATTCTTTCGGATTGATTTCTCAGCCTTTAGTTTCCATTGATTCTAGGTCTGGTTATAGGATGAACATATCATTTATCTTTGCCACAAACCCCATTTGTTCAAGTGTAGGATCTACCTTAGTTGTTGGGATTTTTCAAGGCACTTGGATCTAATACCAATTGTTGAACACAATGCAATTTGAGATGGGGATGAATCAACATATATTAAAATTAAAATATTCCCATTTGCAAATAGACCACATCACATGAACTAAAAAGAAGAAAAAAAAACATTCACCACACAATAACACCAATATTTTTACATGGAAAAACCAATGAGGGAAAAACCATAGTGAGAGTTAACTCACAATATAAAATCTTGCTACTTGAAAGGATTTATAATGTAGTTTAAGGTTGACTACCTATTGACTTGCACACAGTGAAGTAGAGACAACTTCAGGGGAGAGATACAAAGAACTGGACAAGACTCACTATCTTAGAGGAGGGTACATGAAAATTATAATAAGAAACTAAAACTTTAACTATTATAAATGAGGCATCCAACTTATGCTAATTTTATAGTTTCTTTTCACACATTGACATCACCATACAAATTATGCACACTTCATGCTTTTCATTATGCCAAACTTGCATCTAATAACTACTTCACACTTCACAAATGTTTTTCCTTCTATAAATATCCTCTGAAACAATACAAAAATTCTAATTAAGTTATCTTAAAGATGACCCTTAGATGTAGCAAATGATATTGCATAGGCCAGCTCCAAAACATATTTAAACTGAAAGAACTTTGATTGCAGATCAACACATGCTATGTTGAGGCCTAATATCATTACAACACACTCTCCAAAATAAATTTAATTGATCAAGATCAATCACAATTGAAGGAAGCAAGTCATGTCAGGCCAATTAGTACAAGTACCATCAATGATGTTATTGCTTGAGTTCACACCATTGGGGAGATACCAAAAACATCATGCAAATCAAAATATGAAAAATATAGGTAATCTAAAATATCCATAAAACCTCTTCCAAAATTATTTAATCATTAAATGCTAGCGAAGCTGAAGAAGCTTACTAAAAATGTAGAAACAGAGCATTCCTTATCAACTATAACACATTGTTAATTGAATATTAAGCTTGTAAATCTCCAACACATTTGATACTATTAGATATTAAAAAATTGATCACTAGTGATCATGTCCTCAAATCCACAATACCAGCCCTTCATCTTTGGAGGAACATGGAGGATTCCAGCCAACCTTTATTATTGCTTTGCACTATTAGAGCATAAATTGGAATATTGCCAACTATAACTTTAACTGTGGAAAGTGCAAAGACTTGATTTGTTGGATTTACTATCTTCATAGCATGTTCATCATATCATTTGAACCGCAAGACAAAATCCTACACTGTGAAGGGATGCAGACTAAAAAAATATGATACTGACTTAGGATATACACATTTGGTACCTTAGCCAATCTTTTGCAGCTTATCTCACCATGTGGTACATGAACCCAAAAAGATATCAAGGTAGAGACATATTGTAGACATGCTAGGACATGATTAGAATCCTACACACCATACTTAGATCACCATTCTTCCTTATAATTCCCTGTAGGCATGCCTAACCTCATATAAACTTATGTAGCAACTAAATCTGGAGTATGTATATACTTCAACAATACATATAACATCAATGACAACTCAAATAAGGTTGACATAAATGACAACACTTATTTCCAACAATAAAATCTATGTGTTATTACTTAAAGGGAGCTTGTAAATTCAGTTGGCCTAACTCTATTATCTTATTATTTAAACATCTCAAAGAGAGGGGGAGATTTTCTATTCTTTTTAATCCTTCTTTCAGTCATAATGTTTTAAAATATGTCATATCATTTTTGTAGATATGTGTGGGTGGTAATTAATTTGGATGGCAATATATTTTGTATATAAAGCTTGTATTCTCCTACTAACTATAAAGGTAGAACCAACTTGTGGAATTGGTTGGTTATTAATTAGAATGATAATCATTGGATAGTAGAAGGTGACTTTGAAATGATTAAGAAAAGTGTTCATAAAATTGATGGTTGTAGATTTTAATGGAAGGGCGATAAAAAATTATTTTGGCATATAAGTTTAAAAGGAAGAGAGATTTGGTGAAACCTTTGATATGTTGTAAAAATAATAATAAAGGTATTTGGTCTACTTGGTCTAAATTTTTAAAAGGAAATAAGAGGGATTTTTTTCTAAATTAGGTAGGTTTATGGTGGATAATTATTTCTTGTATTCATCCTTTCTGAAATAATAATGTTGTTTGAGGTCTTCATGCTACTTTGTTAGATCATCATCCTATCGAAATTATTTTGTTTCCTATTTCTTGTCCCTCAAAGTCATCTAATATGTTCAAAGGCTTGTAAAAGCTTAATATCTCTCATTTCAAAGAACCTTCTAATTCTAATAATTTATATATAATCTTTCTAGGTTCTAAAATTTTACAATTTTTCAAAAGCTTCTAAACTTTTGTAATTTTTTAAAAGGTTCTTATGTTAGTAGGTGAGGTAAGGCCATTGAAGTTGTTTTTTTCATGATTCTTCTTAGTAATATTAAATATGAGAGTAGACCTAATAGAATTGGTGGGTTCCAATAGATTTTTTTTTAGAATCTAAGTTACAAGTTAATCCTTTAGTTATTGGATTACAAAGTGATTTTGTGGATATAAAATGTTTTTTTGAAATTTGATCAGTTAAATATAAGGCTAAAGGAACCAAGCATAGGTCCAAGATTATGTGGTACATTTGGGGAATAGAGATTCTAAATATTTCTTGAAGTTTTTAAAATTAAAATATGCTAGAGAAAATATCTCTACCATTTATGCAGGTGGTATTGCTTTGAAAGACAAGTCAAATACAAGATATGCTTTCTCTAATTTTTATGGTAATGTTTTTTCTAGAGGTTGTATTAATGATGCTATTGAGAATTTTGGGAATTTTATGGCTAAGGTTGTTCCTTGCTAACTTATTCAAAATATTTACATAGATTGGGACAAGTATCTCTTTCTTGATGAGGTTTCTAATACTATTTGTCATTCAAAGAAGGCAAAAGCTCCTAGGAGTGATGGATTCTCTATTGAAATTTTATTAAGCTATGAATAATTAGATTAGAAAAAATTTCTAAGAAGTCTATAATGAGGCTATATTAACTAGTTCACTAGGAATTCATATTAATAAAGACATTATTAAACTTCTTACCAAAGGGGTTGATCCTTCTCAACTTAAGAATGAGAGACATATCTCCTTATTGAACATGTCATAGAATTTTATTTGCTAAAAAATTAGTTTTTAGGATGCAAAAGGAATTTCATAAAGTTATTTTTTATTCTCAATGTCGCTTTGATAAGGCAATATATGTTCTAGATAATTTGGGATAAGGCTTCTAATCAAAAAAAAAATTGTGGCTTTTTAAGATCTTAAAAAACCCTATGATGCGATTGTTATTTTATTCTACTTATGGAAAAGACTTTGGTGTTTGGTAACTATTTAATAGAATGGTTAGTGCTTTGTTTAAAAACACTTCTATACAAATACTCTTGAATGATAAATTGTCATTTTTTTCCTCTTCACAAATCTAGTAGGTAGGACTATCAACTAGTCCCTTATTTATTATTTTTTGCTAATAAATCTTTGCATTATCTATTACAGGATTTTTCCAAAGGTTCAAAAGAAAAGTGATGATATAAAATAGTTTATTTTTAAAGGAAGGCCAATTGTTAATCCTCACTCTATCCAATGGAGCATGATACTTGATGGTTTTTTTATGACTATGATGGTTGGTCAATTAAAAAAAAATTGTGACAATTGGTGTCTATGCTCAATAGGTTTTAGTTTTGATGCTTTGCATAGGGCTTCCTATGTTCTTGTTTCTAGCATCAATTTAGATTGTATTTTTGTTGAAGGTGTTTCTTCAAATGTTGATGATACTCTTTTAATGGTGATTGTCTCAATGGAAGTTATTTATTAAGCATGGTGATCTATATAAAGGGAAAGTTTTTTCTAGTGTTCCTCGACAATTTGATATACAAAATTTTCTTAGGCCTTCTACTAATAGTAAATTAGATATGGATGTCTTTTCATTGTTGGTTATTCCTTTTAGGATGTATCCCAATACTACTGGAATAAAGCATGTGTGTATTTTAGATTTAAAACTTTGGAGAAGGATTTGGAGTTATTTAATGATAATTTGGTTTAAAATGTGGTGGTAATAGTTCTTAGGAGCATGATATTTTGTAATGTTGCAACCATTATGGTTAATGAGTAAAATTTTTACATTAGATTGATCTAGTGTTTTTGTCATATTATATGACTATTGATCCTTGACAACTAAATTTATAGTTGGCTAGTATGGTTGGCTTATCATTGTGACAATCTAGTTTTGACTTTTTGTCGTATTTATTTGTTGTTCTTTGTACATATTTATTATCAGCTACTTGAACAAGGTATATTTGTAAATTATTTGCAATATATAAAAACAATACTTAGTGAAAAAATAATATTGTACCAAACATTCATATAAATAAATAGATAGATAGATAATATATAGAGAGACATGCATATATATCACATCATAATCCAACTTGATTTTAAGTAATAGTTACGAAGAATTTAATTTCAATGTATGATAATTAAATTCTTCATAACTACTATTTATGTAAGCTAGATTATGATATGATAATATATTAAAGATATATCAATAATTATTATTTAAGTGACTTGGATTTTGAAGTCTTTTTTTAGTATGAATTATGTATTGAAATGAAAATTTTCATAACTATTACTTAGTAAATAGATTGTGATGTGATAATATTCATATATCGTGGATTATGATGTGATTTAATATACATATATTATGCATTAATTAAACTGATTATAATTCTTTCCTAATTGAGTTGGATTATGATGTCATCTTGTACTAGAAAGATGTTTTTTTTTTAAATGTTATAATATTAATTTAAAATATACTTTACTAAAATAATGGTTTGTAATTGTGGTAATAAGAGAAGATTTAATAGATGACCATTTTTTGAATCATCTTTAGAATGATGTATATTAATGATTTTTAAATATTTTGTATTTATTATTTGTAATTTTAAATATTTTGTATTTATTATTTGTAATTTTAAATATTAGTAGTCATTATTTTTGTATTTTAAAAATGAACAAAAAGATGTTTATGGAATATAAGGTCATTAATACTAAGAACTTTGATTTACATGTGCCTGTCAAATTTCTTTTAAAAATATTTTTAGACAATCCAATGAAGATATAGCTGATATACAACTACATTATTATGCTGGAAATTGTTAACAATAACTTTAAATTATCAAACCACCTAAGAAAAATATTCCTAAATTTTTCATAAGAATTCATCTTACCATTTAAAAACAAGTTGTAAAATTATGCTACACAAGTAGACGCCCTACACCATAACTTCAGCTTGACCCACAACTGAATATAACTCAAAATAATCTGATAATTTTCTAAGTTGTTCACAGTGATGAAAAAATACTCATGGTACTCGTTTCTGCACAGCTCTCAAATCTCAGCATACCTGCAAGTTTCCGTGCTCAAGACAGCTCATAACTCCACCGAAATTAATGTACAACTACAGTCTAAAGTTCATAATATCCATTATTTTACTGCATTGCAGGACAGAAATTTTATAAAGCCAATAATGGCGGCAAACCAGTCCTTACAGGCCCACCAGCTGGTTACAGAATTTAACGTCAAACTGAGCTTCTGGCATTAAGATTCCTCCAAACCTAACATTTCTATCGAAGCAAAACGGCAAAGAAGAACCACCCAATATCATTAATTAAATAGACAATAAAAAAAGCAGTGCAAAAGTCCAATTCCGGATCCGCCCTGAAGCCACAGGATCTCCGTACCCTTCTGCCTACTCACACAAAAAAATAAAATAAAAATGGATCTCCGTAGTCTTCTGCCCACTCCCACAAAAAAGAATTAAAAATCAATCCTGTGAGACAATGGAAAAACCCGATCTTGTGCAGCCAATCTCTTAGCAGAGAATGCAAATAAGTTTTGTCCTAATGCTGTCAACCCACTAGTCATATCAAAATAAAACAATCATCTTGGCTTCTGGCATATGTAGAATAACCAGCTAAGCTCTGTCTGTTGCAGTAATTTTATTTAATTATAATACTGGCTATTTTTTCCTTCTGTATTGTATTAATCTCTTGGATAGATGACTTGACTGACAAATTCTGTATGGTTTGTCTGTCTGGCAGAAGCTGCTATGGTAATTGGCCTGTGATTATTTTGAATTGCTGCAAATTAAGATGGTTTTACTGTACTTTCACTCGATTTATCTGTCCCCTTGTTCTTAAATATCAGTTAGTTAGTTTAATAGTTTGAAGAATATATTGATAATTATTTTATAAGGAAGAATGAGGTGTAAAATTATTGATTGTGGAATGGAAATGAAAATGGATTTTTTTATATAGTTCACGATATCAGATCATTTGTTTTTGGGTGTACAAACGGTTTATATTAATATGAGACTACCCCGTACATCATACAAGAAACACCTAACTGTATTACAAATAAGATGTGCATAACCTACCCCATGCAAAATTTGAATATTAACAGCATATTCAGATTTAAATAGTATAAGATAAACAAAATAACCTTAAATGTTGAGGTGAGAATGACAATGAATACCGTTAAAATCTATCACTGGTTGTTGTAATAATCGTATTAAATAGTGTACTTTGAAGTTTGCCTTTGACAGTAGATATAACTTGTTATGCAGAAGTGTCATGATCCGGTCCCAATGGCAGTGACTTATGGATCTTAAACTAAAAGAATGTTGATCATGGGAAGATTTCAGATGTTTAAATATAGGATACCATTGACATTTCTATTAATGATTGGATGCTGCATATGCCCAATTCAAAGAGTAAAGTATTTAAAGGGAAACCTAAACATGGTAAAGTTTAGTTTGCTAAGTCAAACATTTTCAAGTGTTCCTTGAAGGTAGTAAGCTATTAAGAATAGAATATTTTCATGTTGATATGCGTTCTATATTGTTTAGTTAATAGTTCTACTGCTACTTATCACATTAAAATAAAAGTTAAAAAGGAAAGTTACATATTTGAAAATATAATCTAATCATCATTTCATAAAAGATGATTAAAAATTATTTAATATTTTGTAAATTAAGTTGTATATTCAAGTTATTTGTTCTTTTAGAATTTTAATGTTTTAATAAGTTCAAAAAAATATAGTCATGGAGATTTTTTGATTTGCATTTCACATGAATTTAATGTTCTTTTGGTGTTCTTGTAATTGCATACTTAGAAGTTATGGAGTAGAAGTTAACTAAAATTATCATACCTTTTTAGTATATAGGATTGGAACTTGGGTAGAGTATGCCAAAAAAATTAAGGCTTGGGAATCCATTCATTTTATTGCATTTCAATTTAACTGGGACCTATCTTTGGTAAACTAGTAGAGAAATTAGTCAAGTGTTTATATTATATGAATATAAATGGGGATTTGTTGCTTGGAGCCTTAATAGGATCCATATGTATTTTTTACTTTTCATCTTGGAGAATAATAATGGGGATGAGTAATATTTATTTGAGTCTATTGGTATCGATGGAAGTAGAAGTTCTTCTCTCTAAACTATGAACCTTTGGTAAGTTGATGTTTCTAACCTCACTTTAATGATTTTATCTCAAAAAAATCAAGCTTGGGGACAACTAATACTTGTCGAATATTTTATTATTAGGTCCATGAAAATTCTTTGTTGAATCACTTTTGGGTATTGAAGAGGTTATAATTTCCTTCTGATGTTGATATTATTTTTGGATTTTCCTCTTATGAACTCAGTATGCTTAAATTCATTATTGTATTTGAAGGTTTCTAGTTTTCAAATGTGCAACCCCTATTTTTCTTATGCACAGTGTTCTAATCACTAGAGTGTTTGGCATTATGACTTGAATAAGCATGAGTGTAGGTCATTTTTCTATCCTACTTGAGGGTAATGAATTTTGTTTAACAATGTTGGGATTTATTGTCTTTTGGTGTAAGTTTATGAGCTAACCCTTGGAGTTCTATAGTAATAGTATATTTAATTAGGACAAGATAGTCATAAGTGAGCCCCACCATGTGTTAGATGGTCACAATAATGCTAAGGGTATTCCACTCCTAGTAAGAAGGAAACTTATGTTGGTAAGATTCTCTTCAAGTGTTGCAATCTTATCGTATATCAAATTGTTGAAATCATATAATTACATAAAAGTTTTATTTGATACCATAGGGTATGACACATAAATTGTCCAAACCCTAGAGAACTTGTTCCAGTATATCTCTTGTTTTCATATGGCTATTCTATTAATAAACATAAATATGGAAATCGTTTTTCCTTCAAAATTACTTAAATGTTTCTTGTTGTAAGGTGTCATTGTGTAAGTCTAACTTTATGAAGTAAAGGTTCACCTTTGCGGCTTGGTCTAAGATTGAATCTTTTGGTTTAAGGCTAAATATTTGGGTTCCACTAGATAGGCATTTGAAAATATAATTTTATATTAATTCTCTAAGTTTTATCCTACTCTATTGCTAATAGCTATAACTATCATCTTATTAGGGAAATTAGTTGTGATGTCTAATAACATGGTTCATTATGTATTACTTTAACTAATAATGAGATGATTCCTTACACATATGTATGATTAGGTGTTTATATATTATCTTTAAATATCACCATGCTAGTTTCCAATCTCTTTGAGCTTGTGTTGTTGATTAGTCTTGATGTTGTAGTTATGGTGAGGTAGTCATCACTGAGACCCACCATTTGTTATATAGTCACAATACTGCTAAGGGGTTACTAATCCCAATAGGAAGGAAGATTATGTTGGTAATCTTCTCTTCCTGTGTTACAATCTTATTGTATATTAAACTAAATTGAAAGAATATAATCACATAAAAGCTTTATTTGATACCACAAGGTATGACTCGTAAATGTTTCAAACCCTAGAGAACTTGTTTCAATATATATTTTCTTTTTAGAGGATTATTATCTTAAGAAACATAATGATGGATATTGTATTTCCCTTTAATTGGCTTAAATATTTCCTATACAATAAGTATTGAGGTGTGATTATGAAACTTGAATTTATAAATTAAAGAAAAATTTGTGGCTAGGTCAAGAAGGATAAATATTTAGTGTCTGTTAGATAGGAATTTGAAAAATATAATTATAATTTTTCTTATTTTTATCCTACTATATCGTTGATAGCTATAACTACCAATTTGTTAAGGAAATTAATTGTGATCTCCAATGTAGCATGGTTCATTAGATATAACTATCACTAACTATGGGATTATTCCTTGTGTGTACTTGAAAGGTGGAAAATGGATGCTTTATGGTCTAGAACATAGAATATCACTTTTCTCTTACTAACATTCAAGGATGCCCTAGAGATCTCAACCCAAGAGTGGAATAAAGGTAAGGGATCTGCTAACACTAACTTATTTGACTACAAAATACAATGAAAATTTTCGACAAAAGATGTATAATTAGATGTATCGTCGAGTACCTATGTATTTAATGTGAAATTTTCAAAAAAAATAAAAAATTATGCCCGACGTACATCGAAATTACGACGCTCCATGATTTTCGTCACTATTTTAGCATACACTTAAAGTCAACCATCCCCTTCCATCAATTTGTGGGCCGACATATGGTTAGCATCCTTAATTTGTGGGTCGATGGGTATACGGTTAGCGTTCGTCAAGGTTCTGACAAATGTTTTTTAATAAATAAAAGTGGGTTTGACAATTTATCTATACTTGAGACAATGTTTTGCTATACTTGCAAATTTTCTATACTTACATGACAGTTTGTGGAGGTTATAGGCCAAATTTTTTTTGTGCAAAATATCATAATTATTAGATTTTGTTACTTGTCTATGATTAAAAATTATTGGAGTGTGAGTTTGATATTTTTTGAAGATCTAAAATATTCAAGCTTGGTAAAGAAAAATTATGTCAGATAATATTAGTGCAAAACAAAATGAAGAGACACTTGTTAGATTGTGGGATAGATTGAAAAGAAAGGGTGATGGGAAATGTTATTGTCCTTGCAATAGTTGCAGGGGCTTAAAGACGAGAAGAATTTTAATCACAACAGTTGAGAAACATTGTAGGCAGCATAGTCACATTGAAGGGGGGCATGATTATCGTCCATTGGTAAGTTGTTCATTATATGTCTTTATATTGATTGAATTTGTAAATTTTTATATCGTTTTAACATTTTTTATATATAAAAAAAATCACTTTATCATGATCATGGTTTATTTGTGTCGATCATTATTATAAAGGTGGGGTGCCCTAGGGCACATGATATGGATTATCATGGTCTGAAGAATCTAGTTTTTCAAGCAGAGGAACATGGAGCTGTGAATATCGAAGATGAAGTTAATGATCCTATGGAAGAAGATGATCATGCGCTAGAAAACACAGTTGAAGATGATGGTACAAACACATTGATCCATGACACATTTAGTGGAACAGCTGATCATGATGATCGAGATGACTTTGATGATGTTCATGATTTACCTGTACTTGAGAAGGCATACGAGCCCCTTTATGAATTCTCCCAAACAACTCTTATCTCTATTGTATTGTTGGTGGTGAACTTGAAGGTTATGAATGGTTTATCCAACATAGCAATCTCACGGATGTTAAGGTATGCCATATATGTCATATTTTTTCATCTATTTTTGTTGTTAGTTCATCACTAGTAAATAAAGGATGAAATATGTACCATTAATATTCTTCATATTAACAAATTATTTTTTTGTTGTAGATTGATAGGTGAATTTTTGTTACCACCATCAAATATTTTACCTCGCTCATACTGAGATTTATCTTCCATTATGAAAGATATTGGAATGGAGTATCAAGCAATAGATGCATGTCCCAATGATCATATTATATATCATAAACAACATGAATTTGCAACAGAATTCTCAAAATTTCATATCAGTAGATATCAAACAGATCAACTAACAAAAAAGGTGTCTCACAAGGTTCTTCGTTATATTCCCATTATTCCACGTATGCAACGATTATTTAGGTGTGAAAGCTTAGCGCAATTTATGGATTACCATGCACGGAATAGAAGTGGAAATGACATTCTTCGAATGCCTACAGATGGTTCTACATTTAGGGACATGGAGGAAAAATGGCCACACTTAAAAGAAGAACCTTGTAATCTCAGGCTTTCATTGGCAGCACATGGTGTCAATCCATTTGGAGAGTTGAGATCTATTTACTCGATGTGGCCTATTTTTGTTATCAATAATAACATTCCTCCATGGATGTCAATAAAGAGGGAGCACATAATGTTGGAAATGATTGTTCCAGGTATTTGTGGGTGATCCCACAATACTAGTTTACAATTTTTGGGCAAACTGGACAGTGAACTGATTTTTTTAAACTAAATCTTCACTTTTGGGCTCCTATAGTGACTAAACCGTGATAAATTTGAAGATGATGAAAACTAGTGATTTGTGAAGTTTTTTCTATAGATTCTAAATATATTTTTTTCAAAAAAATTGGAATCAAATTGCACCCTTTTTTTTAATCTCCTTCGAAAACTAGTTTTAATTAGTAAACAACATTTTTAAGGAGTGATGCTTACTGTATACAACATAAATTTTTTTTGTAGGAAGGATAAAATTCTAATTTTTTTGAATTTAGATTTATAACTACGATATTTAACCAGTTCATTTGGTTTCATAGTGTTTTATTAAATATTTTTTTCTTAATCAAGTTTCGAAGTTAAACCAATTACAATTCAGACATAGGTAGATTGTATACAACATAACTTTTTATGTATGTATCTAAATTCATTTTTATATTTTTTAATGGATCAAGGACATCAATACCTAGCTTGAACATATTTTTCAAAATTTAATTTTGATAATATACTATTTTTCCACATGTGTAGAACATAGAGCTTGATTTTTGGTGAAAACCCTACATTCACAAGAAATAAAAAATAAATATAATAATCAAATTTAATTTAATTAAAATTATACTTTTTTGGAAGCTTATAATAAGGACTACATACTAACAAAAAATAAATTTTAAATGAACTCATTTGATCACCCAAAAGGTAAATCAAAAGTGGTTTTTTATCAACATTTTGATAGGTGTAAAGGAGACTTCGTTATAGGTATGGTTTAAAACTAGCGGGGTTCTATCCAAGGGGGCTTGGTCTAAGGTGGTTCGATTAAACCCTATTCAATTGGAATCCTTTAAATGGAACTTTTCAAGGCTTATATCATTATATTTTCTAAAAATATGTGATTTCAGCAAAAATCAGGATCTCCCAGAAAGTGTAAACCGCTATTGTGGCAGCACCCTTGTTTACATCAATTTTCTTTAATGTAGTAGCATCTCATTTGTCTTATTTGTTGCATAATGACTTATATTTTTTTCATTTAATAGTCATGTACATTAATTTATATATATTGCAATAAAATGGTTATAATAATTATGTAATGTTTATGTTCATTCAACTAGGTAAGTACCAAGTTAAAGATATGAATGTATATATCGAGCCTCTTATTGACAAGTTACTAAAGTTATGGAATGGCATCACTATGTATGGCGTCTCTAGACCAATAGGACAAAGACAATTTCAATTCCATGCAATTCTTGTATGGACAATTCATGATGCCCCGTGGCTAACACATTTTTGTGGTATGTTATAACGTTCGACTACAGTTTAATGATATTTAATTTTATGAAGTAGATATCATGCATGTTTTTTAAATAATCTATGCATTATAAATAACTATAAAAATTGGAATATTTAATCCAATTATATATGATCTTGCAGGTCTTGAAACAAAGGGAAAATTTGCATGTCCAATTTGTGGTCCAAAGATGAAATCTCATTGTTCAACAAGTTTAGGAAAGTGGGTGTTTGATGAGTATAGGAACTTCCTACACAGAAATCATAAGTATTGAACTACTGAAAAACATCTTTTCAATGGGAAAGAAGAGACTACATCAAAACCACGAAGAATGACACCTTGCCTATGGAAGTTGGAATATAATAGAATTAATCATCAAGGTTATACATCGGATCAAATTGTTTATCTATCATATATGATATGTTTGGAATTTATATTTTTATATTGTGTTTTGTTTACTCATGTTGTAATTGACAATGATTGTCATTATTAATTTTTTTAACTTATATGCTTCATGAAGGTCGTCAAGGAATTAATGGTTGGCTTCCACATGGACTGAAAAGTTATCCCAAACAATTTAGTAGGTTTCTCTACTGTGAGCAGCTACAAATTGTGCATTTGTTTGATACAATGAATATCAAAAAAAATATAACAAAAACGCTATGGAAAATATTGGATGGAGGGTATGACAAAGAAAAAAAATTCAAAATTTGTAGTGACATTTTGGAAGCCAATCATGCAATGAAAAATGTCATTCAATTAAATAGTGATGGAGACCAAATTAATATAAGTGCCCTTCCTTGGTTATTAACGGAGCAAAAAAGCAATGCTATAAAAGAAGTCATACGAAAAATTTGATTTCCCACAAGATTTGTTGCGAACATAAACAATATCATAACAAAGAAAGGTGAATTTGGGTCAGGGATGAAAATGCATGATTGGCATACCTTCATTAAGGTAATTATTCTGGTATATTTTATATATATTTGTATACCATGTACTTTTCAATTTATTATGTTTACTAGTTTTGGAAAAATAATGAAAAGATCATTTTATAATTGTTGTAGTACGTTCTACCTCTATCTCTTCCAGACAACTTCGACAACAATGTCAAGCAATTTATATATGATCTTGGAAAATACATGAGGTAAGGAGCGATATTTATTCAATTCGTTGTATAGATTTTATATTTTCCATTTGTTTTACTTGTTAATATATTTATGCCTTGAATCACTTGTAGATGGTTGTCATCTAAAGAAATCCATAAAGAAGATATAAATTATTGGAGGAGAAAAAATCCAATCTAATGTGTGAAATGCAAAAGTGGATACCTTCGACATTTTTCAATGCACAAGAACACTACCTCATACACCAAGTTGAGGAGATTGAATTGTGTGGACCTATACACACAAGGTCAATGTGGATGGTTGAGAGGCACTTGAAATTTTTGAAGGCTTTGGTTAGACAAAGAGCACATCCTGAGGGTTCTATGGTGGAGGAATATATGGTATACCAGACCATGGTGTACATTACTGAATATCTTCCTAAGTTCACAGCAAAGATCCATGTAGATCGCATTTTGGATCCCAACTCCATTAACAAATTTGAAGGGGAGTACCTGATGGGGAAATGAAAATTGAGGAAAGTGAGAGGTAATTATAAGATGGTCATAGAGATTAATTAGAATACATTTTACATTGCCTTCAATTGCTTGAAAAGAAACAACAGAGAACTAGTCCAAATGAAAGAATCTTCCACACACAAATAGAAAAGTATTGGTATTGTATTAAGTTCCAAAAAATAATTCTTTCACTACTGAAAAGTATTAAAATCTTAAAAAGTGTTGAAGATCAAATATTACAATTCAAATTTCATATATATAAGAAGAAGACCCAACAAAGGTGTCTCTTCGGATTGTCTTTTGGCAAATAATTAAACTACTGATCTTAATTAAACTTATAAAATACTTCATTTTCTCCTAACATTGACTTAGCCGTTGAGAGATGTTTTTTATACTCCTCCAAGGTATGGGTATCTGCATCATGCACTGCATTTCAGGCTTCATATTCAAGTTTTATCATCAATTACGTATGTTTGCATGCTCCATCCAGCAATAGCCCTTCTGCTTTGACTGTATCCAATGCTTCCTAAAGTATCCTATTGCATTCATCCATCCTGTTAGCTCTCAAAAATGCAACTTAAATACCTCAAGAGTTTGCCAAAATCTTGGTATGTTTTAGGGTAACATACAAGGCTGAATGGTTTAGACCTTCTTCTCTTTAGGTGCTACTAGAACTAGGTGGGTACACCTATATAAATGAAGTAGACTTGGTTTGTGTTTATTCCCTAAAACAATTTATCCACAGTGGCAAGTGGGAGTGGATAAATGAATTCTTATTTTGGTATAGATTGTATAAGCAATATCAAGGCTAATCTTAATATGTTTAGTTAACATATGTAAAATCTAATGTGTTCAGTTAACAGATGTAAAAGATAAAATAAATGAAACTAAAATGATGGAATGTGAGGGACCAATGCTCTATTGGGTATATGGAGTCAAATAGAAATCAGAGTTAAGTGACTTATAACTAGCAATAATTCTAACTATTTGGCACTTTTATGTTTATAACTTGTATAAATAGGCAACGGTATAATTATCAGATTCTTCTTTAATAATCCAAAATAATAATTCCAATGTGTTGTGAATAATCAAGAGGATTTTAATCTTTACTTGAAAGACCCAATTAAATATGCCACATAGATACAACAAATGTGCACTGATAAATTGAAAATATGCTTGATATATCAATTTAAACAACAAAGTAATATTAAATATGGAGACAATCTAGAAATATCTTCAATTAACTTAACAAACAATTGATACCAACATAGAGCCATCGAATCAGAGATTTTCCATTAACTTCATCAAAAAATTTACACGTGCATCTTGGTCCTTTATTATGTAAACATTGTATCAATCCCTATTCTCCTACTTCTTCTATCTACTCCTATCTTAATAATTTTTTCTCAATCCTAGTCTCTTATTTCTAGGAGAGGAATTAATCTTTGAGTAAAATCCCAAGTCACCAAAGACTTGTGCAAATCTATTAATCTTCATCTAAACCGAGGTATTTCTCCTGCCACTTGCTTATGGTTAAATCATTTGGCCAGTTGTATTCCTATGCAGCAGTGAAGTTTGATAGGTGACTTTTCCATTTGCTATTGAGCAAGTTTCTGGCATCTACAACGAACTTTGTATAACCATTATCCAATGCAATAATTCCATCAAACAGAGCATGAAATTTTTCCAGATTGATATTACCATCACGCTGTATATGTGTCAAACATTGTGGAACCATTTAATCAAATTCATTTCTCCATTCATCCACATCCTTGAGTTGACCATCACCTTTAACGATCAGAGGGCTAGAACTGTGTTTTATTGAATCAAATGAATTCCTTTTGTTTTATGCCTTCTTCTTCATATCAATCAAATACTTATGCTCATAAATGATTCCTTTTACCATTTCTTGAGTAGGTTTTAACCTTTGGGGTGCATCAGGATCTCTTTGTGTGGCTTTACACAGAGTGGTTAAGATATGGTAAGTGGGTTGCCATCTTTTATGCAATTCCTCAAAGATAGGGGAATTAGTATTTATTTGTTCCAGAGCTTTTACCAAATGACTGAATCCCTTGTGAACTCCACTTATTTTCTCTTTTAAAACGTCAACTCTTTGTTTTAGTATTTCCTCCAAGGTACTCAAGATGTGTCATTTGATATCATCCATATTATGATTCTTTCGTTTCTCAACCTCTTCTTTCAATTGTTGAATCTGTGGATCTTCAACTAAAGTAGGTGGATGATATACAACCATTTATTTCCCCTTTAAATTTTTGGCTTGTTGCAATTGTTGTTTCAATCTGACATTTTCAATGAATAACTTACTTATCTCCTCATTTCATAGTTTGAGTCTTTTCTCATACTTTGTCATCTTCTTTTCCCTGTTTTCCACTACATCTCTTGTAAAAATTGTTGAATGCATTGTCATGGTTGCTGCTTCTATGGGATTACTGTCCTTCATAGTTCTGAGCAAGGCATACTCTCTCATTTCCTACACTACATCTAGAAGCCTAGGCTTCCTTGTGCTTTTTTATTTCGTCCATAGGGCAAGGGTCTAGGTGCTTGGATTAAATCCTATTCCTGATACTCCTTCCGAATCAAATTCTGCAACCAATTTGGGATCATCTTGAGCTCTGATTTGATCCAATAGAAACACTTTGGAGAGATCCATTCTTCCTATAATGAGCATGTTACTTTTCAACACTAACTCCCTTGCTTTTTTAGGAGTAATATAGACATTGTCAATATTTAACTCTGCCATTGTTTATGCCTGCATTTCTGCATGTTTCGAATCATCAGCTCCAATGAGGTTAATATTTATTCTGTCATCAAATTGTTTCATCTTCATTTTTATCCAAAAATATTTGAACTCCCTAGTATGGACAAATTCATCATCCTCCATGAATCTCAAGGAAGCAATAATTCTTTCATCATCTGGCATTTCATCAATAGCCTCCTTCAATATTCTCATCTTGGGATCATGAGGCTCATAGATATTTTTTCTCTACAACCTCTTTCATCTTAGACAAAGTTAAGACTGCCTCTTTTCCTTCATCACTTGACTCATAGTCCATTGGTCACCCAATCTTTTGTTTCTTGGCAGGAGGCTCATCTGTTTGAGATGGAGGAGATGGATGAATTGGTGATGAAGGTGGGGTATGTGATGTAGAGGTTGTGGGTGTTGGTGGCTAGGGTGTAGGAAGTGGGGCTGATTTCACTTCTTGAGCCTTTTTAGATAATTCATCAAATTTACCAAGGACTAATTGCATTCTTTTCAACAAATCTAGCTCCTTGTGAAAAAATCCCTTGAAATTCTTATCTTTTCCTCTCTTTTGATCCTCCCATCTCATCATCATTAACCATATTTTCCTTCTTTCAAACACATCTATAAAATAGACTAGGTTTCTTATTACATCCTCTTTCAAATCAAATTCATGTGTTATTGCCCTCTTTGTGAGTAGGGTTCTTCTGATATTGTTGATGTGACCTTCTGGATCACATATTCTCTCTTTCCCTATCTAAGAGAAAAAATAACTTTTATAAGTCTTTGCAATTCCTCCAACATATCTGATCCAATTGACAATTCTTCAAATACCGTCAAATCAGGTAGAAATGTGCCTTTTTCTGATTTTTCATCAAACCATGCTCCATCCAGAGAATTTTCCACATAAATTCTAAAAACAATACTCTGCTAGGCACAAATTTTGGTAAAATATGAGGGGCCTGATAACAACCATATACCCTGATGATGGTGTGTTGTGGCATCAAAAACCAATCAACATAATTATGTGTAAAACCTTGATCTGGTTTGTATTGCAAGGGTCTCATGACATCCATTAGGGATTGTGGTAATCTTGGTGTAGGAAAACCAAGTTGAGCAATCAGTCTGATGAAAAATCATCCCTAAATATAGCATAATCGCTTTCATTGCATTTATTGTCCCAAATATAACACCAATTTTGTACTGGGAGCATAACTCCATTCTCATGTGTTCTCAATTTCATCCTCTTTGTCCATTTTGTTTCATTTTGAGATAGAATCAAATGACATAATAAGGAGTACAATTTTTCTAAAATTTATGGGGGCCTTGGCTTCCCTAACCTATAACAGACCTTCATGAATCTATTCCTTGATGAATGAAGCAAAATCAAAATCCACATTCGATTCAGGACATTAGATAATCATGGCCATTCTCATCAACCCTATCGACATATTCTCCTCTGCATCAACTCCAAGAATTTGACATAATGCATAGTAGGTATTTTTGAAATAGGTCTGAAAGTTAGACACTGGAAAGGGTTCAAGTCTTGAAGAGTGAATGGGAAGGACTCTATTTTTGTCACCCCTTTTCATGTGTAAGGGGAGTTCATCAGTTCTATAGGTCCTTTTCAACCTTCTATATTCTTGCTCCAACTTCCCCAAGTCAATTTCAGTGACAGCTTGCCTGTTTTGGTCAAAACACCTAATTATATCTTCCCTCGAGATATCTATCAGACATTTACCATCTGGAAGTCTAACCATTTTTTATGGGGCATGATATCTATTGGCCAAGGATTTGATTAGCTCGACATCAACAAAAACATTAGGAACAACTAATTTTCCTATGTCAGAAGTCCATGGGTTTGACACTGGAACCCTTTCATCTCTGTTCCTATAAAAATACCAATATAAATTCTACCCAGACTATGGAATTATTGGGTCCCTACACCCCTGAGCTAAATCCTTAAAGAATTTCTTAGAACCCTTGCCTATTGAACTAGGTAACAGGGCAAGTAATGGCGACTGCGATGAAATTCTACTAGATTTTTCTTCCTTTTAGTTCCTACCTCTGATTTCTTTGGCACCATTGTTTAAATTTCAGTGAATGATAAGTAGACTTACCTATAATTTTGCTCGCTCTGTAGAATTCTTCCACTGTCGTACTTTGAGCTCACCTGTATTCAACTTCTGCTAGAACGAGTGCATGAATTCTCAATTTTCCTTGTTAAATTTTGATATCATATCGCATTAATTTCATATCTTAAGTTCTTCATCATTCAAATCTTTCATACCAAACTGAATTCCATACTTCAATGTTGATTGATGTGACTAGCCTTATTTTAATGCTCCAACGACAGATTACCACACTACTACATGACATTTTTTATCCCCCCGCGGTATAGCGGTTCCTCCTTATCTCTATTCTTATTTCACCGCTCTACTGTGGGCTCCATTCCAACCCTCCGTAGTATGATGGTGCATTATTACCTTTGTTCTTAGCTTACCACTCTACTACGGGCTTCATTTCAACCCCTCATGGTATAGCAGTTCCCTCTATTAGTATTAACCATGACCCCACTCTACCGCGGGCAAGACATCAACCTTCTACGGTATAGCGATTCCTCCTTATCTCTATTCTTATTTCACCGCTCTACTGTGGGCTCCATTCCAACCCTCCACGGTATGGAAGTGCATTATTACCTCTGTTCTTAGCTTATTTCTCTACCGTGGGCAAGACATGAACCCCTCGTGGTATAGCAGTTCCCTCTATTAGTATTAACCATGACCTCGCTCTACCGTAGGTAAGACATCAACCTTTTGTAGTATAGCAGTATACAGTGTATTAGTTTCCTTTACCCACCATGCTACTATGAGTTGCTTTATTGGAGGCTGCGATAAGGCAGTAAAATCAATTTTGACCTTGTGGATGGTAAAAACATGGTTTTTAAGGGAAAAAAATTGATTTCATATGAAACGACCATCAAAATTTTGAATGAAAATTCTAGTTCCAACACATGTAGGCCATTCCTGCAATGTTTTATCAGTGAAGCTTGCTAGTTGTTGTGATGATATATTGTATCCTGCTAATATAAACATAAAACATGATTGGGGTGACATAGATATTGCCTGGCCAATATGTTATATCTCTTCAATTTGAAATGTGTGAACAATTGGTCTTGGATACATATAGTTCAAAGGTTTCTTATGAAAGATAATAAGATCATTGGTAGTGGGATGTTAGGTTTTCAGGTACATCAATTATAAATTAAGGTCGTATACCGTGGTAATTAACTAATTATATGTCATTTGTGAATTTCATTTTTTTTTATACAGTTGGTCGAGAGTGGGATGCACTACATTTGTACATAGCAAACAATCTTGATTGGATGATGGTATGGATTGAACAATGTCAACAATCTGGTCGCTCATTAACATGGGAAGGTATGGCTTCATGTGGTTAAAAAGCTCATCGTAATGGAGATTCCAATGTTACACCAAGGGAAATTGATTTAGCATATGGTTTAAGAGATAAATAGGTATGTATAAATTTATTAATCACCCATATTATTTAATTATTTTCAATTCTATTGATGTATATATATGTTGAGTTTTTTTTCTTTGCATACATTTGGCCAAGAATAAATATGTTTATCAACTGACGATGCAATAATTTTTACATGTTTGGCATATTGCAGGTGAAACACCACAAGGCTATGTGGTGCAATGGTAATAAATTTTGAATCAAAAATTTGGATGACACGAAGAGAATTTGTGATTCTGGGATAATTGCAGTCTTTCAGGTGACTAATGTTTCATCTAGAAGCGACATACATCCAGAAGTCTTAGAAAATCCATACTATGGGATTTTGGATGATATACATGAGTGTGACTTTAAGTCCTTCAAATTGGTTATGTTCATCATCCAATGGTATAGGCTACGATTGAATGAAAATGATCCCGAGAGAACTATTATTGAACATGATAATGGATTTACCATGGTTAATACAAGGTCGATCGAGCAAGCTAGAAATGAGCCCTATGTTCTTCCAAGCCAATGTGAGCAGGTATTTTACTCAGAGGTTCTAGGTAAACTGGGTTGGTCATTTGTTGTTAGACATGATCCAAGAGGAAGGCCGATAAAGTATAATGTGGTGGAAGCAGAAGATACTGAAGAACTAGAAGATGATGTAGATGATGTAGATGATGATCATGATCAACAATTAGTTGATGATGTGTCTGACGAAGATGTCGAAGAAGATGAACTAGATAATGATGATGTAGGAGTTAATGTTCATGATGATGATATCCGTGTGGATGATGACATTATCGAAACTGATATCAATGATGATGATGATGATATGACCAATCCTTACAATGTTGAATCTGGATTGGATGATACAGACAAAGAGTTGGATGAAGAAGAAGATCAATGCCATTGAAATGTATGAGTTATGTGATTATATTATCTATTTGATATTGATTTCTTGATAGAATTATATTTGAATTATATGGTTACATAATTAATTCATGATTTTTTTAATTTTTATGCCATTACATAATTAATTCATGATGTACTTTTTAATGTTGTTAATTCATGATGTTACAACTATTGTAGCTCTCCTAGAAATTTCCATATGATCAAATCCTAATTACTCTATGACTATTTATGATTAGATATTATTTGATCATATCTTTGGTTATTTCATTCCCAAAAAATTAGCGTTTCCTCATGTTGACCCTGCATAGTGACATGTGAATGGGGCCAACATTGATTTTTTTTCAATTTGTGCTTGTATGGAGTGAAACTTGACATGGTTAGCCTAGACGCATGCATTGACGATATGGGATGGTTTTGAGACTCAAACATGAGGTCATTCGTGTTATGAAAGTGTATGATAATCCTACTTATAGCAGAAGTTCACATGATAAGCTAACCAATGACACTATATTGGAGGATAAACCCACCTATGGAATTAATTTAAGAGGTAAGGGATGCCTCTTAGTGGAATTTTGAGTCTTGGATTAATACATAGTGCTAAAATTAGTTCTAGCGTTCTTCCCTTGGTGTTATATTTATCTCTACATGAATTTCCCATACTTAATCATTTCATCATCCCTTTTCCCAAGCTATTTGTATCATAATATAAACTTGGTCCAATCTCACATTAGCCCCTTAGGTAATTATCCATTTCCTTCAAGTTGAATGGAACCTTTGTACCAATGCATCTATTTTTTCCTACCCTAATGAATCAAGACTTGACATCACCTTAACAATCTTCTTTATGTCATAGCATATCTTTGAAGTGCCTTTGGCATGATTTAGATGTGTCAATATTAACTAGATTGAATATATTAATTTTAAAGTCTCTTAAAACATTCCATGAAAAGAAAATGACTCATTTGGATTAAGGAGTACTTTCCTAAACCATTCCTTCATATTCAACAATCCCTTCTCACACCCACATCATAATTCATATCCATGTTAGTTGTAATGAGTGTTTTAAACCAACAATCAATGAATCATAGGATAGAAGAAAACTCGTTATGCACAAGGATAAGAATCAAAGAGACTGAAAGAATCGATTCACTAGATATGATCCCCATTACTGTAATAGAACGATCTAAAAAAAATAAGTCATAACAAGAATAGGACCAAAAAAAACTAGGAAAAGAAACCTTGTAGGCTACATTAATAAGACATTGATTGCAAGCATTTCTTCCATGATGTTTAAATGACAAAGTATTAGATAGCTCAATCTTTAGTCAAGTAGTATTTCAATCACTGATTCTTAGACATCCATCATGATTAAACATCACATATCATAAGCCTTTTTAACAATCACTAGGACTGTAGATAATATTCAATCATGTCATAGGAAATAAATCGTTAAAAATTATAAAGAAAGAGAAAACCAACTATATAAGCTCAACAAGCCACCATACAAAAATTATATTTTGTAGCAAATAAAATAAACTATATGTTGACATAGAAAATATATTTTGTATATAAACTATATGTTGACATACCATATATATAAACTATATATTTTGAATTTTGGCCCTGCACATGCAGAAGCATAACATATGAATTTTGGTCGCGTGTGCGTAGGAGCACAACATAGCATACTGCACCAAGACCCTAACTGGAGAGTTGCACCGAGAACCACTGCATCCAGCTTCTGAGTTGAGAGTTGTGAGACTTCATTGGACGAGTGTGGCAAGGCCATTGAGTCGAGGAGGAAGACTAGGAACCATTTGGTAGGAGGAAAGCCAAAGCAAGAGGTGAGGGCACTCAAAAAGGGAACATCGACCAAAGGACAATGACTGTAAGTGATTTTTCCCCCACATTAAGAAATCTTGTTGCAAGTATGGTTATTTAGACTCTATTTGTTCCCATCGAGGTGTTGCATGCTATATTTTGGTCAATTCAAGCCAATGTCTCATTGAAAAACCCAAGTACTACCTAGTACTGGTGTCTGGTTAGTTTGAACAACCAAGCTTTGAGATGTTCAATCAGTTGGGTGGCCATTTTTTGCTTGTGAACTGCAGTTTTTGTATCTGTCTTAGTACATTTTTTCTAATATGAGATTGAAAGGAATTCCCATCACATAACAACACATGAAGTTCACTAGGGTTCAAATTTCTAAACTTCGATGATATAACTTTACATATTAAGGTTCACAAATGATCAAAGGGACTGAAAACAGTACATGGTCTATGAGTGCAATGAAAAATGCCTAGTGCCTATCCATAAGAGAATGTATAGAATTACATGATGCAGAGTGAGAGGAAGGAAACAAATTCACACAATCTCATTTGACAAGTCACAAACAATCTTGAACTTTCCTTCTTTTGACACACTTATTCAACTATATTTCCCTTCACAAAACTCAACACAAACACTCAACTTTTGCTTTAGAGTTCCAAACCATTACCAGACCTTCAAACACCTTAGTCAACTTCATCTTGATCAAAAAAAACAATTACCCAGTCTACCCTTTCATTTTACCATTAACTCTCTTTATGACTATCCTAAACTTCACAATTTCAACTCAACATAAAGTAATTTGACCCAAAATAGTATTTAGGCTAATATAGACCACACAATTTCCATTCCATTTCACTTCAAACAAATGTAAACCATCTCCCATCCAGTGCTTGGGACACTTTTAGTTTGACTGGTATATTCTCTTCAAAGCATCAAAGTTTGTTTACAAAGTATTTTCACAAAACCCTAAGGGCTTAACCTTCATAATTACTCTGTTCATAGACTGTACACATAGTTTTTCAGTCAAGAAAATTCATTCCCTCGCATATTATTTTTATGATTTTTCCCTAAATCCACTGAAACATAAAATAACATTCATAGTAGGATAATATGACAAGAAACCAAAAGATTCCACCAATTAATAAAGGAGAAACATAATTATTTTTGTCTTTGCTTACCCTAACTGAGGGTTTTAGTAGTCTAAAGTAAATCCACAATAACTCACACAAATCTTAACTAAAATGCATGAAATTTGATGTAATAGGAAGGTGATTGAGATTATTCCCATATCCAACCATTCTACAAATAGAATATAGATCCTAATATGCAAGCAATGATTAACATAAAAGCCTAAGATATGAAGTGAAATGCCTATAGTAAGAATAACTTAAGCACTGATCGAATCCTAAAATGAGATCAAAATTGTCATTTTATAGAAAATGCAATCTTGAATGGACGGACAAGATGAGAGCTTTAAGGAATGCCCTAGAGTCAAAGGTCAAGATTCAATAAGGCAACTCTCAATTAGGGTTAGGGCAAAATACCCATATGTGTAAATAAGATTTAATTAAATGAATTAAATCAAGACTAAATGTGACAGTGGAGATGAAATTAGTAAAAATCAAAAGACAAGAGGATGAGATTTTAGAAAATCAATAATTTTGGAAATTACTTGATTTGTAGAAGAATAATTCCATTTTGAATTAAACTAATTCAAAATAGGGATTTTGTGAGATAAGCAGTAATTGATTTTTGAAATTAATTACTAAATGAAGAATCAATTAAGTATGTCAGATATTTTTAAATGATTTGTTTTAAAAATTACCAAAGTGTCACATGCCTTAATTAAATAATTAGAAATAATTATTTAATTTAGAAGAAGTATTTAATTAATTAAATAAATAAATGAATTTATTTAATTAAGAGATGATTTAGGAATTAGTGATATATTAAATGGATATATTAAAATATATTAATTTAATAATCAAGAGGACATTAATGATAAGGATTAATTAAATAAATAAGATTTTATTTAATTGCAAGAAGACTTTGATAATTAGGGATATATTAGATAAATAAATAAGATTTATTTATTTAATAATCATGAAGAATGAGAGATTATGAATTAATTAAACAATTATAAATTATTTAATTAATAGTTGAATGTGGGTTAGAAACATAATTAAAATGTTATAATCATGTCATGACGAAAAGTGATAAAATAGTGCTTTGAGGTCTTGGTCATTTTTATGTGTCTACATTTGCCCCTCTTTGTCATAATGCAGCTTGTCGCATTGTGGCAAAGAAAACAAGTCCAAAATATGCCCCAGCGGAGGTACGAAGTGCTTATGCCCCCTCGGGAAAATTTGGAAAATATCCTGAATAGTCAAATTATTGACAAGAAAAGTGATGGCGCGATCCGATTTAGAAATGGAGAATGTTAAGGTAGTTAAAATGCCAGTCAAAGGTGGTCAAATGAGCCTCTAACAGGACCTACTAGGTCAAAACTCTAATTCTCAGCCTATAAATAGGTTGAAAAGGTCAATCCAAATGTCATTTTCTCATTTTGCATATAGAAATTTCAGAAACCAGAGCTTTGAGAGACGATGGTGATTCCGATGACTACACATCGTGGATACCGCGTGTGCACATTCCAACAACCTGAGGGTGCAGAGGCACCGGTAAGTGCTCTATCCAACTTGTCAAATTTCATTTTTTATGCATTTATGAGGGTTAAATGGGGGGAAAACAATTGCGGCACGACGCAAATGCCTTCACGTTCACCGCATTTGATTGCATCGTGACGCAAAGTGCAATGGGTAGACTTGTTTTTTTGTGCAATTGCGCATCTGCGAGGGTGAACGACGCAATCACCATTTAGCGACGCAATTGACAGATTTGCGACGCATTCGATAAAGTTGCGACGCATCTAAAAATTCGTAATGCAACTGACAAGCCTAATGATGCATTCATTGTTAGATCATGCAATTGCTATTTAGAATGACGCATTTGAAATATTGCAACACATTTGTGATGCGTCGAGTTGCAATTGACTGGTTGTGACGAATTTGCAGTCAACGCAACGTAATTGAAGTTGACCAAAGTTGACTTTTGTTGACTTGTGCCAAGATTAACTTTTATTTACCCTTGACTTGCCCGTAGTACAAAACTTTCCATAATGCTTCTCAATATGTTCTAATACTTGGCCTTTCCTTATGCAGAGTTGGCTTGTGCCCATTTATACCCGGGAGTTTTGACCAGCGATGTATGCTTTCAAGGATCATCTCAGTGATAGACAGAGACAGTGATTGATGGCCCTAGGCCTATACCATGTGACATATATGCCCATTATTCGAGCAAATAGAGGTTTGCTTACTGCTCTTTGCGAGACGTGGCATTCTAAGACCTACTCATTCCACCTGCCTACTAGAGAGGCAACTATGACTTTGGAGGATGTTTACCACATTCTCCGCATTTTGATCAGCGGAGAGAGGGTGGTCTATGATCCACACCGAGGGCGATAGGTCTTGACAGAGAGGTATGAGGGTACTGATGGTGTGCAATTGGCTCTGGACGGTTACAAGATCGGCTGGGATGTTGTAGCCGACCGATTTCCCAGGTTTGATGTCATACTCATGACCTTGATCGCCGGACTACTAATCCCAAATTGTCGTGGTCATGGATTTCCCATTGGATGGGGGCATGTTCTAGTTTGTATGCAACTATAGGGGACTGTTTTCACTTGGGGGTCATGCTTGTTGGCCATGTTGTACCACCAATTGCACGAGGTAGTCTATCTCCAGGGGCATAGTATCAGTTGTGGTACTACCCTCTTGATGATCTGGGTATGGGAGTGCATTCCCATTTTTTGACCGCCAGTATAGATACAACAGTTGGGTGATGGGATGCCATATGTTTATCTGTATGCAGAATCAGTTAGCCAAACTCATTTTGGAGATACCAGGTACTAGCGTCATCAGATAGACACAATGATCAATTTTGTTTGGAGACCCTACAGAGATTGTGCCCAGTGGGCAGATGAGGATGGCCACTTGTCCTTTTGCAGACAGTTTCGATACCTTATTGGCCATACAATATAGACGCAATGGATCATTGAGATGTACCTACCCCAGTGGGTACTACAACAGTTTGGGGAGCAGCAAATTGTGCCAGTAGGCATGGAAGAGTATGCTCGGTCTTCCAGAGAGACCATGTGGGGGCCACCCATATCAGTGAACATGGCAAAGCAGCAAGTAGATAGCTTGGTGGTAGTTCAGTGAGCATGGAGAGGGGGTCCAGCAGATCTAGGGATGTCTGCCAAGTTTGACACCTGGTGGCAAGTTCACAGGCCCATCCCATTGACAGATCTGGATGGTCCACCACCGATAGATCCTAGATCAATTATTCCACAGATTTTGAGGAGAGGGTAGGGTGGCAGAGATGGAGGGAGAGATGGCAGAGGTGCCAGGGGCAGAGATGGAGGCAGGGCCGAAGGCCGAGATGGGGGAGATGAAGGAGGTGGAGGGGGTGGGGGAGGTGGAGGAGGTGGAGGAGATGGAGGAGGTGGGGGAGATGGCAGGGGTGCCAGGAGGAGGAGAGATGACCGAGGGCGGAGGTAACCCAGGAGAGTGAGGCAAAGAGTGGGTGGTGTACCATTATCACCCATTCAGAAGGAGGGGGAGGAGAGAGAGCCAAAGGTGATGAGGAGGTGGTTATGGTGGCAAAGGAGCGAGTGGAGGCAGAGGTGGCAGCAAAGGAGCGAGTAGAGGTGGATCCACTTGTTGAGGGACACCCTCTTGACATAGATGTGGAGGAGGTCCAAGCCGAGGGGGAGAGAGATGAGGAGGAGGATGAGACAGATCAGCGACTGCGCAAGCGCATGATCTTCGGAGATGATGAGGGTGACATATCACCCATTTTTCCCATGGATGCCATGATTGACCAGAGGATCACTGATCTACAGAGCAGACTAGATGCAGCCTTGTCTCAGAACAAGGCCCTGGCAGCGAAGTTGGAGGTCACTCGAGTTGAGAGAGATCAGGTCGTCATTCAGCGGCAGGAGTCGGAGTGGTGGGTTTCAGAGTTTGTAGAGTTATGCTCTGGGCCGATAGGAGATATGGCCCGGGAGCTAGCCAGGGTAGCAAAGAGCAGGGGTTGGTACAGGCCATTATATGAGCAGGTTGTCCCTCCAGATAGACGGGACCCAGGGTTGTCCCGATCCCACAGTAGGACAGGTAGTGGCAGTCAGACACACAACAATAGGTCTCATAGCAATAGTTACACCATTGTTGGGGGGTCTACTGCATCAGGGCAATCGTCAAGGCACAGGTCACATAGTTCCCATAGGCACTCATCAGGGCATAGTCATAGATCAGAGCATGGGCCTAGGTCAATGTCTTCAGGGCAGCAGACAGAGTAGAGCCAGCCTCCCGTTATCGATCCCTCAGGATCACAAAGTCAGACGCAGGAGAGGACACCCATTCAGTTCACTGTTCACCTTATGACTCAGCTACAGTCACCTCCCAGTTCACCTCCACGAGATGGAGGAGGACCATCCTAGGACTTGCTTGTTTAGATATTTGTATGTTTTGATATTCGAGCCTGTGAGCTCCATTTTTGGGATGTTATATGAATCTATCATGTGACATGACATTATTTCTGAGATTTATATATATGCGATGCATTTTTGATGTGGCCTATATGATGTTATGTGTTATGGTATTCTAATTTTTTATGAGATGCTTATGTGATGCTTTTATGATGCTTATGAGATGTATAGGTATTATGCTTATGCAATTATGGATATGGTTATGTATGCATTAATGTGATAATGATGTGATACTTATATGTTAATGCAAATGCTTCTTTATGATGCTTATATGTTTGATGCAAATGATGGTCTTATAAATGGTTGTAAATGATAGCGTTTATGCAATGTGAATTATGGTATTTGATATATGCAGATGTGAATATGAAATGCTCATGCAATTATGTACACAACTTTGTTTTTGTATGTCATAGGATATTATCAGAGGATGAGAGAAAAGAAGGCGAAGAGCGATGTTAGTGTGAAGAAAGATATGCATGTTAGTGCGGAAATTAACAATCCTTCAAAAGCTTTGCTATAGTGCTATTCTAGTTGTTGCTATTTAATCATCATTGGGCGAAAATGTCATGATGGTCAACAAACACTATGACATGACATAGATCAATAGTGTGCAAGGTCAAACCATCACGTAGATCAATAGTCACAGACAAAGGATGATCATGACTCATGCAAAGAACACAATTGCCCCTAGTCACTTTATCATGACCAAACACTAGAAAAACCAAACTAAGCATGAGACGTCATTGTTTCTCTAAAGCTTGATGATAGGACACCCTTGAGAAACTAGCCACATGATAGTAAAATCCTCATACTACGTCATTGCTTCTCTAAATCCTGAAGTTAGTACATCCTAGAGAAACTAATAGTAGAGTGATAAATAGACAAGGATAATCATCATGATATGTCATGGTTCCTAGGACATAAGGAACTAATATCATGATAATCATCAAAAGACAAAAAAAAAGTTTGCCAAGTGTTTTAATGTCAGATGTTTGTCAAATGTCAAGCGATATCAAATTCGGGAAGGACACATCCTAAATGATGTTGATATCTAGGAGATCAATTCTTAGAGTTAGGAGAATCTATCAAAATGCCAGATGATGATGATGATGCTTAGGAAGGACACATCCAAAAGCATAAAGAAGTGATGAGAGTTTCTTTTCAGAAGGACACATCTGAAGAAGAACCCAAAGTTTTACCATGATAAATTGTCTTGATATGATTTTGACTACATGCCATTGCTGACATGCTGAATTGATTGAAAGTGTTCGACGGAACAGATTTCTGATAAACTGATAGTTCCAGATTGACAGAAGATTTGCTTGATTCGAAGATAGTTTTCCATGTGTGAATGTGTATTGCCATGAACCCTAATGGACTGACCTAGTGCAGCCTCAAGGGTCCATCGATTGATGGCCTTGCCTACACTGTGCACTCAGAGACCTCGTAGTTCAACACAATCAATGACATTGTCCAAAGGACAAAAGTTTGAATCATGATTTATTTTGTGACAAACCTAGAAGGACTGACCTAATGTCTCAGGGATTCAAAGATGAATCTTGTCTACATAGCAAATGCGCAGAGACAACGTAGTTCAGACTAGGACAAAGATTGAATGACGTGATCAATTGAATTGATCAGATTGACTTTGATTTTGGATTCTGACACTGATTTGGATGTTTTTGTATTTTCTCAGGATGCTTTCTGATTTTTAGGTCTTTTTTTAGGACTTTTTAGATTTTTATGATTTTTTCAAGACTTTTTCAAATTTTTATGATTTTTTCAGGATTGTTTGAGAATGCAGGATCATGTGCAGTACCCATTGTAGTTACATGATAAAGTTCTTGCCCCCAGAAAGGTCGGGGAATACCCAAGTTCAATGATATGGAGATAGGTAGATGCAAGGAATGATGTCAACCAAATGTTAACCATGGTCGCAATTGACAGGACTTAGGACGGATGTCGTGAGTGTGCCAGGCCTTTGTGATTATGACAAATGGGTAAAGGTTGATTTGAGTAATAGTAGATGGCGAAGCAATGATTGACTATGCATGATGCCTGTTTGCCAGGATTTCACCATGGTACTTATCCAAAGCACATGTTTGCCAAGTTTTCACCGTTGGACGAATGCATTTCTTTTTATTATTTTTGCCATTTTTTGACTTTTTTGGTGTCACCAAGATGCCTGTTTGCTAGGTTTTCATCAAGGGACAATTTTTTTCTATTTTTCCATTTTTTTTGTATTTTGTAGGTTTTCAGCCAAGCTCTTTGATGCTATGTGTAGAGCTTTCTCAGGTGTAAATTGTTGATGGGTTCTGTCAGCTGTTCTCCATCAGGTGTGGCCAATTGATAAGCTCCAAAACCAAATGTGGTAGTAATGATATAAGGACCAAGCCAATTAGCCTCAAACTTACTAGGCTTTTCAAGGTCTGCCTGATTTCTGGGGTTCTGCATGAGAACCAAGTCACTAATTTCAAACTTTCATACCATGACTCTTTTGTTATAACTTTGACAGAGACGATTTTGATATGCCTATAGATGATTTAAGGCATTTTGTCGTCTTTCTTGTAGCATTTCTAGCTCATGGAGACGAGTATGTCTGTACTCTTCATCATCAATCATTCCTTTCAAAGAGACTCAGAGAGAAGGAATTTCGACCTTGATGGGTAATATGGCCTCAGATCCATAGACCAGGGAAAATGAAGTGGCTCTAGTGGGGGTACGGATGCTGGTACGATAGGCCCATAAAGCAGGATTGAGTTGTAGGTGCCAATCTCGGCTAGCATCATTGACAGTCTTCTTCAGAATGTGAAGAATTGTTTTGTTGGATGCCTCAGCTTGGTCGTTACCTTGTGGGTAGTATGGAGTGGAAAAATGATGTTGGATGTGGAATCGCTCATAGAGTTCACGAACGTCCTAATTTTTGAATGGACTTCCGTTATCTGTGATGATGGATTGTGGAACACCATACCGACAGATGATGTAATTCAGAATAAACTTGGATATTTGTTTACCAGTGATGTAAGTGAGAGGGACGGCTTCAATCCACTTAGTAAAATACTCAGTGGCGGTGATTATGAATTTATGGCCCTTAGATGAGGAAGGATGGATCTTACCCACGAGGTCAAGTCCCCATTGTGAAAAAGGCCATGGAGAAGTGATAGGTCTCAATTCCTATGCAGGTGCATGAATTAGGTCACTATGCACCTGGCATTTTTGACATGTTCTAACAAATTGAAGAGCATCTTTTTCCAATGTCAGCCAGTAGTATCCCAGTCTGGTGACTTTCCTAGCTAAGGTTGGACCACTCGAATGAGATCCACATATACCCTCATGTACTTCTTGTAAAGTCATTTGGGCTTCATTAGTGTCGAGATAGTGAAGAAGGGTGTTGTCAAAGCCACGACGGTATAAGGTATCACTGACGATGGTATGTCTAGGTGTTTTTCAGATAAAAGATTTTCTTTGGTTGTTAGACAGGTTGGGTGGGAGGGTTTGGGATTTAAGATAGTCGTATATGTCTTGATACCAAGGCAAATCGGGACCAACAATCTCGCACACCATTTCAGACTCTGGAATATCGTATGCAAGCATTAGTAGCTGTTCCACTAAGAATTCAAATTGTGACACATTCTTAGGGATGTCTAGGAGAGATCCAATGGTAGCCATTGCATCGGCTGCTTTATTTTGTGTCCTCAGGATTTTTTCAAATGCAATCATTTTGAAATACATCAAGAAACTATCCACCGTTCTTTTGTAGGGAAGCAACTTCTCATCTTTTGTGTCATAGTCATCATTCACTTGATTGATGACCAATTGAGAATCTCCGAATACGAGCAATGTCTGAATTTTCCATTTGATTGCTATCTTGAGACCTGTGACCAATGCCTCATATTTTGCAATATTATTTGTACAAGGGAAAGCAATCTGAGATGATTTAGGAATTGAATCCCCTTGTGGTGTGATAAATAATATGCCAGCTCCTGAGCCGTGACCAGTGTGGGATCCATCAAAGTATAATTTCCATGGTAGAGTTGGTTCTGCGTGAAAAATAAACTCATCCAAAAAATCAGTTATCAGAAGATGAGTGGCCTAGATTGGTGCATCAGCCAATTGATCTACTATGACTTGACCTTTTATAGCCTTGCGCTCCACATACTGTATGTCATATTCGCTTAATATCATGACCCATTTTGCCAAACGGCCTATTAATGCTGCTCGACTCAAAAGATATTTTAATGGGTCAATCTTTGCCACTAAATGTGTTTGATGGCTCAACATATAGTGTCTAATTTTTTGTGCCACCACAAAGACAACTGCAATGCATGCCCTTTCAATGGTTGTGTAATTGAGCTCATATCCAATTAGTGTGCGACTGATATAATATATGGCTCTTTCTTTCTCTTCATGGTCATTTTACGCCAATAATGCCCCCAATGCATTTGTCATTGCGGAGACATACAGGATTAATGGTTTGCCCTCAATAGGTGGCATCAACACTGGTGGTGTCAACAGATATTCTTTTATTTGGTCAAAGGCTATGTTGCACTTATCTGTCCATATAAAAGGAATGCGGTGAATAGACTGCAATCTGCCTTGGAGTGTGCGCAACTCACTGATTCCCTTTGGTGGAGGCATGTCCAGAATTGCTTTTACCTTTGTTGGGTCAACCTCAATGCCTCGTCTTGAAACTATGTATCCTAGCAACTTGCCTGAAGTGACCCCAAAAACACACTTCTTTGGTTTCAATCTAACCTTGTAATCCTCAAGCCATCTAAAGATTTTGTCTAAGACTTTGAGATGATCTTTTCTTGTCAAAGATTTTTCTAATAGGTCATCCACATAATCTTCCATTAGAATATGCATCATGTCATGGAAGATTGTTGTCTTAACCCTTTGATATGTAGCGCCTGCATTCTTTAGGCCAAAAAGCATGACATTCCAACAGTATGTTCCCCAAGGACAAGTGAATGTTGTTTTATGTTGATCTTCTATTGCAATTCTAATTTGGTTGTAGCTAGAGAAACCATCCATGAGAGATAGCATCTCATATCCTACCGTGAGGTCAACAATCATGTCTATGTTTGGTAGGGGGAAGTCATCCTTTGAGCAAGCCTTGTTCAAATCTCTAAAATCCATGCAGATACGGATTTTTCCATTCGGCTTTGTAACAGGAACAATATTGGATATCCAATCAGCATAGTCTATCGACCTTATGAACTCAGCATCCAGTAACTTTTTTAGTTCAGCTTTGACAAGTAATGCAATCTGTGGATGCATCTTGCACAGTTTTTGTTTAACCGACTTGATTCCTAGGATTAAAGGAAGATGATGTAGAACCAATTCGGGATCCAGGCCTGGCATGTCAGCATATGACCATGCGAAGTTAAATTTTCTCTTTGTGAAGAATTGTTTAAATTCAGGTTTTTCTTCATCTGATAATGATGCAGCCAAGAGAACCATTTTGGGATTCTCTGGTGTGGCTATGTTAACTTCTGTTGTGTCCTCAATGAGCATGGCTAATTTTTCCTATGTTACGGGGAGAAAGTCCAAACCTCCATCCTTAGGTGCCTCAGAGATATTTTCACCTTTGGATGCATCTTTTGTTTTTACTATTTTATTGCCAGAAGGTGCCTTGCAATTTTCACCTAAAGCCATTTCTTTCTCTTTTTTATTTTTTGTATTTTTGTGACTGAAGGATTGCACAGTCTCCCCGAAGTAAGCTGCATAATCGAGATCAATGGAGAACCCTATTTTGTGATCCTCCCATGGAATACCTTCTCTTAGTCCCATGAATTATGTAATTGCCTCGTCATTCTGAAATATGTCCATCATCGGTGGATCTTGTTGGTCCCAGTCGATTAGTTGTGGGTACACAAGGGGGATTCCATCATCAGTGTTGGTAAAGGATGGGGAAGATATGGAAAGTGTGCAAATTGATGCCTCAAGTGTAAAGGAAAATTTATCAATTTCCACTTCCGTGTCTGATGCAATGGATGGTCCATACTCCGAGTCAGATGAATCAAATTCAAAATCATAATATGGGATGAAATTATCAACATCGTGACTAGTGGTAGGCATTTCAGAAGTATGGATAATGGGCTCAGATAGGTCTGGCTCAT
The DNA here is from genome assembly GCA_007115665.2 of Sequoiadendron giganteum. Taxonomy (NCBI): domain Eukaryota; kingdom Viridiplantae; phylum Streptophyta; class Pinopsida; order Cupressales; family Cupressaceae; genus Sequoiadendron; species Sequoiadendron giganteum. The sequence goes on from CM021102.1 coordinate 623,153,570, forward strand.
GGGTGGGCTCAGGAATGGGGTGGGATGATTTAGGTATTGCCGATGACACTTTGTGTTCTTCTGGATTCCAAGGAATGCTTACCCATTTCTTGTCTTTAGAATGTCGGTCAATAGGGTCAATGTTATATTGCTGGTGGAATCATTCTTCAAAGGAAGGTTGGCCAGGTTCCAAGAATAGTTAATCAATGTCATAGTCACTGATGGTTTTGTCAGATCCCCATTCCCATTCATTTGAGTCTATTTCAGTTAGGGATTCTTCACTTGTCCCGACACTTTCCGTTGCCGTTACATCCTTACTTGAAAATTCATAGATACATTGATCGTCAGTTCTGAGTTGGTCGAATCCTAGCCCTATGTATCTTGGTCTTTCCATTATGATAATAGGTTCCCTTCTTCCATTACTATTCTTGCCAAGGCCGCTTGTGCCATCGAAACCTTGGGCTTTGCATATATCATATCCTTTGCCATATAGATGTAGCGGTAGTGGAGATAACTCTATTGGGTCTTTGTAGATCCAGTTATCCATGTCAATAATGACTTCATTACCAATATCACCCCACCGTGTAAAAACACTTTTTGGTGGAATGTTGAAAGTTACTTTGGGCTCAATTGCAAAACAAGGTCTACCATAGACTTTTGGTGGCTTCGGTATTGTGGCTATACAATAAGTCATGTTCAATTTGAACTCTCCACAACCAAGGTCTTGGATCTGAAAGTCTTTACTTGGGATGGACGCCGATGAAGATGGTGTGGTAGAAGGTGATGGAATGGATGATTGCGTGAGTGTTGATGGGTCAATGTATTTGGATGAGGTGGAAGATGAAGCTTCCCGATTGATGGGTACCTGGTGCTTAGTAGTGGCTCGCAGGTTGGTGCAGTATTGGAATGGATCGGGATCTCTGGGATAGTGCTCTCAGTTCCATCAAAAGGGAATTTGAGGCATTGGTGGTACGTGGATGGAATAGCCTTTAGAGAATGAATCCAAGGGCAACCAAGTAATATGTTATAGTGTATGTCACGATCCAGGACTTGGCATGTGGTATCTATGATGACTGGTCCTACTCGGAGTGGAATTGTAATAATGCCTTTAGAAGCGCGTTCTTTATCATCTTATGCTTTGATGACAATGATTTTGCTAGCATCTACACATGCCTTAGAGAAACCTAGAGCTTTGACCAATTTCAAAGAGCAGATGTTCAATCCTACTCCGCCATCTACTAGAACTCATCTAACCTTATGCTTGTGGACAAAGACTTCAATGTGGAGGGCATCGTTATGTGATGGGTTGGGTGAGGAATAGTCGCTATTTGAAAAGGTGATGTGGTGAGGTGAATTCAGGTATCCGACCATAGTCTCAAAGTGGTTGACATCGATATTGGTTGGGACAAATGACTCTTGCAGTACTTTATCGAGGATGGCCTTATGCGTGGGTTAAATACAAAGTAGTTCAAGAATGGATATTTGGGCAGGTGTTTTATTCAACTTCTCAACGATGTTGAACTCTGGTTTTGGATTGGACTATCTGGCGGACGGACCAGGTATGGTGATTTTTGGTTGACATGCTGAAGGACCTGGGATGGTGACCTTTCCTTTACGTGTAGTCACATTGCATTCTAGGGCTCTTTTAATGTTGATGGTATTAATATATTCATCTTCATTAGCAGCATGAAGATTGTTAATAATAGTGCCATTGGGATAACTGTATGCAAGACGAATAGTATTATAGGCCGAACGAATGTGGTTGGCTTGATTGTTTGTATGCTTTGTGCCAAATGAGGAAGCTTTACCATGATCCTACAGTGGGTTCTTGTGTATGGTATGATCTGCATTGGATGTAAAATATTGACCACCCAACTCAACGGTGTGGTTCTCTATGAGGTCTTGCACCAAATTTCGCAATTGGCGACAAGAGGAAGTTTTGTGCCCTTTGGCACAGTGCTAATCACAAAATGAACCGTCATCCCACCGTGACGGCTTGAATTGACCAGGGTCATATGGTTTTGTCTCTTCTAGCGTTATGACGTCGTTTTGGAGAAGTTTCTTTAAGACAGTTTCGATAGGTTCACCCAAAGGGGTGTATGTGCGCTTTTGGAACTGTCAGGGTTGACGCAACTGCCTTTGATTAGATTGTGCATGATTGTTTTGGATAGCATTAGCAGTTGGTGTTGGTGTAGTGACAGGTGCGTTTTGAGTTTGTACTCCTTTGATTGTGAGTACATGATCTGTTGCATTGACGGTTTTTGCATCAACTACACCATCGTTGGTGATGTGCTTGTTCTTAACCCAGTATTTGTTTTTGTCTTTTGAGCTACTTGGGTTATTATTGGTGGTGGTGTTGATGGTTTTGCCACCATATTTTAATTCACCTTTGGTAATCAAGGCTTTTTCAAGTTGAACACCCTTTTCAACAAGGTCAACAAAAGTGGTGCAACAATGGACTTGTAGGCCATACCTTAGCAGTCCTAAGAGAGTTTGAAGAAACATGGTAACTTTCTCCTTTTCAGGTATTTCCACCAGACATCTGCTTGCTAAGGTTCTCCATCTTTGGAAGAATGGAATGAAAGTCTCTCCTACATCCTCTTGGGTAAGTCTTCATAAGGAGGCGATGTCGATGTCTGTGTCAATGTTGTAAGCATAGTTTTTGACAAACTTGTTTGCCAACTCGTCCCATGTTTTTATTCCCTTAGGAAAAAGCGAAGAACCATTCTAGTGCATGACTTGCAAGACTTCTAAAAAAGAGTCTCATGAGATAAGTTTGCTCATATGCAATGTCCATACAACTAGTAGTGAATTCTCTAATGTGTTCAATGGGGTTCGTTTTGCCTTTGTACTTGGGAAAATGGGGTACCACATATCCATGAGGAAAGGATGGCATATACAAAGTTGTGTCAAATGGATATGGACACAAGTCATGCAACAAGTATGATTTTTTATTGGATTGTTGCAAGGTCTCCACTTATGTTTGAAGAGCAACTAGTTGTTGTGTGAGTGCTTCCACCATGGGATGGTTGGTAGCATCACCTATGTTGGTGATAGGGGCAGCTTGAGTCCCCAATTGTTGTGATGAAATGGGTTGTGGGTGAGCAAAATGAGTGTTGTGATTAGGTGGTTGTTGGAAATGAACGTTTTGATGAGGGATGTGCTGTTGCGTATGGACTTGAGAGGCATAAGTGGGGATGTGATATCCTACCATGTTGGACTGGATTTGAGAACCTTGCTAGTTTTGACTTTGTTGATGTCCAAATGGAGTGAAAGAATGATTGCCTTGTTGATTTTGAGCTTGTTGATGCCCAAATGGAGTGAATGATTGAGTGCCTTGATTGCCTTGACCAAATAAGAGATTGTGGCCTTGAGGAATGTTGGTATTAACCTATGAGGAAGTGGGTTGGGTGCCTTGTATGGTAACTCTTCATTTATTTCTCCCAAAAGGGTTAAATGAGTTAGTTTCCATAGTATTTGAAGAACCTAATAATAGGTTTCCTTATGTACTCATGGAACTAGATGAAGTTCCAAAGAGGTTTGATGTGGTTCCACCCATTGTTTGTGAAGGAATGGTGGATGTTTGTTGTGGAATGGATTGTGATGTGGTGTTGGTTTGGGAAGATGATCCCCCAATAGATGTTGTGCTGGTTGTGGTGGTAGTATGACCAAGGGAGGTAGCATTGAGTGTGTTGATGACATTTTGTGAAGAGGCTCCCATGGAGGAATTGTGTGATGGTGTAGTAGGAGAAGTTGACCTAAGAGTGTTAAGGTCAAATCCATTTGGTAACTTAGCCCCTTGGTCAAGGAGCATAGCTAGGAATCTAGAAGAGTCATTTAAGACTACTTCTTCTACAAAAGCAACAACTTATGGATGTTGAGTGGCAGCTAATATGTCTTCTTCAAAGACATCCCCATTTTGATCCCGCCAAATAAATGGTTCAAAAATATGTGAGGGAGATGATGGTATGTTCATCTCACTAAAAGGATTGATTGTGGAATTTTCCATGTCAAAACAAGGATTATTCATGGTATTGGGAAATGAGTCCATGCCAGTTGTGAACTCAAGAAAGTTGGGGTCTTGTCTAAAAGAATCCATAAGTCTTTTCTTTTTATGTAGTCTAGTTTTGACCATACAAAGTTTTGCTCAACTTGGGATGATGGAGAGAATGATCTAAGTATGAGACTATGATTTTGGTTTCTTTTTGGATTTTTTAAAGGATGCTATGAATGCAAGTAAGACTAAAGGCTTGTGAATGCAAGTGGTGTGACACCAAAGGGAGATGCCAAATGATATGAAATAAAGGATCCTAAGATGTACTTACTAGTGAGAGATTTAAAGAGGACAAACTTGGGAAAACAAAGTCTTTGCAATGATTCAATTTTTTGGAAGACCAATGGACCGTGAAAGGACTATAAATAGGACAAAGTGAAATTTCCACACTAGACTAATGAGTGGGAAATAATTCACAAAAGGCTTGACAAAATGACAAAGGTAATTGGGTCCAATGACAACCTAGTATTGAATGCAAAGTTTGGACAATGAGTGATAAGAGTCAACTCCTAAAATCTGCACAAAGTGAGTATCTAAGGAGATGGTGAAGCTATCAATGCAATCTAATGAAAAAATGAAACCTATTGTGAGACTAAAATGGTACTTAAAATGCAATGTTTGATGGAAATTTTTAGCAATATACTGTTTTGGTTTGGACTATAACAGTCAAGAAAGATTTGGGATTTGACTTGAAGACAAGATGTGGACTTTTTGATTTGGACAGTGAAGAATTGTTTGCAGTTTTAGCAAATGCGTTGCAGCAAATGTGGCACAACAGAGCATATGCGGCTCACAGAATCAAATGTGATTTAGGAAGTGTCAAATGCGACACAGTATTACGAATGCAGGTTTATGTTTGTCAAATGCGGCTCAATTAACCGAATGTGGCTTACTGATGGAAAATGCGGCTCTGTGTTGTTCAAATGTGTTTTAATAGAGTGAATGCAGCTCCTGATGGCTCAAATGCGACTCATCAGAGAAAATGCAGCTTTATGGCTTTCGATTGCGGTGCAGCAGAGCACTTGCATCGCAATATACAATTTTATGAAAAAAACCTGAAAGTTTGCAATTTTGAAAAGTTTTTTTTGGTTCCAATTTGTGATATTCAATTTGAAGATTGTTAAAAACCGTTGGCAAACACAAAAATCAAAATATGAAGTGCATGTTCAAACAGACTCACTCTTAATAGTCAAATGGGTCATCCTCGCAATCACAGCCCACATCTTAAAATCACGTCAACTCACACAGCCTTGTCACCCCCTAGAGGGCACCCGTATTTTTGTCTTTTCCAGGTCAGTACTCAAGGTGACAGAAGTGGATACCGAATCCCCTGAGCAAATAATCTGTGGTGATTATATGGTGACTGTCTTGGGGGGAGATTATTCCCTCCCCTTGCACTGTGATTGAAATGATGTTTGGTTACTTACACGGCTGGCTACTACACTATGGTTTTTAATAAGTATTTTCGTTCAGTGTGACAATGGATATACTCCCTCGAGAGACCTCCCAACCTTTAGAACAAAGGCTTTGGGGATGGTTATCCTGTCTACTACTGTCAAGTTGGATTTTCATCAACAACTTGCTTTTGATTATAGTGGGTTGGAAACCTTGGCTTTAGGTGTTCCCACTTAGGTCGTTCCTCTTGGGTGAGTACTTTTTCCCACAAGAGCAGGCCTTCTAAGGGTTGTAAGAAAACATTAAATGCATAAGTATGAAAAATGGATAGGTCTGGCTTTTTGATCACCTAGTAAAGGGGAGAGCATATGCTTATTATCCAATCAAACACAAAAAGCAAATTGTTCAATTTTAAACCCCAAATAAAATTTTCTATGCTAGGTGAATATGTTGCTTCACAAAAACATGGTGTTCATTGTTAACCCAAAAAAAAAAAGTATTATGACTACCCTAGATTGATAAATTCCAATTAGATTTCCTATCCTAGGATTGGTAAATTGAAATTTATGTGTCTATCCTAGGGTTGGTTCTTTTTAAATACTAAAAAAAAAGAACTAAAAAGAAAAACAATAATCAAATTCTGGTCGTGGATGCGTCGAATCCAGATTACAATAATGACCAGAAAAAAATACATTTTTTTTTACCAGTTACCTACGGCTCGACAGAGCAGATGCGGCTCGGTTTTTGTCAGATGTGTCACGGCCGATCAAATGCGTCATTGGAAGGCTCGTATGCGTTGTGACAGAGCAATTGCGTTGCTCGCGATCGCGACAAAGCGATTGTGTCATTTAGGCCTGCAAATGCATCGCTCCATACCCTGAACCTGCAAAAAAAATGTTTGAAGCCATACGAAACCTGCAAAAAAGTCGTGTTGGAAAGTCGGGTTCACCAATGTAATAACGTTAAATTCCTGCAAACATCAACAACTGATTAGTTGTACCTACAAGTTAATGAAAACATTATACAATAGAATGCATTGGAAGTAAATAAAGGAATTTAATAACAAGAAGGATCTCACCCATTCCTAATGCTCCATGTCTAACTTCTATTGTACCTTCTCAAGCTTGATGTAATAGTATGATGCCCTCAGGTTTTGTGAGTAAGTTACTATTTGTCTAGCCCTAGCTAAGCCTTTGAAGGATTTATGAAAATGTATATATCTATGCAACTAGAATATAGATCCTAATATGCAAGCAATGTTTAACATAAAAGCCTAAGATATGAAGTGAAATTCCTATAGTAAGAATAACTTAAGCAATGATCGGATCCTAAAATGAGATCAAGATTGTCATTTTATAGAAAATGCAATCTTGAATGGATGGACAAGATGAGAGCTTTAAGGAATGCCCTAGAATCAAAGGTCAAGATTCAATAAGGCAACTCTCAATTAGGGTTAGGGCAAAATACCCATATGTGTAAATAAGATTTAATTAAATAAATTAAATCAAGACTGAATATGACAGTGGAGATGAAATTAGTAAAAATCAGAAGACAAGAGGATGAGATTTTAGAAAATCAATAATTTTGGAAATTACTTGATTTGTAGAAGAATAATTCCATTTTGAATTAAATTAATTCAAAATAGGGATTTTGTGAAATAAGCAGTAATTGATTTTTGAAATTAATTACTAAATGAAGAATCAGTTAAGTATGTCAGATATTTTTAAATGATTTGTTTTAAAAATTACCAAAGTGTCACATGCCTTAATTAAATAATTAGAAATAATTATTTAATTTAGAAGAAGTATTTAATTAATTAAATAAATTAATGAATTTATTTAATTAAGAGAGGATTTAGGAATTAGTGACATATTAAATAGATATATTAAAATATATTAATTTAATAATCAAGAGGACATTAATGATAAGGATTAATTAAGTAAATGAGATTTTATTTAATTGCAAGAAGACTTTGATAATTACCTGGATATATTAGATAAATAAATAAGATTTATTTATTTAATAATCATGAAGAATGAGAGATTATGAATTAATTAAACAATTATAAATTATTTAATTAATAGTTGAATGTGGGTTAGAAACATAATTAAAATGTTATAATCATGTCATGACGAAAAGTGGTAAAATAGTGCTTGCAGGTCTTGGTCATTTTTATGTGTCTACAGTGACAACCTTGGTTTTTAATCGTCGAACCCCATACCTTTGGATCACATCACCATGAAAGAACTTCATCCAACATCCTTATGAGTGCAGGCACCACCAAATAGGTATTTGTTAGATTTGTCTTCCTTGAGTGAGGGAAATTCGGGAAGAGAAGAGGAAAGCGAGACACGTAGTAGGTCTAAAAGAGGGAAATCAACTAGAGGTCAAAAGATTAGAAGAAAATTTCGTAAACGCATGGAATTTTTTCTTGCTAAAGGGGGGTCATGTTATTATGATGATGAGAGCATAGGTGACATCAAGGTGCCCTTGAGATACAAACATCTGTGGAAACAATGGGTACCTAAGGAACTTCCTCCAATAAACACTGATTTTTGTGTCAACAAGAGGATATATCGCATCGCACCATCGTCATTACATGGTTTGGGCCTATTTTGCATGGTCGACATAAAGGTTTGTTATGACAAAGTTATTGAATTGATGGAGTATGTCAAACCATACTACAGTTACAAAGATAGGATGTAGCCGGTTCAATATACACAAAGTATGCGTAAGTATGCACTGTCAGCAAATTATATATAGCTAAAAGATAAGGATCAAAATAAAGGAGTGGCTATGTACATTGACGGAAGGACAAAAGCATCAGGGAATATTGTAGGGTTTATAAATAATACATGACTTGGGTCAAAAAATAAACAACCCATTTGCATATTTGAGGTGCACGAGGGAAACTGTGTATTCATATGTGCGATAAAAACAATAACTGCAGGGAAAGATATGTTAATCGATTACAATTTGAATCGCATAGATACAAACATAGTTACTATGGGGGTGGTAAGTACTATATACCATTTTACCCAACCTCCAATTAATGACTCCAATAGACCATTTTATTATTATGGTTTTTTTCGTAAGTCTATTGGTTTCATTTCGGTAATATTTTTTTATATTTAATTTTTGTCACAATGGGACATTGATTGTAGGGGGAAGGCTTTGATCCAGAGCACAGATCATGATGCATCTTCAAGCACTTCTACCCAACAGGTTTACCTCATTGTAATTGTACAAATTAGATACGAGCAAAATGTTTTATTATTATGTTTTTTTCATAAGTTTATTTGGTTAATTTCGATAATGTTTTTAATATTCTTGTCGCATTTGGATGATCGGGGAAAGGCACCAAAAGTAGAGGAGAGCATCCATAGGGAGGTGCATTCACTATTATGCAATGATGACATCACATATTTCGAAAACCCTCTGGATATGATAAGACCCAAAAAAAATGCAATGAAGAAATCCTTCAGTTGTTATTCATAGTGCCTCAAACAGATGAGATAAGAGAAAGGGTTAAAATATTGACTGAGAGAGCATGGAACTTGCAAGTAAGCTATCATGAGATCTTTAATTATAACATAAGTTCATTCATGGTTTCATGTTTTGTACTCTTTTGTGTCATGAACTAAAATATGTGTTGATTTTATAGGGATTTTTGTGTCCTCATGATGTTGTTGGCCATGATCAGGGTACTGCAGGTGTTTCCCAAGGAGTAGGGGTTGGTACAAGTGTCGATCCTGATCTTCCTGCACATACATCACATCATCTGACCCATCATCCATGCCTATATTGTCGACTGAAATGTTGGCAACACATAGCATGCAGGCATCGGGTAGTGCACCCTCTGGCAGTGAACACATGCCAAAACATGCATTAGGACATGTACCTGGGGATGCAGAGGGCACTAGTACTAGTGATGTTTTAGCATAATTTCCTGGATCTTCCCGTATTACTAGTATGGGAACATTGCCGGTCACATTTGTGGTGACCGAGGATTTCGTTCCCATAAAGATAGAGAAGGTCCCAGGTACTTTAAATTGTTTTAATTATTATTATATATAATCCAATTGAAATTTACTTATTGATCACTCTTTTTAGACTAATGATCCCATGATCATTTTGCAAGAAATGATGTTTTTTTTAAACATCTAAATGATATTACATTGGAGATCTTCGGGCCACCATACGTACACGGTGGAATGCCCAAAATCAAGATTTAAAAGACGAGCTCATTAACCATTTAGTTGTGTTGTTCGGTAATAACACATTCAACCGAACCAATGTCCTTAAGAAAGCTGGTACCTATCTAAAGTATGTGAGGGACCAATATAGGTCACATTTAGAGAAGAACAAAAAGTACGAGCATCCCCCCATGATTTTGGAGAGGGAGTGGAAGGACCTGGTGTCGGATGGAAAGGAGAAGGCTGAAAATAAAAAAGGAAAGACACCACCAGGCCAAGGAAGGTATGTGATACTATCAACAATGTAATTATATATTGATTACTCTTTATTTTTACATAATCTAACGTATTTCAAACTTTTCATAGGTTGCCCGACAGATCGAAGGCAACAAAGGCAAGACTAGAAAAACACAGGCAACACAAACTTGGCTCTAGTGGTTATATGAAATTAGCCACATGAATTGTAAGTATCAATAAATGAAATATTGCATCCAAATAATAAATTGCAAACAATTTTGGTTTTATCACACCATAGAATCAAAATTCATGATCTTATGCAAAAATGTAGGGCTCTGAATTCAACATAGTACCCACAGAAGAGGACCTCAAGATTGCCTTCCAGGAAGGCTATGGAGCCATGGTTGAACGCCTAAGACTCTTGACTGGGAAAACACAAGCTTCCACTACATCCGACACGTAGGTAAATAAACTCAATGAAGTTTATTTAAAATTGAATACTTGTGCAATCTATTCAATATTAATTTCCACCATAAATTAATTGTGTGCCTATTTGTTTTAAATAGGAAAGCAATGATAATACTGCACATGACATTGGAATGCAGCCTAGTTAGGATGGAGCACAACCTACAGATGAAGGTCATGGTGTGCATCCCGATACTGGATGTATTCATGTGCTATACAAAACGCAGTATGGATTAATACAATTAAACATCTTTAATTGCAATTGGTGTATTAATTAATGTAACCTTTTGTGTTTCAACTTTAGAGCATGTAGAGCGTGATCAACATGTTGAGCAAATCGAGCTAGACAAGATCAGGAACATGATGTGGCCCCATCAGGTAAAGAGGACCACTCTAATGTTTTTTTAAACATATTTAATTGCAAATGGTGTATTAATTAATGTAACCTTTAGTGTTTCAACTCCAGAGGATTTAGAGGGTGTTCAACATGTTGAGCATGAGGCTATAAGACAAGATCATGAACATTATGTGGCCTCATCAGGTAAAGAGCACCACTCTAATGTTCTTATAATTAATGAAATACTTGTAACGATAATAATAAAACATATCAATTTAACATTTCTTTGTTATTGCAGCAGACCCGGGCCCTTGCAGCAGCCTCCAATATCAAAACAAAGAGAAGCTCAATAAGGTAATGCACTTTTCAATATTTCATTATGTTGCACTTTTAAGCTTATGGGATTTTCATTAGTTCTCTTTGCTTCAATATGTTACCCTTTGTACTTATTTTACTTTTTAACACATCTCATATGTTACCCTCTCTCTCTCTCACACACACACACACACTCACTTTCTCGCTCTCTCACACACACTACTGACCAAAAATATAATTTATTGTTTGGTAATCATTAGCTGTGGATTTAATTTTATTTGAACTCAATTGTAATCAAGTGGGCTTCATATGTTGCGGGAACAATACTTGTTTTGATTTGTGAGCTTGGTGTGCAGTTCAATGATGGCATCAACATACTTGTATGTTGTCTTTACACTAAATTTTTCCTGTAAAATGTTAAGAACATATTTTACTTTATTCCACTATGAGAGAAGAAGGTGAATATTAGATTTTTTCCCAAGGAGATCTTCACATATTTGAAATTTTTCCATAAGTCTTCCATTTTTTCATTCACACTTGTCTCAACTATTAAAACCGATTTTGTGATTAATCCTTTCAAATTAGTAAACAATTGTTTACTTTTTGATTGGTTAATGAGGTTTTTTGTAGGGATTCCACTACCTTAAGACACAAATTTGGGTCCCTAGTTTCCATGTGTGGGTTTTCAACACTATGCCCATATGCTTTGGGACTTGCATTATTGCAGGTCATGTGAGACATATCCAGCAATTTCTATTGAAGTTTTTGCCCAAGTCCTCATTGTTGGGTCTTTCACCATTGTTCTTATAAGCTATTTACTCACTATATGTATCCAAGACCCATTGTTCACACATTTGGTTCTTATAAGCTACCACCAACTCCAATCATTCACAAGGGTACTTCAGACCCCAAACTCAAACTGAGAAGTTCCATAGGCTTTTCAAGCCGAAATTCACTCAACTTTCAGCATAATCACCTCCTGTCACAAGACACCAAGACTCACCAACTACTCCAAATGCTTATCCAATATTTTAGAGGCATATAAAAATATTAAGATGCTTGAAGAATCACAACTACATCACTAATTTGATCAGAAACAACTCACAAAGTCAATTTCACTATTTCACTTGATAGCAAGAATGACTCTTATAATGATTGTTTAATTCTTTTAGTGGAAATGATGGGATATTATTTAGAATAATTAAGTAGCTTGTTATGTGTAGCTACTCATCTTCTTGTTTAACTACAGAGCATTGATATTGATCAAATTGTATCCAATCATTACCAATCAACCATCACACCGGAGGCTTCAGTTTTGAAATTTTCAAGTACAAGCTGCAAAGTAGCTCTTGCTTATAAGAAACCACTTTTTCAAGGAGCTTGTATGCCTGAAAGCTCATTAGAAAATCAGAAAAACTATATTTGTGATCATGGTACTCTGGTAAAATTGATTTCTCATTATTAGTATGCAAATTATGCTTTTTGTGTCATTTAGTTAGTTTATTTCCATTGGAGCTCTTATATTTCCAAGCTTCAGGTGGCTCATTGTATGGAAGCCAAAATACATTTGTAGAAGTTGAAAGATCAGCTAATCTCAATATCAAATGAGCTACTTGATAATGTTGATGAACTTAGTCCTCAAAAATCTGAAAAGCTTCGTCTAGAATGGTTAGTGAAGAGAGTTAACTTTGAATTTTCTAATGATTTATAATGCTATAGTATCATTAATTGTGGATGATATCTAATGTTCCTATAAGTCCTTGAATATGTAGATCTCACTTGAGCAAGAAATTTCACTATCTAGAGCAGCAACTTCAGTGCCCTCCTTTAGATGATAAGAAGCGTGAATTTTATTCTTTAGCTTCTGGAGAACCTGCAAGTTGCTCTTTTAGAGAACCTTCGACCATTTTCTCTGCAACTACACATAATCAGTAGGTCAATGGTGAGGGAGGAAGGACACATGAGACTATTGTGAGTTCACCTTTTGTAAGGAAAAATCACAATACTTCTAGCTCTAGTCATGAAATCTTTGAATCAGATATCAAGAATCACAACCAGTCATTTGGGGAAGCTATAGGTTCATGTAGATTACCTACTTCTTGTGCTTCATATGACCTTTTTGATAATCATAGAACCCAATTACAGCATATTGGGAGAGAATAGTGCATACCGAAGTTATCTGAAGTGAACTACACGGAAGGGTCTGGTGATAAGAAGTGGATCAGAAAAGACTTTCCCTAGACTCGAGAGATAGAGGTATTTGGCAGTTTATAATATATATCATGGAAAGTTTACTGGGTAATGATAATTTTTTTGACACGGCGATAACTTGTTTTAGGTAAACAATAGAATTGTTTTTGGCAATCATTCTTTTCGACCAAATCAAAGAGAAGTGATCAACGCAAAAATGAGTGGACATGATGTATTTCTTTTTATGCCTACTGGTGGTGGAAAAAGCCTTACTTATCAGGTAACTTAAATATCTGCAATATATTTTCTTTAAAAGAACCATTGACTATAGAGTAATGACATTCAATTTTTCTGATGTAAAGCTTACATCATAGGTTTGAAGAAAAATATTCAATGGAAAGTTAATATCATTAGAAAAGATAAGGAAAATTAAATTTATTGGAAGATTTGATCTTCAGAGATTCATAACAAGAATTATGGAAATTCTTTTTTACTAGATCTTATAATGTTGTTGTATGATCTCTGAGTACAAAATTTTGTTTGCAAATAAAGTAAATATGGTTGAGGGTTTATCATCTATTTGTTATTAAAACTAGTTTTTCTTTCATGTTGCAAATTTGTAGCCAAGTATTTGCACCCACTTTCGTTTGTTTGAACTTTGATTGTAGGATTTGAATGGGTTGATGTGAACAGTTGATTCGAACTAAAAAATTCCATAAACCATTTGTATATATAAAATTATTTAGTGCATGTGAAACTCTAGCATATTTTGTTTTCATACCACTAAACATAAATAAAAAATAAAAACATTCTAGTTATTTGTCACCTTGCTTTAGCTTGTGTAGCTAGCTTCAAGAAGTTAAATACTTTGAGAAAAGAAAAAGGAAAAATATCTTATACTTTTTAGAGGTTTCTGAAAGTAGATCTACCTAAGTACTACAGAAAGGAAAGACAATAAAGCAGAGATTCATATATAGCGAGATGTGAAGTATGCAGTTCTAAAAAAGTAGCCATATACTTTGAAAGGATCATAATTGTTCCCCTGTCAAAACAAGAAGCAAGCAACATCAGACATGTTGGATCTCCTTGGAGTTTGTCATCATTATTGCTAGAAATGTCAACATTTTTGGATTCTTGTGTAGAACATAGCCCTTGTTATGCTTGTGGATCTCTTTTCCTATAGGGGATGGAGTAATAACACCTTGTTGGACACCTTTTTGTTTTCAATACTTAGTACTTGACTTCCTCCTCTTCAGTGTGGCAACAAGAGAGAATTCGGTGGTAGTAGGTCCACCTGCAAGACTTTTGTTTGCAACCGAAGGGTTCAGATTTGAGAAGACCTTTTTCCAACAAGAGGGTTCTTGTCTGGCTATTGAATTTGGTGCACAGTAGGCTTTGAAAATTGTCATAACCATGTTAGGGAGGGAAGATGTTTGAATGAATAATTTTATTTTTTTAAACTGCAAGGTTTTGTTTCAATTTTGACGAACATAGCCTGACAAACCACAAAAATGTGCGACGAGGTTACTGTACACACGATGTAATTTTTTTCCTAATGGAAATGATGGTTTTCTCCAATGTTTGTCGAAAAATAAACATGGTTTCGTCGCAATTTCCACGAACATAGCCCAACAAACTAGGAAATTTTGCGACGTGATTATCGTCAGAAAATAGATGAAGTTACGTTGATTTTGCAATAGAAACCGCCAACATTTTCTATGGTGCTGACAAACGATGCTAGGTCATGGTTTCAACGTAAAAAATGAGTTGTTAAAGCGATAAAAATCTAGCGACGAAATTAAAATCAGTGTTTTGTCAGTAAGCCGACAATATTTTGTCGATATGTCACCAAACATTCGTCGAAATTTGTAGTCAAATACAGTAGTGTAAGGGACTATCCTAGGATTTGATTAATTACTAATGAGGGGTTCACCACCAAGTTAAGACTTAGAAAAGACAATGAAATGCAAGATGAAATGCAAAACCCTAATATGATGCAAACTTGAATTAAATGACCTAGAAATGCATATAAAATAGAATAAAAAATTGTAAGATGAAATGTGCACACTTGGAAACTTAAAAATGACTTGTAGGGGTCTTGAAATGCTATAAATTGTAACTTTTTGACCTAGTGGGACTCATTCACCATTCTAGGTGAATCAGTCCCAGTTCTAGTTTTTTACATAGGAGCCGGTTTCAGACAAAAGGGTATCCGAATCTGTACAACTTTCTAAAACATACCTACAGTGGGACTCACTCGCCACTTTTGGAAAATGAGTCCAGTTTGGATTTTCTGGAACTTCAAGGTCTAAATCTAGTCTTTAATGTCTGCTCTTCCTATTTCTCTTGATTTTCAAATCTAAAACTGCCAATTTCGGGCCTATAGGTGACTTTTTGTGAAGATAAAAACCTTGTGACAACTTGATGACTTTCTCCATCCTTACAACCTAATCTTCAATGATCCTTCAAGCTCCAAAACACCTAGATCAACAATCACACATGTAAAGAGGAGAAAAACTTGTTAATTGTTAGTGAATAAGGGTTTGCCTTGGCCAAACCCCTTTGAGGTAATTAAACCAAATTATGAAATAATCAAACAAGGACATGAAACATAGGATATGAAACATAAACAATGATACCTTGAATGATGTCTTGTAAATGATGTCTTGTAAATTTACAACTCAACATGAAATGGCCACGAAGGATGTAGATCTTGATCTTGGATTGTCAGTGCTACATCACAACACTAGCTCAATAACATGCTTGATGCTTGACATGATGATGGATCTTGAATTGTTGCAACAATTGATGAAGAATTATGCTCTTGAATGCTCTTGTAAACACTTGAATTCTCTTGTGAACTCAAACTTGCTATAGTAATTCTCTCACAAAAGTATCAGGTGAAATTGAGTGAAAGAACCTTGTATTTATACTTAATTATGCAAGAATTCGTGAAATTACAACACTACAAGCTGACATCAAATCTAGAAGGCTAAAATCCCACCAAAATTTTGAATTAATTTTGATTTTGAGCTAAATGGTACTCATTCACCCAAGGTGGAAAATGAGTCCCATTAGGCATAATGTATGGGACCAAAATTCAAAAGTGTCTAGAAAGGTGTGAAATCAAGTTCAAGATCCAAAAATCTAGGTAGGACTCATTCACCCAAGGTGGTGAATGAGTCCCAAATCACTAAATCTAGACCAAGCAAGCCAAAAACACTCGAATTATGATTGGGTGATGATTAATGTCAGGATTATCCTCAAAATTATACATTAATTAAGGCGTGTGGATGCGATTTAAGGCCAATTAAAACATACTAAAGCCCAATTATTAAATAAAACCCTTAGAGAAGTGTAAAAGTGTGTTACAACACTTTACAACACCTAAGAAAAGGCATTAATTAAGCACATTTTGGCTCATTAGGCTCAAATACTTAATAAAATCCTAGAAAAGTATGAAAGTGGGTTACAACACCTTTACAAGGCACAGTTTAAATGCATTTTATTTAGTTTCCAAGGGCCCAAGACCCAGTGTGAATGTGTCAAACACCTTACAACACCAAATCAAGGCAACTTTTAAGCTTAATTTAACAAGAAGGAGCTAAACCCGTATGAAAAATTCACTGATGACATTTTTTGACACTATAGTACCTATAATGAGGTTTTCATGTCTTATCTTGAAATGTAATCATGCTAATGTTTAATATTTTTGAAATTGTGGTATTGATCAATCTTAATGTTGTACAATATTTTCACCTTTTGGAACAATGATATCTTGGTGATTTGAATAAGCATAGAACTGAGGTATTCTCAATAATTAATGTATTGATATCATTAGCTAGTACTATATACATCAAAAAAAGTAACTACATGCAATAATTGGTTAAAAGGGTATTATCAAGATTATCAAGAAATTAAAATACCTTGTTCTATGAACTTTACATAATATAAAGTATTATTATTTTAGAGAGTTCCTTTGGTTTTGTGAAATGTGATGTTTTAAAATGCTATAATTTTTTATTGTAAGAAAAGAAGGTTTTGAAGGGGCCTCGAAACCTTTTACAAAATATATAGGCTAATAGAAAGAGTAGACAATAAAAAAAAAAGCCTCGTCACAAAAAAGCAATCAAAATAATGAGCCGAAAAACAACAAACAAGCAGCTAAAAATCAGAAAAAAAAGTAGTCATCCATAAAATAAAAGTAGATATAGCAGATTCTTCAAGATTCTCGCTGCCTCCAACTCTGTACTAATGGCCTTATCATGAATTTCCATTTCATCCAATTCCTGAACTAGAATCACCACATTTTTCTTTATTTTTTTTCTGGTACAGATATAAGGGCCATCATCCATGCCTTTGTCCAGATTACCCATCAGGGTATCATCCACCACATCATGCACTTCTTTTCCATTGAAAAGCGATTTCCCAATTCATTTACGAGCTTTTTCATTTAACGTAGTCAACCCCTATGTGCTATTCTGATGTGAATCATGGCTAACATTAACAACAATGGAAAAATCCTTTTGGATCTTAATCATCTTCTGCTCAAGACTATCAATTCAAGAATCATGATTCTCCCTCAATTTTGCAGCATCTTCTACGACTCTGTTGAGGATAAAATTCATATTCTTGATCCTATTACAAATAGACATCTCCAAATTACTATTATTAATAACACCCTCATTGATGTTAGCCATCGAATTCAGCTTGACATTAATCTATTTGACTTCATAAAAAAATCATTTAAAGAGCTTAAAGAGGTTTCTAGTCCCCTCCTTAGTCATTCTAATGACAACATTCAAGTCAACCAGCTTCTAATTAATGGGCTCTCCCTGTAAGCTATCATACCTCTCGAACTGACCATCATGGAACATACAACCAGAAGAATCCAAATTTACTTTACCTCTCCCCACAAACTCCCCACCAGCAGGGGACATATCTAAATCAACCAAGACTTTATCATCTTCTTCACATGAGTAGCAACCATAGAGTCCTCCTTGTTCTCACATTTTCCTTTCTCCCCCATAGCAGCACCTTGAACATGCTCCTTTCCAACCAAAGGCTCAACCATAGTGACAACTTCCTTATCCTTACCCCGGCTCATTTTAGGGGAATTATTACTAGTGGAGGACTTACTCACAACCCTTTTCTCACCTTTCCCTACAAGAATTCTCCTTTTGGCACTAGGAGGGAGAGACGCCTCTGCCATCTTCAAGCTCTAGCTCCCTTTGCTAACCTTAGCAAAGCCTTTACTCTTGGCCACAATCGAAAGAGACTCCTTAATATCTAAGTCAGTGTGAAAATTGCCAAACCAAGAGGGGGAAGCCTCTTTCTTGGCCCTTTTCCTAGATTGATTTGCGAAAACTTCGTAGGAGACAGAGTACTCTTCAAAAGAACCAGACCCAACATCCACTTCTTCAATTTCATCACAATCATTGTCCATATTAAAATTAGAGGGTACATCCTTAAGCTTTCTGGCTCTTGATAATTTAGGAGCTTCAAACACATACTTAGTTTTGATATGTTCCATAACCAAGAGCATTAACCCCTCATGTAGAGAGGGGTTATTGGGATTTTTTTTTAACTCCAAAATATCATTTTCTTGAGAAAGGAGTAAGTAAAGGAAACGACACAAACTTATTATTCTTAAAATGGTTGAGGAGCATGAAATGATAACCGTATAAGGTATAGAATCTAATATTTAAGGTGAAATACCTCATAATTTCCACAACAACCTCCCTCCATATGGGCTTTATAGAATGGTGATCATATCCTCCACACCCCGATTTCTTAATCTTCTTTGCTTCCTTATCTTTTAAGAAAGTATCCATAGCTAACTTAGAAGTCGACCTTTCCCTGTAGAATTTCCTACCTTGATTGGATAAACTAGTAACCTCTATAATAAAATCCTCTATTATATTATTATCCACACCGAGAATCCTCAGCACCCTATTATGCCAACTATTTACAAACTCGTGAGAAACTTGAGAATCAAAGCCATGAAGCTTCAACATGAAAGGTATAACCCCTCCCTTCTCAAGGATATCCCAGACTAAACCATTTAAAATGTTTCATCATAGGTAACGGGTTCCATCCTACACCTATCACCCCCTATGATCAACAAAACAAAAAAGACCACAACTTTCTTCTTGAGATGGAAATCAGACAAATGAAAATGAAGGTTCCATATATAGAGGAAATAAGCATACAAAAACTGTGTAAAACTAACAACCCAAGTATTGAATGTCATCATGGCTGCAACACTCGGGATCCTTCCATAAGAATTGCCAAAATTACCAGGATGTACGTAGCGCTCCACAAGTCTTTTCAAATCAAAGAGGAAATAATGATGTGATAAGCTATCACCTTTGAATCCTATCCCACCATCCAACATATGAAACATGTGATTTTTTATCATTTTTAACAAGATTTTGAATTTGAAATGGGATTATGTCGTGAGAGCCCCAATGCCTAGGAGAGGACACCCCCAAACTTGCAAGGCAATCAGCTAAACAATTAGCTTCTATATAAATATGGGAAACATAAGATTCCTCAAAGGAGTTCAATATGGAGATAGAATCCTCAATAATATGCTCAATCGACCAAGAAGGAGGATTGACCCTTTTAATAAAATTAACAATATTTAAAGAATCTCCCTCCAACCATAATTTTCTAACCCCCTTATCTTGAGCAAGTTTTAAGCCATGATAGGCCACAAAAGTAAATTTTTATAGTTATTTTAGTTAATATATAAGAAATTTCCTTCAACTTGGGTGATGTCATAATATATTGAACTTGGTACTAGTTACTCTAGTCCTATAGCTTGTGATAATCACCCATGGATTATTGATTCAATCATTATTTCACCAATAATTATCTTATACTATTATTATCTTATACTATTATATCTACTTTCTAGGGTAGTTATAAAATGATCTCTAAATATATTATATTAGATCTTACTACTAGTATTATGAAATGTCTTCAAATTTGACTATAGTAGTATGATCACCTTGTGCAATAATAATTTGTCTTGAATTCTTGAAACAAAACTTACTATGAGAACTATTATAAGGAGATTATACAAATTTCCATGTAGCGGATATAATAGTATACTATATAATATGGTGGGGATGTTGAACATTACCATCATGGTATATTATGACGACAATATGAAATTCTTTATTCTTTTTATCATTCTAAAAATATATCAAGATAATCACTTATGAATGAATAAGCTACATCCTATAGATGTGAGTAGGAAATATGAATAACTCTTTTATAATACTTAGAAATTTAAATAGTCTCGTTATCTAAAATCATTGAATAATGTTTTAATACATGTATGCTCTCTATCAAGTTTGCATGTTTTAGTATATTATTTCAAAAAATAACATGATCATGTCAAGTTTTCTCTTACATTTCTAGCCATGTAATATTTTTTACTATTTGAATACAATGAGATTTTTTCATTAATTTACTTTTTCTAGTGTCTTCATTTTTTTCCAAAAAATTATGTATAGCTTTTTTGGTGTCATTTTTATTTTCTCATCAAAATTTGAATAAATTTTATTTATATATTTTAGAATCCATTTTACACATATTAAAAAAATTATTTTCAATTAGTTTTCTCAAAATCAAAGAGGGGGCATGCTCTTTTTTCATTCTTAGGATGTGTTCACTTTAAAAACTAGTGAAAAATCATATAATGTTTAGAAAATTAATATAAATTTTGACATTTACTACATGATCTTAGTTAACTTTCCATTAAGGTATTTGTTAAATATTTTTTTAAATTACATTAAATAGGGATAGTACACTTTATGATATATTATATTTTTCTAAGAAAATAGGACAAGTTTGTGCTCTTCTATTTGACCTTCTTAATCCCCGCAATTTTGAATGTTAGTACTTTAGAATTAGATTCCAAGTACTACTAATCTTGTTCTTGTCACATCTTATGAAAAGAAACAAAGAATGCAAAATTATAATTGATGAATTCAAAATGCTTGATTAATAGACTAAAAAAAAATACACAAGTGAATACAACTACCCCAACTATAACTATCCAATGACTGGCAACAACTAGGAAAATTATATAACCACAAGAAACAATGTAATGTGCTATATTATAGTAACATCTTAAAAATTTGAGCATAAGTATCTTGAATTATTCATCAAAGATGATTTTTTCTTGAATTTAGAAAGTGGCCAATATTGGCCCTCTTTTGATCCTACATTTCCATGAACATACCTTAAATTAATCATAGTTTTAAATTCAAATCATATACATTGATCTCTTGAATTAACACTCTTATTTTACATATATTACTTAGGATATTTGTAAAAAATATGAAACTCACCATTACTTTTTCCAATTGCATTTATATACAAATAGGTTACATTTAGTTTATAGTATTTTTCAATTATTTTATCAAAATAGTTTGTGTTATGTTCATGTTTACATATTTTGTATACATGTAATATGTTTCATGTTTTCATTTAGTATGTACATTTTATGTTGATATTTGAAAATGTAGCATGTGATGGATTTTTCTTAATTATTAAATTATTTGGAAATCCATACTCTTTAGAGGCGATCAATTCTTCTAGAGACATTTTATTGATCAAACAATTCACATGTTATGTCTCATATTCCATATTTTAGATGTCTAGACTATATTTTTCCCTGCAAATATTTACACATTTATCAACCATGGGTAAACCCATAATAGTGGTGTACAATTTTTATGAGGAAGGAAATTTGAGAAAATTCTCACGCATTGAAAATTTCATGTTTTAAAGGGTTCGTTAGAACTAGGGGGTTCCAACGAACCCAAAAGAGGGGTTCGAGCGAACCCCCTTTTGCATGGTGGGTTCGCTCGAACCTTGTGATGCCACGTTCCCTTATGGGGAATTCAAAAAAAAGAGGGGTTCAAGTGAACCCCCCTTCAAATGAACCCCCCTTTATCCTTTCGATCTCCCCCTCTTCCACCAAATTTTAGCATAATTTTGCCCTTCGAAGCTCAGGTTGAGGATGAAAATGGAGGATACTTTACAAACCCAACTGGAAGATAGTAGTCCTCAGAAAGAGCTATCCAACGAATTAAATTTTAATATGTTTTGGTTTTATTATGTATGTGTTTTTTTAGTTTTATTAAACATAGGTTTTTCACCGAAAGTCAAGCTCTCTGTTTTGCACATATGGAAAAATAGCAAATTATCAAAATAATTTTTTTTAAATACATTGAGGCTAGGTATTGATGTCCTTGATCCATTAAAAATAAATAAATTGAATTTCAATACATACAAAAAAATTTATGTTGTATACAGTCTGCCTATGTCTGAATTGCAATTGGTTTGACTTTGAAACTTGATTAAGGAAAAAACATTCAATAAAAAACTATGAGACCAAATGCAAGTGCTAGATATTGTAGTTACAAATCTAAATTTGAAAAAATTATAATTTTATCCTTTATACAAAAAAAAGTTATGTTGTATACGGTGAGCGTCACTTTTTAAAAATGTTGTTTTCTGAAAAAAACCAGTTTTCATGGGAGATGGAAAAAAAAGTGCAATCTGATTTCAAAAATTTTGAAAAAAATATTTTTAGAATCTATAGACAAAATGTGATGAGACTCTAGTTTTTATCATGTTCAAATTCCTCACGGTTTAGCCGCTATAGGTGCCCAAATATGAAGATTTAGTTAAAAATAATAATTACAGTGTCCAGTTTGACCAAAAATTGTAAACCACTATTGTGGGATCACCCCCATAGTAATCACAACTACAATTTTTTGTTATATTTCTTAAATATCTATATTCTCTTTAAATATTTTCATTTTATTGGAGCTATAAGGATAATGGATAAAATTTTAAGGTTAATTTAGCATCTACCAATTAGATTTTCTTACTAGTTCTTAATAATTCTATAAAAAAAAGGTAAAAAAAAAGAATCATATCTTATGAGGAATATTACTATCAAAAGGTCCATGATCATCATATTTTCTAATAAATTTCACACTTTTATATGTAAAGACGACATTCATCTCTTTTATGTCTTGATGGATTATTTTTATTAAAGGTGTAAAGTGGGTTTTCAAGAGACCCTAAAACCCTATTACATAAAAATATTAGTAAAATAGGATCCAACTTAAAATGAGGAAAAAATAAAGAAACAACAATTCTATAGAAACAAATCCAAGAGAAAGAGCGCAAAATTATAATTTGTTCAAATTTTGAATTGCTTCCAACTTTTCCTTACAAAAACTCTCATGAAGATTAATGAACTCAAAATATTTTTCCCTCATTATATGTTTTCTTTTTACTACTCATCACAAAGCCAAAATTAATGTTGATGCTTTTTCCATCCAATAAGGTAGTGAGAACCTCAATATTTGCAATAAATCAATGGATCAATTGATCCATTACATAGTTTGTTTGAAGTATGACAAAAATGTAGAATAACTTTGAGTGTGTCAAACAAGCAATCTTCTAAAGTGTAAGAAAATGGATCTATACTAAATAAGTATTAATCTCTCAAGGCATCATCAATTTTAGAGAAAAAAATATTTTTTGCATAGCATATAGCTATCAACATCAACCATTATCTTGAGTCTTATTCTAGAAAAATGTTTTTGTAATTTTATAACTATAATACAAAGAGGAAAATAAATAAATGAGTATCACTTGATCTATAAGAAACCAATATATAATGTAATAGTGGAGAGACAACACAAGTACATAAAAACAAAGTATTAGTTTCAAATTTTTTTATATTAAGTTCAAGAGAAAATGAAACGTTTTAATGGAACAATATCAAGATTCTATTATGCATCAATGCTAGCACAACAAAAATAATATCCAAAATTTAGCACACATTAATGTGTTAGATTTTTATTTTAATATTTATATTCAAATAAATTAAGAACTAATACTATAGAATATAGTATAATCTATGGTAGCTCATGTAAACATTGGTTTTGCAATGTGTGCCTTTCACTTCATTTTAGACCACATTTAGAAATTGATGAATAATAGAAATTTGATAAATATTTACATCAAGATCAAGTGAAATAGACTTGATCATCATTTTCAAAGAAGGATATACTCTTTTCTTTGAAAAGGATTATCATATGTGTATAAAATATAGTTGTAGTGGCATTGTATGAGTCGATTATGCCAGTAAGGAGTCTTAGATTTTAGATTGTTCTAAAGATGCAATCAATAGTTTAAATTTATCGAGCAAGCTTATTTATGAGATTAAAATATTTGGATATCTCTTATTATTTATGGGTCTATCTTAAAATATTTTTAGACAATGTGACCTAATAGTTTACCCTCTATAAGGAGTGTATAGCAAAGCACAAAAGGTCAAAGAGGCGGAGATTATTTTTGTTCTTTTTTGTATATTTTATATGGTATCTTCAAGTTTTAAAGTTGATTCCTCGGAGAACTTTAACTAAAATAAGGGGAAGATGTTTTAACATTATGGTGATATATGTTTAATTCATTTTAGCTTGTACATATTAGTGCAGTTTTAATTGTTTTAAAAATTACTTATATTGACAACATTAAATTAGTTCTTTTTAAAAAACTGACTTTTTAGTAGTAGTGTTTGGAACAATTGAACACATTTATTTTCTTATAGTTATGTTCATGGTAGTGGCATAAAGTTTTAGAATTATTTATGGAATATGTTTTTCTATTGTTTGAGCTTAATTTGGATAATATTGGATAGTTTGAGCTCTATAAATTTTAGGTTCAAGATGGCTTGCAAGTTTTTTCATTTCAAAAAGGTTTAGGGTTAGCATGCATTTATGTTCATATTGTCTTCAAGGATTTTTAACTTCCAATCTTCATGTTCATTTAAAAAATATTAGCTCTAAAATAAGAAAGGAAATCAATAACTTTCCACTCTTTTTATAAACCATAAACCATAAATATCTTTACACAATAAAACTTCAAAGATCTAGAGGATCAAAATAGAAGATATAATATCAATAGATATTAAGGTTCAAATATATAGCCATGCAATCGTCAAGATGGAAAATACATCCATGTAATTTCATATTTTAAATTAGTCAACTCAATTATACTATATAAAAAATATATTCGATCACATATTTAAAAATAATTATAATAAAAGAATTAATGATTATAATTTTTTTCTATTCAATATACCAAAAATTTAAAAATAATTATTAATATATAATTAATATTAATATTTATATTTATTATTACAATCCACAATTTAAGATATTTTCAACACTTGGATCATCTTCAAGTCAACAAGCTTAGCAATTGATTTTTTCCCACTCCTCTCTCCTTTGTCCGCATTTGAATAGCCTATGTGCATGGTGGATTCTAGCCTGGGGGTGCCCCACGGTCTCCCTATGTCCTCCCCTATCCTGAGCCTCGCCTTGTCACATGCGGGCTCGTGCTCGTCGAGAGCCACTCCTTAAGGGTTTGTTCCTTTGTTTACGGATCTTTTGGAGTCACCCATGATTTTGGTCGTGTCTAGTGTGAAAGTGTCGACGGTCGAGATTCTTCCATAAAATTTTGGCTGGAAGGATGTGCTAACCAATGGTAAATAGAGTTCAAATCCCTCACATCCTTTTGTTGAGGAATTCAAAGCTTTGGGAATGGATTTCACTATCTCTAATTCAGTCACTGATAGGATTCTCTCCTCCATGGAGAATGCAGTTGTTGATCGTTTTCTCTTTCCATCCTACAATGGATATGGTTCGAAGAAGGGTTGCTGCTAAATGGCGCCTCAAAGGAACTGTGGAGATCTGCGCAATTTCAGGCGATTTCTTCCTTTTCAAGTTCACGGCCTCGGTGGACTTGGTTGCAGTTCTCTCTTTTGGGCCTTGGGTGTATGGAAAACATAACTTGGCATTATGTCGTTGGAAGTCAAGGTTTGACCCTGCAATGGATCTAAATAAATTAGCACTGGTCTGGGTTCGTCTGCCTGGGTTGCCCTTGGAATACTAGGATGAAGCCATTTTCAAAAGCATTGGGGATTCCTTGGGTTGGTTCATTTCTTCATATTCCATCACCAGATCTAAATCCAGGTTAATGTTTTCCCGCTTTTGCATGAATATTTGTGTGAATAAGACACTCCCTAACTCTGTGAAGTTGTGCTCTAAGTTCGGTACCTAGGTCCAACATGTGTGCTATGAAAATGTCGTCTTTTACTGTCAGAAGTGTGCTAAACCTAGACACCTTATCTCTGACTATAAATCTTCCTTTAATCGAGATCCTAATTCGGGAGTCATTGCTGCAACTCCTTTAGAAAATGGCATTCTAAAAGATAGTGACTCTTCAACCAAGTCTGCCTCGCCTGTTTTGGTTAAACCCCCAACCTTTGGGGATCCTCTTAGTGGGATGGAAACTGCTAGTATAGATCCTTCTTTGAGCCTTGTTATTCCTTCTCTAACTATATATGAGATAGCCGATAAGATTTTAGATGTCAATGCCCTATCCTTTGGCCTAGCCCTTGGGGGGATGTGTTAGTAGGAGGCTCCCTTTTAGATGTGGGTTTTGTTGGGACTAGTGAGAACTCGGGTGAAGAGAGTGAAATTTGGGAGGATGAGGGTGTTGGAGTTATTGAAGGGACAACTTTTAGTGCAGAGGAATTGGTTCAGGAGAAAGTTGCAGAAGAAGATAACTGGGTAACCCCAAAGAAAAGAGGGGGGAAGAAGAAGGCAGATGTGGGAGGTGACTCCAAACCTAGTAGACCTAGTTAGATATTGGCAAGGTTGAGAGAGACTACAAATGAGATAGCCATTGGTAAACAAAGGACATTGGAAGTGTCCTCCAAGAAAGGTCAAAAATGAAGGTAATGTCATGGAATGTGTGAGGGTTGAACAACTCTCACAAGTAGCTAGCTCTGAAGAATTATGTTTTAGAACATAAGATTGATGTGTTACTTTTACAACAAACCAAGATGAAAAAAGATAATTTTGATAATATTTCTAAGTATTTATGGTTGAGGGCCACTTACTCCTACAATGATGTTGAAGGGGTGTCAGGTGGTCTTGTTGTTCTTTGGAACCCATTTAGGCTTGATGGCCCTACTCTATTATGTTATAGGAATAGTGTGGGAGTATCCTTTTCCTACCTAGGTAGCTCTTGGTCACTTATCAACGTTTATGCTCCCAACCATAGAAATGCTATAAATTCCTTGTGGCAGGTTATTTCTGGTTGGGTTAAAAAAAATAGTGGTTCTCATTGGTTGGTGGCTAGGGATTTCAACTTCGCCTTATATCCTTCGGAGAAAAGTGGTGGTCTGGTGAATTTTTTTGAAATTATGACTGATCTAGCTAACTTCTTGAGTTCTACTGGCCTAATTGATATCAACTTATTAGGTCAATCTTTTACTTGGTCCAACAAGTGTCTTGGGGAGGACTTAATTCAAGTAAGATAAGATAGATTCCTTTGCTCCAGTAATTAGACTGGCCTGCTCAGTGCCAATCTTCGAGCTTTGCCCAGGATGGTATTGGATCACAATCCTCTATTGCTGACCTTGAATGACCTTTTTTTTGTTGGTCTATTCCCCTTCTGGTTTGAGATAATATGGAATTCCCACTCGGATTTCAAGGACAAAATAGTTGAATGGTGGAATACTTATGTTCGTGGCTCACCCATGTTCAAGATCTTTTTTAAACTTAAACATATCAAATGTATGGTGAAAGGCTAGAACAAATGAGTCTTTGTAGACGTCTTCCAGAAAAAAAAGAGTGAAATTTATACAAAAGAAAATGGAGGAGGAGGATGTCAGTCTACCTACTTCCAACTAGGAAAAAGAGGGTCAAAGGGAGTGGGAGAAAATTCTAAGGAAAGAGGAAAATTTCTAGAAACAGAAATCCAGGGTCCAATGGCTGAAAGGTGACAGGAATACCTCTTTTTTTCATGTCTCTACCATCAAACATAAGAAAAGGAATCAGATAACTAAATTTCTTAATGAGTGGGGGGATGTGATCAATACGCCCACCCAGATCAATCTCTTGGTTGCTGACTATTTTTAAAGGGCTTATTTGGCTCATGTTGAGGCTCCTAATCCAGCTCTGGGCAGCCTATTGTTGAACCCTCTCTCGACCATCATTACCCAAAATGATAACCTTGGGATCCTCAATGTTGTCACTCCTGAGGAGGTCAGGTTGGCTACCTTCAGTATGGGGGCTTACAAAGCACTTGGCCTAGATGGTTCTCCACTGGCCTTCTTTTAGATTTTTTGGGAGATTTTTGGTGGGGACCTCATCTTAACTACTCATGATTTCTTCAAATCTAGTAAGATTCTGAAAAAACTAAACCACACCTTCTTAGCCTTAATCCCCAAATTGTTGATCCTCAGTCTATGACTGATTTTTGTCCCATTAGTCTTTACAATACCTTTTATAAAATCCTCTAAAAAAATTTGGTGAACCGCATCAAACCTCTCCTTAACAAACTCATCAACCCCACCCAAAAGGGGTTTTTGCCTAGTCGTCATATCCTTGATGTCACCATAACCACCCATGAGTTACTCCATTCCATGGACAGATGCAACTATGCTAGTATGGCCCTTAAATTAGATATTTCAAAATCTTATGATAAGGTGATTTGGGACTTTATCCCTAAAGTCTTGGCTAAGTATGGTTTTGACCAATCTGTGATCAGACTCATTATGAAGTGTGTAACAATGGTGAAGTACTTTGTTATTTTTAATGGGACTCCTTTCGGGGTTTTCTCTGTTGTGAAAGGTATCAGACAAGGGGACCCCCTTTCACCCTATTTACTTATTATGATTATGGATGTTTTGAGCAGGAACTTTTCTAATCTGTTGTCAGAGGGCTCTATTAAGGTAATCAAGGTTGCCTCTTCTTTAGATTCAATTTTGATCCAACATTTTGTGGATGATACTTTCCTATTTGGGAAAGCCTCGATGATTGAAGCCAAGAAATGGAAAAATTGTCTTAACAATTATGTTACGTGCTTTAGCTAGTGTATTAACTATAATAAAAGTATGATTTACTTCTTCAACAACACTCCTAATCTGCAAGATTGATTGAATGTTGTTATGGGTTGTTTGAGCGGTTCTCTTCCTTCGGTCTATCTTGGTTTACCCCTAACTTTCAAGGAAGTCTCCCCTGATTTAGGAATTCGATCCTTGAACTTGGATCCAAAGAAAAATGGTCGGGTGGAAAGGCTCCATCCTTAGCCATGTTGGTAAAGTTCAGCTCCTATCTGTTGCTCTTTAGGGTATCCCTATCTACTTCCTATCCATATTCAAGATCCCCAGATTTATAGCTGAAAATTTTGAGAAAATTCAAAGGAATTTCCTCTAGTCTGGGACTGAGGACAAGAAGAAATTTGCTTTGGTTAAATGGGAAAAAGTCTATCAACCTAAACACTGTGGTAGGCTTGGGATAAGGATTGTCTCTAATACCAATAAGGCTTTGATGGAAAAGGTGGGTTGAGACCAACTAAGGAATAAAAAGGATTGGTGTAGGATTATGAATGCTAAATATCTTCAAAACAGACCTTTGGTTGACTATCTCTCGGAGGTTCATCCTTTGAGTGCCTTAGCTTGGAGGGGCATTTGTAGCCAGTGGGGACTTTTCAGGAAAAGGATGAAATGGAAGTTTGGTTATGGCAATAAAATCAGATTCTAGGAGGATCCCTGGTTTCTTGATATCCCTCTTGAAAACTCTAAATTTAGGAATCTTAAGAGGTTGGCTCAACAATTCCTTGGTGTTCTTATAAGTTATTACCTCCTTGGCCCATAGGGTGCTAGGAAGTGGAATATTTTTGGCTCTTTTCTTCCCTTTATCCCCTGAACTAAGCCTCCTTGCCAAGTCCTTGCAGGAGTTACTCTCCCTTACTAGACTTCCCTTAACCCCCTTGGGGGATGAGTTCTTCTAGACTCATGATAAGCAGGGAGATATTTTTGTTAAATCAACTTATAGTCTACTGACGAACTAGGGTGCTTCCATTGACCTTTGGAAGAGGGTTTGGAACCAACACATGATCCCAAAAGTTAACTTCTTTTGGTGGACTGCCTACCACAACAAGATTCTTACCTAGGACAATTTGAGGAAAAGGGGATTTCAGATCCCCAATCGATGTATTTTATGCAAATACAATGAAGAATAGGTGGACCACTTGTTGTTGCGGTACCTGTTTCTTGTTGATGTGTGGGAGCTAGCTATAGAACGTCTGGGCATTCAATGGACTATGTGTAAGGATATTAAATCCTTTATATTGAGCTGAATTGGACCCTTCATTCACCCCTTGTGAAATTTGGAACCAGGTTCCCCTCATTATCTACTGGTGTTTGCGAAAAGAGAGAAACAATAGGATTTTTGGGAACATTGAAATGAGTGTACGAAGGAGGTTTTTGGGATTGGTTCTCAACTCATTGAGGAAAAAATTTCTCTATTCAAAGGGAAAACCCCAGATAAGGGTCTGATAGAGAGGGAAATATTATGGCCAAACCTTGGGATCAAAACTTGGATGCAAGGTCCTATGACAACTCCAAATCCCTTGCTAGAGGAAACACTATTTGGAAGCCTCCGAATAGAGGTTGGTATAAACTTAATTTTGATGGGGCAACCAAAGGCAACCCGGGTAGAGGTGTCATAGGAGGCGTTATCAGAGATTGCAAAGGAATTTTTGTGGTTGGTTACTCAAGGGGATTGGTATCCAATCTTCTATGATTGCGGAAGCTCGTGCACTGCTAAAGGACTTACAGATTGTTGCTTCCATGGGAATTGAGAA
Source organism: Sequoiadendron giganteum (assembly GCA_007115665.2). Lineage (NCBI taxonomy): Eukaryota > Viridiplantae > Streptophyta > Pinopsida > Cupressales > Cupressaceae > Sequoiadendron > Sequoiadendron giganteum. The sequence continues at coordinate 623,184,504 of CM021102.1, forward strand.
CCTTCATATTGAAGGTGATTCTAAGTCTATTATTGATTTTGTTAACTTTGGAAGGTTACTGGGGTGGAACACTAAAGAAATCCTATTAGACATAAGGCTCTTCATGTCTAAGTTGAAAGTGAAGATTACTACCCTCATTTACCATGAGGGAAATCAAGTGGCTGATGCCTTAGCCAACTTTGGCACGCATTGGAAATTCTCTAAGTGTTGGCATAATTTAGGGAAACTACCACTAGGAATTCAAGGCCTAATCCTAAAAGAACAAAGCCCTTATTTAATCAATGACAATAACTAATCATGATTTTTTATGAGCTTTATGGGGGATCACATGCTTGTCTTATGGGCTATGAGGACAGATGTTAATGTTGAGGTGTCCTACAAGTGGCAAAAATTTTTGGGGTGGATTCCTTTTTTAAAATAATGGGCATCATGAGGAATTATGGTGGGTACTTTGTGATTAAGGCTAGGCAAGGTCGTACCATACGTAATATCCTTTTGGGGATTGCACTAAGCTATCATATTTTCATGGAGATTTTTTATTTTAATATTGATGTGACTAATTATTATGAGGAAAATATCCTCTCTGGCTCTATCCTTTCCACTATTTTGTCTCCTAAAGGTCAGGTTTTTTTATGTTTCTAAATTTGGCCCCACGGCCATCTTGCCTTGGTTTTTGTGTATTAACAATGTGGATAGAAAACCTTCATTTCCCATCATGTATTGCTTATCTAGCCACAAGTGCTTGAAGATCCTCATTAATGAGTCTGCCAAGATTGCTTTTAGTGATTTACCTCCTCAAGCATGTGTCATGTACATTGCTTTGATTACCCAAGGCTACTTTGTTTGCCTTAAAGTCCTTAGTGTGCGGGTGACTTTTCACTTAACTTGATCTTCTCTAATCTTTTTCCCTCATTGGTTGTCTGGTTATTCCATGTGCAGAGGCATTATGGGTGGTGACAGAGTACGAAGCCCGACAACTATGGTAAATTTCACAAAGATCCACTGGTGTGGCATATATGTGTCGAAGGCGGTTTAGCTCCCTTGATGAAGAGTCTGGTGGGTCACGATCCTAATTTATCTACATAATTTACCAACTCTTGGAAAGATCGAAGAGTGACTCTGGGTGACATTTCTTTTGAATTGAATGAGGATGTGATAGCGCAAGCGACGGGGTTGCTGATTACTGGTAAGAAGTACCTAAAACATAAAAAGACCCAAGATAATGAAAGTTTGAACGCTTTCTTTGTGGGGAATGAGAAGTCGGTCCATAACCAGTCGAGGTTTGAGAGAGAGGCCCTTCCGTCATTGTGGGACCAAGTTTTCCTTGCCCTTATGAAGTATGTGATGCTTGAAGGTAGATACAAAACTTACTACTTATACCATTTCCCTCTTTTAAATCACCTCTGGCCTAAAATTTTGTTAAGCTTTCCTTTTGTCCTTCTTAAGGGTTTATAGAGCTTTGTTGAAAAATGCATTGAGGTTGCTGGCCTAAACCCTAATGATACCCCTCCTCTGTCACTTCACCAAGGTCTCATTATGAGACTCTACCACTTACATCTTGCATTATGCCCTCCCAAACCCATATCTTCTATTCATGTGGAGGAAATTGAACCTCTTGTTGTGACCAGCATTTCCCTAGCCGATTCCAAAGGCCCCATAAAGAAAACCCATCTGGTTGCTACTGATACTCACAAGCCTAAACCTATTGCTAAGAAGCTTAAGGGGAATGCAAGAAATGCCTAGACTAGTGTTGTGGCTAGTCTCTGAGAACTCAAGTTGACCCCTACCAAGGCTGCTAGCAAACCCACCCCGAAGAAGAAAGGTAAAGATGAGGTGAAGGGTTTGATAGAGCCTCTGACCAGGGACAACAAAGGTAAAAATGTGGTGGGTAGGGATTCTAAGGGTGACACGGTGGTTGCAACTACGGTGATGATTGGTGGTGAGACCACCATCAGGAGGTCTGGTAGGTTGGCTAAGAATAACAAGAAAATGTAGGTTAATGACTTGGATTCGAAAAAGCGGTCTAACAGCAAAGATTACAAGGATGAGGAGGTGTTTGGGGATGAGGAGGAGTATGTTGGAGGGCCCCACACCATTCTTGATATTAGCAAAGTATAGAAGGACAACTCGGCTTCCCAGTCCTCAGACCCGTCGGATGTGGAACATGTTGTTACTAGGAAGGCTACGGATTATGAGGAAGACCTCCATGTGCTATAGGAAAGAATGGATAGGATGGACAAGAAATTTAGTGGCTTGACTCGGTTCACTGTCAAGTTGGTTCACTGTGTTACCAACACCCTGTCTACAGTTATGAAGGATGAAATGGATGAGGAAAATGTTGAAGATGGCTAGGAATGGGTTGGGGATGATGTTGTTAATCTCTTGTCTAAGAACTGGGAAAATGCCAATTAGTCTGTGTTTGGTTTGTGTTTTGTCTATCTGTTGTTGGTCTGCGGTGTATGTTTTTTGGCATGGTCTCTAATGTTTTTTGGTCTTGAACTTTTTGGCCCTTGTGGCTCTCTGTGTTAAGGGTACAACACCCTGTAAATGTTTTTGAAAAGTTAAGCAACATTTACAGGGTGATGTACCCTTTACACCTTGTAAATGTTTCTTACCATATCAAAAACAATTTAAGATAAATATAAATATTCACATATTAATTATATAATCAATATTTATTACTAATCTAGATATTTTAAATACAATTATAAATAATAATAAAACACTATAAATTTTATTTATTTAAGAATTTGTTATCTAGTTATTATTTAATTTTATTTCTACTATATTTTTGTTTGTGTTAAATGGATGAATCCTAAATAGAAACCGTTAGTTTAGATCATATTAAATTTAGATGGATTTAGTTGCATTTCTTTTTTTTGAATGGATAAATCTTTAGCAAGCTTCTAAATGTCTCCCCTAAGAGATTAAACACATGTCTAGAACACAGAGAACATGAAGCAATGATGCCATGATACAATACATTGATTATATTTTAAAATAGCTCTAGCCTTTATATATGAACGTTCATAAGTTCAAACCAAAAATTATATAAAATGAAATGGCATTAATAAGTTAGAGCTGAAATTCATCATATACTTAATACTAGTATACAAACTAAAAATTAGTCAAAATAAAGATAATGTGAAGTTCTTATATTGTCTCAAGTTCAAACTATTGTACACATAAAAAAATAGGAAAAACTATATAAAATGAAATGTCACTAAATTACATACCCGACCGATTTCTACAGTCTAAAAAAAAAAAATATATCATTAAATTACAGGTGAAATTCATCATATACTTAATACTAGTAATCATATACTTAATACTAGTATATAGATTAAAAATTAGTCAAAATAATTAAATGTGAAGCTCTTTATAAAACAACAGTAAGTTGGAACTTCTATGAATAGGAAATCTTGTTATCCCCAAGACAATAATGCATAGGTCATATAAGAATATTAGAATTGCAAGTTAAATACCCATAAATGTGAGACAATTAATTTTAACTAACTTTTTGAAAAATAGGGTTGCAATCAATCATTTTTCATAAGAGGACTTTAAATGTAGCTTTTATTTTACCATTCATACCATTTTTTAAGGTTTTTTTATAAAATAAAAGATAATTGAAAGTTGCAACCTTTAAGAGGCTATTAGTCAGCTTAATATATACACTTTTATTTATATGATTATTTTATTTTTTTCTTCAAATTCTTAACAAGTAAATTGTATTGATTCAGAAGTCCAATATGATTTTAAATGTTTAATTGAATGTTTTATCAAGTAAATCTAATATAACTTTAAATGCTTCTTTAACATGCCCTTTTCAATGTGAAAAATGTCTAGTGCAATATAAAATTAATTAAATACTAGGAATGGAGATAAATAGAAATTAGGTGTTGTAGAAAATGATTACAAATTATATTAAGACTAGTGGGTTTGGATTCAATTGTATATTTCTACAATGCAATATTAAATATAACACCTAGTGAATGTTGTGTCATGTGTAGCATAATTTGTGTGATACGAAAAATGTTGATTGTTACCAAGTGTTGCAAGAAGATACTCATGAATGTTAGTCTAATTGAATCTGTAATAGATATTGTTTTTGTTAGCATTAGTCAAAATAATTCTCATGAAATATGTAATATTTTGATTTTTTTTTAAATTGCATAACAAAGTCAAAGACACAAGAAACATATGCAAGTTGCAATGCAAGCAATTCTTCCTCTTGGGTTGAGGAGAGATCTCATTTTCAGTACCATCCAACATCTTCTTCATGTAATGGTTGTTGTATTGAATTGTCCTTCGCAAAAACCCAAAAAATATATTATATCTTAAATTGAAGGCTACACAATTTCATTCCATCTCTATTATTCCTATGAATGATTTCTAATTGGGATATGGTGTGTGAATATGTGCTTAGGTATATGGTGGATAGAGAGGTTGGACATTTATTGAAGAAGAATCATATAAGCTTGTTGTCCCAAGGTTAGTAGTTCCATATCTATGCCCTTCTTTTTCTCATCCCTTGAAAGAAGAAACTCGGGATGAAGTTAAAAGAATATTTTTTCTTTTCCTATTATAGGGGGGAATCTTCATTAGACATGAGAGTTTGCAAATCCTAGTTTAGCTAGAAGAACAATCTCCACCCATATAAAGTATGGGTATTGTTGATGTATTTTCTAACTTCATCCAAATATTTTTTTGAAAACCTAGAAGCTAGGAATTTATAATGAGTAGATTTTATTTACTATTAGTTCAATGTGTTGAGAGGATTTTTGAAACAAAGAAAATTTGTGTCTAGACTAAAAATAAATAATAATTTCGGTTGATCTTTCTCACCTTTTGTAGAAGATGTCTTGGAAAAACATGAGTCATCCCTTAATGTTTATTACTGCTTCAAATTGAAGCCTCTTAATTAAAAAGGAAAAAAAAGTGAGTGAAAACTAGCAACCACCATATACTACTATGCAACCTAAAATGCATGACCCAATCGCTAAACTTGATAGTTCTCAAATCAAAAGCATTGAGCTTTCTTATTCTAAGAAAACTCCTAGAAAAGATAATCTTGAGCTAATTAGTACTGAACCTTATTCTAAGAAAACTCCTAGAAAAAATAATCTTGAACTAATTACTACTGAACTTAGTATTATTCACACTGAGAAAGAAATTGTAGAATGAATTCAATTACATGGAGAAAAAAAATTGTTCAATCTGAAAAAAATTAATTGATCACTCTGAGACTGAAACTCACAGCTCAAAGCACATGTCTTCTCAGTCTTCACTTTGGTTTGAGCCAAATATCTTTCTGATGTTCTGTTTCTACTTCAATAACTCTTTGTTTATCTATTCCATAAAAAAAGCTACTGTCAAATTTATTAGTGTGCCTTGGTTGTATATGTTGATCTGGACATTTAGTTAATATCAATCTTTGTATCTATGAAAGAAAAAAGTATGAAACTTAAAAACCTTCACGCCTTTATATGATCAATGTTCCACAACAATCAACCCCATGTAATTTATAATCCCAAAATAAAAGTTGTTAATTCTCTATATTCCTCCACAAAAACAGAGCAATTGAACAAACTGCTAAATCAGTAAAGAAAAATCCTAAAAAGACAAACAGAAAAGTAAATCAAAGCTGAGTGGAAAATGTCTTTGTATCAGTCAGCTTGATATTTAGTTAATGCAAATCTTTCAAACCTTTTTCGGTTGACTGAAGTCCACAATAACAACATAAGCTATTTAACCAATATCATACAAGATAAACAGTACTTTTACTATTTTAAAACATAAACTATTTAATCAATAGCATACAAGATAAACAGTACTTTTAATATTTTAAATGGCCTTTTAATAAATTTTCAGTAAATAACAAACATCTTTTATTTCTTAATATGAAGAAGAATGCGATAAAAAATAAATGTTTCCTACTGATGTAATAAGACTTATAACAATAAGTAAATAAGACATTTTGATTACAATAATATCTATGTTTGACCAACAAATGGAATATAATTTGAGAAAAAAAATTAAAAATAATTTGATACTTTTTTGGGTTGTTCACACTAATAAAATATTATAAATGAGACTTTTTCTGCAAAACTCTCAAATTTCAACATACATATAAGATTCCGTGTTCAAGACAGCTCATAACTCCACCAAAATAAATGTATAATTATAGTTTAAGTCTTACTGAAAAGGCAGTATTTGGATGATGTGAGCTGGTAACTGGCTTTGATTGTTGAACAAATTCTCATTCTTTGTGCTTCTTTGGAGTATATTATGTTCACCCATATTCCTCGTGAATGGAATGGGGTTGCTGATTGCTTGGCTAAATGGGCTTCAGATCATATTCATAATTGGAATCTGGTGGATCAGGGTCAACTTCCCCCTGATTTGTCTCATCAATTGGATCACTTGGTTGAACTTGAGAGGGCCATTTAATGCCCTTGCTTTGTAATGTTTCCTTGATTTAATAAAAAATTTACCCTTCCTTGATGTTAATATTATCAAAGAGTCGTAGTTTATTTGGTTGAAAAGAGAATAATGATGATAATGATATATTCTTTGATTATGTCATCCATCCAAATTTAAATCTCATGAAATGATATAAGAAATTTCAACATAGACTAATGTTTTTATATAAAATAACAAAAACAAACTGATAAATAATATAAAATCCTCCATTAAAAAAACCTAATATCCATTATTTTACTGCATTGCAGAAAAGAAATTTTATAAAGCCAACAATGGCAACAAACCAGTCCTTGCAGGGCCACCAGCTGGTTAGAGAATTATCCAACAAACTGAGCTTCTGGCATTAAGATTTCTCCAAACCTAACGTTTCTATCCAAACAAAACGCCAAAGAAGAAGATCTTGATATCATTAATTAAATAGACATTAAAAAAAGCAGCCCAAAAGTCCAATTCCGGATCCGCCCTGAAGCCACAAGATCTCCGTAGCCTCTGCCTACTTGCATCAAATAAAATCGATCTCTGTAGTCTTCTGCGCACTCCCACATATATAGAACGAAAAAAAAAAAATCTAAATCGATCCTGTGAAACCAATCTTGTGGAGCCAATCTATTAGCAGAGAATGCAAATAAATTTTGTCCTAATGCTGTCAACACACCAGTCATATCAAAATAAAACAAGCATGTTTGCTTCTTGCATCTGTAGAATAACCAGCTAAGCTCTGTATGTTGCAGTAATTTTATTGAAGTACAATAATGGCAGTTTTCTTCATCCTTCCGTATTGTATTAAACTAGTGGATAGATGACTTGACAGACAAGTTCTGTGTGGTTTATCTGTCTGGCAGAAGCTGCTGTAGTAATTCGAATGTGATTATTCTGACCTCCTGCAAGTCAAGGTAGTTTCATTGTTACTTTCACTGGATTTGGTTTTTTTATTGAAGTTAGATTTAAAAGAATAAGCAGTTTAAAAGGAGACTGCACAGGAAGAAGAATAACAAAAAAATCACTGCATAGATTGAAGCACAGCAGAGAAAATCAAAGACTAGACTATGAAATTAAAATATTTTATTTGTATTTTAAATAAGGGGTGTTCTTAAATATGTGAGTTAAAGAATATATTTTGCTGAATAAAATTGAAATAATTATTTGTAAAAGAGAATGAGGTGTAAAATTATCATTGATTATTGAATTGTATCATAATTATTTTAAAATGTAAAAAAATTAGATATATTAAAAAAATTATATCTTATGTATAAATCATATGACTAAATTAATAAAATATGAAATGAAAATGCCAATGAATGCTGCTGAAATCCATCACTGGTTATTGATTTTACTAATGCAAGAAAATGTACTAATTACATCAAAAAGTGTACTTTGAAATATGCCTTTGATAATATATGTTACTTGGCATAGATAAGTGATGATTTTCCTGGGACTCACCTATGAATTTTAATCTAGCACTTGCATCTAAAAGAGGTTCAAGGATTACGTCATAGATTTTTTCCAATAAGATAAATCTAAATTTTTCTTTTACAAAAATTGGATATTATTCGATTTTGGTTTCTTGAGGATTTCACATGATATTTTGGAGGATTTTACTATTAAATGGCAGCTGATCTACCAGCAGCTGAAACTTATTTTCGGACAACTCAACAATGGTTTAACGGTGAGTAAATCTTGTTTTCAGATGTGAGACATGTTTATCAATCAATTTTGGACTTGCAAATCCACAGAGAAAGCCTATCAACTAACTAAAAGAATGTTGATCACTAGATGATTTCAGATGTTTAAATGTATGATAGTATTGATACTACTAAAATGATTGGGTACTGCATATGCCCAATTCAAGAGTGGAGTATTTCAAGGGAAAATTAAACACAGAAAAGTTCAATTTGTTAAGGCAGACATAATGAGTGTTACTTGAAGGTAGCAAGTATTAAGAATGGAATATTTTCATATTGATATTGTCTAACTAATGATCCTAGTGTTACTTATCACACTAACATAAAATTAGGGGTTAACTTATTTATTTGAATAATACAATTTAATCATCATTTATAGAACATGATTAAAAATCACTAAATATATATTTTAAATTAATTTGCATGTTCATGTGTTTTTAAAAAAAAAAAATTTAACATTTTAATAAGTTCAATAAAAATGATAGTGATGGAAATTTCATTTAATGTTCTTTCGAGGTTCTTGCAATTGTATGGCAAGAAGTTAAAGAGTACAAGTTAACAAAAGTTATAAACCTTTATAATATTTAGGATAGGAATTCAAGGATAGAAAAACACAAGTCTTCGGCATTCATGAATTTTATCACATTTTAGTTTAGCTAGGCCCTATCTTTGGTAAACTAGTAGAGAATTAGTCAATGTGTTTATATTATATGAATATGAAGGGGAGGTTGTTGCTTGGAATCTTAATAGGAGCCATATGTATTGTTTACTTTTCATCTCAAATGGGGATGAGTAAGATTTATTTGAGTCTATTGGTCTCAATAGAAGTAGGAGAATTTGTATATCTCTAAGCTATGAACTTCTAGTAAGTTGAAGTTTCTAATCTCATTTTAATGATTTTATTTGAGATAATCCAAGTCTAGGGACAAATAATATATCTATTGAATGTTTTATTATTAAGTCCTTAGAATCTCTTTTCTTAATCACTTCTAGGTATTCAAGAGTTTTTAATGTCTTAATGTTGATATTATTGTTGGATTTTCCTCCTATAAACTCAACATGATTAATTTATGATTCTACTTGAGGGTTTCTACTTTTCAAATATGCAACCCTTAATTTTCTTATGCAAATAGGAATATTTATAGTGTTCTAACTACTAGAATGTTTGGCATTATGACTTGACTAACACTGGGTGTTGGGATTTATTGTATTTTGGGGTAAGATTATGAGATAACCTTTAGAGTTATATAGTAACAAGATATTTAGCTACAATAGGGTAGCCATCAATGAGCCTCACCATGTGTTATATGGTCATCATAGTGCTAAGAGGTTACTAATCCTAGTAAGAAGGAAACTTATGTTGGCAAGCTTCTCTTTGGCTATTGCAATCTTATGCTATATTAAATTATTAAATAATATAATTACATAAATGCATATTTGATACCACAAAGTATGATGCTTAAATGTTCCAAACCCTAAAGGACTTGTTCCAATATATCTCTTCATTTTAGAGAGATATACTACTAAGGAACACAATGATGGGCAATTTCTATTCCCCTTCAAAATAGCTTAAATATTTTTTTGTAAAAGAAGTATCGAGGTGTGGTTGTGAAATTTTGAATTTATGAAGTATTTCAAGTCCACTATCTATAAGAATTCAAATGAAAATATTATTATATTGACTTTTTATGTTTTACCCTACTCTATGACTGATAGTTATAACTACCATCTTATTAAGGAAATTAGTTGTGATGTCCAATGGCATGGCTCTTTATGTATAAATATCACTATGGGATGATTCCTTGTGTATGCCTATGATGAGATGTTCATGTCTTATCTTGAAACATTATCATGCTAGTGTCTAATCTCTTAGAACTTATGGTGTTGTTGATTAGTCTTGATATTGTAGTTATGACAAGGTAGTCATCAATGAGCCCCACCATGTGTTCTATGACCACACTAGTGATAAGGGGTTATTGTTCCTAGTAAGGAGGAAACTTGTGTTGGCGGGGTTCTCTTCGAATGTTTCAATATTATGGTCTACTAAATTATTGAAAGAATATAATTACATTAAAAAATTATTTGATACCATAGGGTATGACTCTTCTTCTAGTGTATCCCTTCTTTTTAAGGTCTATTCTCTTAATAAATATAATGACGGTTAATTTGTGTTTCCCTTCGAAATGGCTTACATTTTTTCTATACAATAAGTATTGATGTGTGGTTGTAAAAGTTTGATTTTATAAAGTAAAGGAAGACTTTTTGCTAGGTTTAAGGAAAAATATTTGGTATCTATTAGATAGCCATTTGAAAATATAATTTTATTTTTTCTTCTCAATTTTATCCTACTCTATGGCTGACATTTAGAACTACTATATTTTTAAATAAATTAGTTGTGATGTTCAATAGTATGGTTCATTATGTGTATACTAACTATGGTATGACTCCTTGTGTATAGCTATGATGAGGTGTTCATGTCTTATCTTGAAATTTTATTATGCTAGTGTTCAATCTCTTTGAACTTGTGTTTTTGATCTATCTTTATGTTGCACAATACCATTATATTTAGGGACACTAGTAGCTTGGTGATTTGAATGGGAATAGAACACAAGGTGTCCTAATAAGTAACTCGTTGATATCCTTAGCTATTAATATATACATTATAGTGGGAAAAAAAATTACTGGACTTTGTACTTGGTTAAAAGGTTGTTTATTAATAAATTGGAAATGTCTTATTCTAAAACTTTTGCAAAATTAAAGTATTTTATTCTAGATAAATTTCCTTTAGTTACATGAAATGCATGGTGTTTTAAAATTTTATAGATATGTTGGTTAATTTATAAGAACATAGATCCTTTGGCTTATATTTTATCGAACTTAGTACTAATTGCTCTAGTCCCATAGATTGTGATAATCACCTATGAATTTTACCAGTAATTATCTTTCTTATATATATATATATATATATATATATATATTCTAAGGGAGTTATAAAAAGATAACTCTAGTATTTTATAAACATTTTAATATTATTCCATCCTAATACTAGAATTATGAGGTGTCTTCAAATTTGATTATAGTAGTATGACCACCTTATGTGATAATAATTTGTCTTGAATGCTTGACATTTGTTTGAGTATGAGAAATATTATTTGAGGAGGTTATACAATCTTACATGTTAGTAGGGATGAAATGACAGTACAATATTGTTGGAATATTGAACATTACCATCATTGTATAGTATGATAACAATATGAAGTCCTTCATCCTTTGTATATCGTTATGAAAATATATCAAGATAATCTTTTATGATTGAATAAGTTGCATCATATAGCTATGATTAGGATATGTAGATAACTCTTATAATATGTAGAAATTTTAAATCTTATGATCTAAAGTTAAATAATTTGGGGTGGAGGACCTAAATTGATTGGCTAAAGTGTCTTATTGAAGGCGAGAGGTCATGAGGTCTAGTCCCTCCTTCGTCCCTGTGATACTGAGGTTGTGTCACACTAGTTTCATTGGTCACATGAATTTTTTTTACCATGTGCATTACAATTTATAGATGGGATACTTGATTCCTACAGTCTAGAAAGAATTTTATGTGTACACAAGTTAATACCTCTAGAATTGGTCTTCTCTATGGCATGTGTTATATCTTATATTTTGACTATTATTCTTGAACCTTGATTGAATAATTTGGATTGACTCATATACTTCTTATGACCTATAATTATTATCATAGTGTGGTAATAAGTTGTCCATTGTACCATGTAATGTGTGTATGGATATATAGAGCAAATATCTAATTATTGTTGAACCCTGTTGACCTATCATATAAAGTCTTTACATCATAATATTGGTGTGATCATACTTGTCCACCCCAAGCTATGGAACCTTTAACTCCTATGGGATAAGAAGGGATGTGGGAATTTTGATGGGCCATCAAGTAATACATCTCACCCCTACAATTTTTTTCTCTTTCTAGTTTCTAGTGAATCCAAGAGATCTTGAGTGGAGTAAGAAATTATAAAGTGATATTTACTTGTATATAATTGTATTATAATTCTATTCATTATCTAACAACCATGTTTAAGTGTTAAATATTATGAAAGTATTATATTACATGAGATGTTTAGAGAATGATATGTGTGCAATACTTAGACTCCTAAGATGCAAGGAAAGTAACTAAACCAAAGGAAATAGGGTTCCACCTTTTGGGAGATGGAACTAAGGGGCTACCTATTTCACACTTTAGCTCATTAGGAAACCAAGATGCCTCAACCAAGTGACTCAATTGAGGGAAGGGCTAAGGTGGTTTCCTTGGGTGTGATTAAACAAGTGTTCACCATTAAATGAAGATTTTCCAAAGAAGTGCAAACTCTAATGCATTAAACCCTAGAAACTTGAATGTATTAAATCAAATTGACAAATAGAAATCAAAGAGAAAGGAACCTGGTAAACTGATGGATTCCAAGAAAGAACTGCAAATCTGAAATTCTTCTTTTTGAAGTGCAGTGGAACTCATACACCAGGCAGGGCGATTTAGTCTTGCTACAAGAATCTAGAAAAAATCTAGAATCTTTTGGTGATTGTTTAGGATCTATAAAAAAACTAGAAAAAGGGGTTGTACTAGGACTCATACACCCAGAGGGGTGATTTAGTTGCAGTATTAGGGTTTGATTGATATTTTGTAGCCTCTAGAGATCTTTTGTAGCTTTTGTCTTGTCTAATTCTCAAAGTCTAAAATTCTGAATTTTGGCATGTAGGAGATTTTTCGTGAATATGACAACTTCTTGACAACTTTGACAACTTTTTATTCAAAGGATCTTCAAGCTCCAATTCACCTAGTTTGCAAACACACATCAAGAGGGGAAAATTTTGTTTTGTTAGGGAATAGGGGTTTGCCTTGGTCAAACCTCATTTTAATAATTAAACCTTGAAATGAAATACAAAAGCATGAAGGAATGGTGAATGAACAAATGCAATGTTGTAACTTACCAAGCCCTTGAAATAGAGGCTGCAAACTTGTGTGAAATGGCTCCAATGGATGTGGATCTTGACTCTTGATTGAATGCTTGAAAAATTGTTTTGAGTGTTTGCTTGAATCATGAAACCTACATCACAAATGTTAGCTCACAAACACACATGAAGCATGAAGGCTTTGACATGATGCTTGAATCTTGAATGTAGCTCCAAATGCTTAATAATTTTCTTTTGAATGTTGTCTTGATCATAAGTTTTCTATAATGCTCGAATACTTCAAAGCTTAGATGAAATTATGTGAAATAACCTTCTATTTATAGTTGTTTATGCCTAATTTCCCAAAATTACAACACTACAAGCCAACATAAAATTTAGGATAGTAAAATCTTGCCAAGAATTTGATTTAAAATAGGTCCAAGTTAAAGCGGGACTCATATGCCAAGTTGGGTGTATGAGTCCTAGTAGCTTAAAATTGGAACACAAACTCCAAGAAGTGTTAAGTTCAATGCAACATTTAAAACCAGGCCTCTAGACCTAGGTGGGCCCAATACACCCAAAGGCGTATATGAGTCCAAATCCCTAGATCTAGAACATAGCCAAAAACATTAGATTATGATTTTTCATTTGTTAAATGTTGGGATTATCCCCAGAAAATGTGTTTAATTAGGCTTGTGGATACAAAATAGGACTAATTAAGGCATAAATAAACCTAATTTTAACAAGGAGGGCCCAAACAAGTGTGGAAATGTAAAGGGATACATTTTTTACACTACATTTAGCGTCCACTTTAGTGAGAGGATGACCTTGAATCAAAATCACACTAAAGTAGACAAATTCTCATCAAGAAGGGTCCAAGTGTACCAATGGTAGTGAGATAGGATGACAACAATCAAGAGGGATGATCAAGCCCCCAGGATCGAGATCCTATGGTAAACCAGCATAGGTACAAAAGAACACACATGTGAATGATGTATGAAGCAACAAAAAGGTACAAGCATACACTACAAAAGACATAAAGCAAAAAGAAAAGGAAAAAGAGGGTGGATCAAGCCTTGAAAATATATCCAACATGATGTGGACCAAGTCTAATTTGTTTTTCTAAAAAAATTTACATGTGGAACACAATGTCCACTATGCAAACAAAACACACACTCACACGGGCTAGTGGAATCTAGTATCCACTAGGTGAGACCCTAGTGAGACACATATACACACGGTCAGTATGTGCCCACACAAACAAGCAAGTGGCTATGGAAAAGTCATGCCTAAGGTCAGATCCCATACGTACAAACCATACCAAAGTTATACCTCCTGATAAATTTGATAAGGTGCCACACAACATGAACAACAGGATCCATGAGGCAAGCAAAACTTTGTATGCTAACACCTATGAACAAACAGCATGGCTCCACAAGAAAGAAAAGTGTGTTATGTAAGGTGGCCATATAGCAATTATTGTAAATGAAAAATAGTGTAAGGTACATTCAAAGGGGTTTTTATTAGTTCATGTAAGGTCTTAATTTAGGGAGCATCGTGCCTAATGTCTCCAAGAGAGGACCAATCAAAGAATAGAAGATTCACAACTTAGGGAATGCACTTTGCTTGGAATTTCCACTAAGAGGAATATAATATGTAAGAGAGATCATGTTCTTGAAGTACATCACACCCAATATCACCTCAAATAAAAAAACACATCACATGAAGTAAGAAAACCACAGAATGAAACATGAATTGTAATTGAAATGCAAAAGAATAATACCAATGCATGCCCCCACTTTTAAAAAATTGCTAAATACCATGCTATGAGAAATTACTTTAAAGTATAAAATTATAAATGCTAACAAGAAAGAGGACATGAGAGTTTATTTGGAAAGCCCTATGCCAAGTCATATGTTTCCAAATGAATCTACGTCATGAAAAGGGGTTTCCCCCAAAATGAAATCCCAAAATCGCATAAGGGATCCATGGATTCGAGGTCAGTATGTCTTTGCACTACAATGTTGTTATAGAGCTCAAAAATGACATCATTCCCCAAATATTCATGGATCAAGGAAGAATGACACAAAGAGAGCGAAAAAAAAGAAAATATTTTGGGTCAACAGGGAAGAGACCTAAATGTCTCAATGCCTTACGTCATCTCCAAAAGGAAAACATAGGACAAATGAAAAGATAAAGGTTTACAACATATAAAAGAATGTAGATACAAATAGAGGAATATCACAAAGAGAGAGATACATCAAACAAAATGGTATAGGGTGATCACATTATGCACATGCAATCACACACATGAAAAAGAAAAAAAATACAAGACTAGTAAGGCACATGCAAGTCAACCTATAGTAGGTCGTCCACATCCAAATCATTTTCATCGTATGCAGAATGCGAACAACTAGCTGAAGAGACAACATCAAGTGTCGAACTAGGGGAAGCACCAAGTTCAACACTCTTGTTAGGATAATTTTCATTTAAGCTCATAGAAGAGGAAAATGATGAATTCAATTCATTATGCATTTCTTCACCAATTTTAGCAATCTCATTGTCGTCCAAGTTAATCACAATAGGAGGTTGAATGATAATGTCCATAAAAGGTTTTAGTCCCTGTTGTGGTTGTGATATAGGATCATTTTTTTGTGGCGAAGAGGGAGACTCATCATGTAATACTTCAATTGAGTTTGGATGTTGATTTTGTTTTTTATTTCCTTCATTTAACCTTCGACCAATAGCACGATGTCTAAGCCTATGCTCTCTCACATTTCTATTTCTTTTGGTATGATTTTCAAGTTGTGTTTGTGTAGGAGAGGGTTTATCAACCATAGGTTTCTTTTCTTCCCTTAGAGGAGGAACAAAAGGAACCCTGGGAGTTTGTTCAACCACTTTCTCTTTAGCTTTGTAAACTTATTTTTATCTTAGGAGGCATGGCAGGATTGTTTTTTTTGTCTCTTGGTCATTTGTAGGAGATAGGAAAAGTATATGTATTTGGTTGCTTCTAGTTACTTGGAAGGGTTTTTGGTTCAATCATGGTTTCATCAAGGATAGGAGGCTCAATCATGGGTTGAGGCATGTTTTGAAGGGATAATTTTGCTATTATTTTTGCCTTAAACTTTTTATAGGATTTGAAAAAGAAATCTTCATGAGGTCTTATAGGCTCAATAGGCTCGAGCCAAAAGAAATCCAATGAGGAATTTCCACAGGAAGACAAAGGATTAAAGCCACTATGGTGCATAATAAAGATCTCATTATCAAAGGGAAACTTTAAACATTTATGCGCACAACCGATGGGATGGATTCCATGGAGCGTAGCCATGGATAACCAAGCTTCACACGGAATTGATCTGACATCGAGATGATGGAGAATGAGAAATTTAATTATTTCGGTCCAACTTTTAGAGGAACGATAATCAAACCTACCATAGGGAAAGCAAAACCATTATGCATTTTTATCCATGATTTTGTTTTGTCATATGTTTCTTGGTAGATTTCATGCACAAGTAAGAATTCTTCAGTGATCACATTCTCTCCATAGACAGGATCAATAAATATCCTATTAGTGGGCTTGTCATTGATTTGGCTGGCTATGTAAAGAGGACCATCAAGTGCCTTTATGATTATATCTTCTAATGAGAAAGCAATGTCAATAGATATTTTAGTTTGGCCCTTACGAGGTTGAATTTTGATCAATCCAGTCATATTATCCATAGGACTTTGTTCATTAGTATCCATGTTGTCATCATCTGTGTCAACATTCATCACATCATTCTTAGTTTCACTAGCTTTGACAAATGAAATATTATGATTTGGCATGGGTTTGGTAAACATTTGTAGGTTTTGGTTGGGAGGAGCAACAGACTTATTACCTTGATCATTGACACCACCAATTTGAATATGATTGGAGTCAATGAGATCTTGAACCATGTGTTTGAGATGCTTACAATGTTCAATATCATGTCTATGATGTTGAAAATGGCAATAGGAATTTGATCTAAAGTTGGGAGGTAATGGCTTATTAGGATCAGGAGTTTTAACGAGAGGTAAGGAAATCACATTCTTCTCTAGAAGTTGTAACATGGTGTTATGAAGGGTATCGGGTAAGGGAGTAAATTGTCTAGCCGGATTCCCAAATGTAAAAGGATTTGTCTTCTTTATATCAACCACTTGGGTATCAACATGTTGGGTTGGTTGAGGGGGATTTAGTTAAAGAAAGCCTTTATTTTGTTTCCTAAAAGGTTGGTAATTGTTTAGAGTTACATTCGGACTTTTTGGGATAGCTAGAGGTGGGTTTTGTTTCATGACTACTGACCGAGTTTTGATAATCACTTGGGTGGTACACAAGTGTACAAAGGAATGGAATTTTATCATACCAAGCCTATCCTGCATCTTAGTTTTTAAGTTCTCAATGAACATTTGTTGAAGGTGAGGATCAATAAATTTTATGTTGATTTGGGAATAAAGCAATTTGGTAGTGCGAAATGAAGTCAGTATCATTTTCATCATCCTTTTGATTACATCTCATAAAATCAGCTAATTTAATTTTAAGGTTTATGTGCAGTTGGAAATGGTTAACAAATGCCTCAACAATTTCATTGAATGAACGAATTGAGTTATTCGGTAATGAGGAAAACCATTCTAAAGCGGTATCTTTCAAGGACCTAGGGAAAAGCTTAGCCAAGAGCTTATCTTCAAGGATGAAATCACTACATAAGGTGGTGTAAGCAGAAACATGCTTAGAGGGATCTCTTTTCCCTCCATATTTTTCAAACCTAGGAATCTCTATACCTTGTGGTATTGGCATTCTTAATATCTCCAAGGATAATGGATTGCTTTTGACATAGTATGAAGGTTGGCCATTTTGATTTTGGTTTATGGTGGAAATTTTTCATTCAAGGGATGAAATTTTTTGTAAGATTTGGTTAAGGATGGTGTCATTGGTTGTGCTTTAGGATGGAGGTCAATAAGGTGGAGGTCTATATATGTTTGAGGGTAAAGTGAATGGAACACTTATGAGAGGTAAAGTGGTAGGAGATATGACATGAGATGCCACAAAGGTACAAGAATTGCTAGTGGAAATAACCAAGGTAGGAAAGACTTTACTAGTAGGTTGCATCATTGTGGTAACTTGAGGATTGTTGTAGGAGGAGGAATTTGGGTTCCTCCTTGACTTTGAGCATTGTTCGAGGTTTGAGCACTAGTAGTCATTGAGGTAAGATGTTTTCCAAAAATGAGCTAAGTTACACACAATCTCTATTCCTTTTTCACTTTCAATCATTTGATGTATGTTATCTATGGTAGGAATATCATTGTTGAAAATATTTTCAATACTCACTAGGTTTTGTAGGTTTTCTTCATGGATTTGGATTAGGTTTTCTTGAGGAACACTAGCAACCATTATTTCAACACTTGCCATACTACTTGAAGGTAAAGAGTTGTCAAGGGTATGGTCCATACCTAGTGAACTAGTGTCAACACTATGAGTGAAAGAGCTAGATAACCCAAGATTCATGATGAGTGTGTTATCGCGAGATGACATGAGTCTCAAACTACATCTCACTACAGTATTAGCAATATGACACCAAGTTGTAAAGCTCATGCAAAGGACAATAAATTAATGCAAGATAAATGATATGAATTAAGTCCAATTCTTATGTTTACAAATGCATTTGAAATGAAACCAAATTAAGGTAGATCTAATGAATTGAATGAAATAGAAAATCAACAAACTAAAATAGAGATCTGACAGTAGCAAACAAAAGCACAAAAATGAAGTCTTAAATGTTTTAAAATGTAGATTCAAACCTAATTTGAGACCAAATTTCCTAGATGGGCGAATGAGTTCCAATTAGGGTTTTTGGAGGGTTCAAATGTTGAAAAATAGACAACACAGAATACCCAAAAGTCTATAAATTCAACCTGTATAGGGACTAAATCACCTAGTTGGGCGAATGAGTCATAGATTAGGGTTTTTAAACCAAATTCAAAAATTTTTGAGTTGATGTTAAGGTTTCTAGTTTGTATGTTCAAATAACTATTTGCAAGTACAATTTTCCAATGAAATTGAATGATGCAAGATGCAAAAATGCAACCTATATACACTTTTCACTAATGCAATATTTAGAAGCGCTAAATGCAATTCAACTAATGCAAATCTAATGGAAATTTATGCAATCTAGATCTAGGACTACAATGTTCTCCAAATCAAACATTCAAGGGTCCAAATGTCGGGTTCACCAAAATGAACCTAAAGAAATAAGGTTCCACCTTTTAGGAGATGGAACTAAGGGGGACCTATTTCATACTTTAGTTCATTAGGAAACCAAGATCCCTCAACCAAGTGACTCAATTGAGGGAAGGGCTAAGGCAGTTTCCTTGAGTGTGATTAAATGAGGGTTCACCATTAAATGAAGCTTCAAAGGAGAAATGCAAACTCTAACAAACTAAACCCTAGAAACTTGATATCATTAAATCAAATTGACAAATAGAAATCAGATGGAAAGGAATCTGGTAAACTGATGGATTCCAAACAAGATCTGCAACTCTAAGATCTTCTTTTTGAAGTGCACTGGGACTCATATGCCAAGCAAGGCGATTTAGTCCTGCTACAGGAATCTAGGTAGAATCTAGAATCTTCTGGTGGTTGTTTGGAATCTACAAAAAACTAGCAAAAGGGGTTGTACTAGGACTCATACACCCAGAGGGGTGATCTAGTCCCAATATTAGGGTTTGACTAATATTTTTGTAGCCTCTAGAGATCTTTAGCTTTTGTCTTTTCTAATTCTCTAAGTCCGAAAGTCTAATTTCTGGCTTGTAGGTGAGTTTTCGTGAAGATGACAACTTTTGCAACTTTGTCTTCAAGGGATCTTCAAGATCCAATTCACCTAGATCTATAAACACACGTCAAGAGGGGAAAATGTTGTTTGTTTAGGGAATAGGGGTGTTCCTTGGTCAAACCTCATTTTAGTAATTAAACCTTGAAATGAAATACAAAAGCATGAAGGAATGGTGAATGAACAAATGCAATGTTGTAACTTACCAAGCCCTTGAAATAAAGGCTGCAAACTTGTGTGAAATGGCTCCAATAGATGTGAATCTTGACTCTTGATTGAATGGTTGAAAACTTTTATTGAATAATTCCTTGAATCATGAAACCTACATCACAAATGTTAGCTCACAAACACACATGATGGATGAAAACTTTGACATGATGCTTGAATCTTGAATGTGGCTCCAAATGCTTGATAATTTGCTCTTGAATGCTCTCTTGATCATAAGGTTTCTATAATTCTTGAATACTTGAAAGCTTAGATGAAATTATGTGAAATAACCTTATATTTATACTTGTTTATGCCTAATTTATCGAAATTACAACACTACAAGCTGACATCAAATCTAGAATAGTAAAATATCACCAAGAATTTGATTTAAAATAGGTCCAAGTTAAAGTGGGACTCATACGCAAGTTGGGTGTATGAGTCCCAGTGGCTTAGAACTAGGACACAAACTCCAAGTGTTAATTTCAATGCAACATTTAAAACTAGGCCTCAAGACCTAGGTGGGACCCATACACGTAAAGGGGCATATGAGTCCTAGATCCCTAGATCTAGAACACGGCCAAAAACATTAGATTATGATTTGTCATTTGTTAAATGTCAATATTATCCTTAAAAAAATGCATTTAATAAGGCTTGTGGATGCAAAATAGGATCAATTAAGGCATAAATAAACCTAATTTTAATAGGGAGGGCCCAAACAAGTGTGAAAATGTAAAGGGATACATTTTTCTACACTAAAATAACTATATTTTATGATGATACTATTGCATTGTAAAGACAAGAAACTAGATACAAGTTGATAGTTGTACCCTTCTAGTCCTAATTCATTATATTACTTTTGATTGAAATTTTAATTATACTCAATCCTCATATTTGTGCAGGGATAGATAGATCAATAAAAAAAGAATATTTAATCTATGTAATTTTAAAATATAAGAATTATATTAAAAGAGATAAAGCACAATGATTAAGTATGTACCTCCCTAATAAGGCATATTCATGAGTAACTTAAGTGCGCTATAACTAGTCAATTGTGATGCAATAGAGAGTTAAGGTACTATAATAAATCTATCATATGTGAGATGAGACTAAAAGTGTTCTATTTGAACCCATATTAAATGAAGTAATTAAAGGGATCCACCCTTCATTTGGGGAACTAGACTAAGGATTTATTTTATGATTCATGTTTGAGACGACACCTTCGTTTACTTTTCTTGAATACGATTGTCACATGAAGCTACACTATACTAAACATAGGCTCAACATTCCAATGACACAATGGAAATAAACTCAAGGTGTGGGACCTTGCCATTGAGGTTATATCTTTGGAGAAGGTCAATTTCCTCTCAAAAACCATATGAAAAAATACTGGTCCAACCCAACATTGGATAAGTCTACACTAACCCTAATTTGTCAAGTTGCAAAAGGAAAAGGAGAAGAGAATACTAAAAGTTGAAAATATAGTGATGCACAAAGATAGAATATGTTTCTTCTTTCCTTTGATTAACAAAGTATCAACAAAATCATTGAATAATATTACATAGTTCCATATTTCATAAGTTTTACAAGAAATTGTGAAGTCTAGGGTCTAAAAGATCATAAAAGGGGTACAAATTACCCACAATTAACACTTACAAAAGATTAGAACAATCATAAATCCTACAAAAATGATAAAATATTATGCATCTATAGATGTATCAAACATTACATAGGATACAAGCATTGAGAAGAGGTAAAAAATAGTTATTTTATTAGTAGAGATGTATAAAACCCAATTTTACAATTGTAGAATGTAGAGGTTGCATAAGTTTGCTAAAGAAAATCTAGGGAAGAACCCTTACAATGAGCACAAAAATGCATTATATCATTTGCAGGTCATAGGAGAGTGATAAGACATGTGACTAGGTAAGAAACCCTAGCCAAAACCCTACAAATCATGTGCAAACATGTGTACTTCAAATCCTAAGCCAAAATATTACTATTGATCATCAAATCTTGCACCTCTTTGATAGTCTTATGTGAAATTCAGTGAGTGGGGGACAATGTGTGCCTCACTGAATACCTTTGAGATTTTTATAGAAAGTCAGCTCTTCTCTAAATTTGGGAAAAGGGTAGAAAGAAATACAAACAGAAAAACATAAAAAATGGCGATACGCCAACGCTCTTACAACATTTCAAAACCACAAGTTTCGTTCTATGAGTGATATAATAGAAAAAAAACACCACTTCCCTTCATTTTTGGGAGGAGAACGAACAATAGAGGCTCGATACAAGCACAAATGCAGTCATTCAATCGACCCACAGGAAGTGCGTATTAAGATCCAAATCAAACATAGAAGTTTCAGAATTAATAGAGAACATTTAAAAGAGTAACATAAACACTTCCCCCTAATATAGCATATCATGAAGAAATGAGAACCCTACAAAGAAAATGGAGAAGTCCAATGACATAGTCCAATCTCTAAAGATTATAATTTAATCATCTACACAGACAGCATGGAAATCCGATAATCAAAATATTCAGATTAAGCAAGACACGGTGTTCTATTCGGGACAGAGATATAAAGAAAGAAATACTGAAAAAGACCATATCATGCATAGTTTCAAATATTTCATCAAAATAACTTGTACTTCAAATATAGATGAACTTTAAAACAAAGATCGAATTCCAATCCGATAATAGTTTGATCATAAAAAAGACATAACATGCTAGAGTGAAGTAGTGTTCTGTAACTTTAAAAGAGAATATTTCTACTAACTAAGAAAGCTAAGGAAACTTTTTCCAACAGGAAAACTTCAAGAACCCTTTCATTATGTTGTTGTTCTCAATATATAGCTGCCCAAAAGAGAGAAACACCGACCTCGTTCAGTATTAATGACTGTAAGATGTCCACACCTGATAGCTTGGAAACCCGGTCTTAGATCTTTTATTTGGTCGTTGGCATCCTACTCATCAACTTTCAACTGCCAAATTTATATCCTTTAGATATTTCAATAGGATTACCCCTCGTAATCGTTCTAATCCTAGAAAGACAGTCTGGCAAAGGTCTTGTCGATCACCCAAGTGGCTTTGGTGGCACCGATTGACGTCCCTTCATTAGAAAAGTAAAAATGCATTCTAATGGTCTCTGAGTGAACACTCTCAAGATACAACTTCCTTGTGCAAAGGGATGGCATGTCACACAGGTGGATAATCTCAGATTCGTGAAAAGCGGATTCAAGAAAACGTCTGCCAAGCCGACACGTGGTTCGACTTCAAATTGAGGAGGAAGCGATTATTAAAGCACACGTAGCCACCATGTGGTGCATTGCACATCTATCAAAAATACAATCTCTTTGCACGTGGATCATCCTGAAGACAAAAGTAAAGCTGAAAGCCAAAAATAGACAAAGGAAAAAATTTGCTTCACAGTTCTGGCAACTCACAGGGGGGCTTCACTCACGAAGGCACGGACCTAGACTTTTGGTCATTCTTGGAGTTTAAGAAATGCAGAATGCAACAACTCTCAATCTATGTCGGTCGGTCGGGCAAGGCTACAGAAGGCTTTATATGCATGATCCAACTCGAAGACTTATTTGAAAGAAACAAATCCCCATCTCGTTGAAATAGCTCCCAGGTGATAATAAAGATGAAAAATTTGAAGAACTTCATTCTCGATGTTGTCCATTACCGGTGTCGAACTCGGCCCAGGAAGGTCTGCAGAAGTCTGAACCCTATTTCTGACCTCTTTGGTAATCTGCTCAACTAACAATACATCTTCATTTGCTGAAACGAAGTGGTGCAGCCACGGTAGGAGGGTCCTCAAAGAGAACGATCCCAACCATGCAGCAAGAGTCACACAACAGAAGCAACACAAAATATGGAGGCAAATGTAGATGCAAACATTCTTATTATTGGAAATCTTGATTACAATTAGTCAGCCACATCCGGGCTTACAGATTCGGCTCATAGGCTTGATTACAATATGCTCAAAATATAGTTCTCATACATGCGATCGAAAAACTTACAGGTCACAATCTATATACATATTTTTTTATCCCCTTGATTCCCCTAGTCTAATGATTCAATACTAGCTTTATATCACATCTGCGGGTCGAGAAACATTTGTGTCGGCCCAAAGATCGCTACAATCTCCAATGAATAAAAGTGTAACGTGTGCAAGAATAGGTCAGCCTCACATCTAAAATTCATCCACGGTAAATGTGCATGATGAAGTGTGGACCTAAGTATAAGGTCGAGGACACTCCATAGAACAAATCTAATCACACCATGAGGATCCATAAGTCATAGGAAAGATTTGTGATTGATCCAACTAGTCATTAGGTGTTGAAGTTATTTCAGGGCCAGTCCCAAAAATAGTCACATACTCCAAAAGTGATAACTTGCCAGAAAAAGATCCAATTGAGCTGAAAAATTGGAATACGACAATTGAACATGTCCATAATGAAACCATAGGTACGCAAGATCTGATGAGCAAATATGAAGAAACACCAAATCATCCAACTCGAACAAGAACTAGAACAAAACAAGAACAAAATTGAGTGAAAATATTTTTGGTTGATGCAAGATTGCCAAGAACCAAGGATGATCCTGCATCAAACATTTGGGGTTAATGAAGAATGAGCCTCTCACTTTGCGGGGGCCAAAGGAAATCCAATATGATCTACCTCAACCTGAGAAATCCAAGAAGAATCATCCACTGGTCTACCCTTCCATTTCACCAGATATTCTTTGTATTGTCTTCCACGAGTTTTCCTTCCATCTCTGACATCCAAAATCTCTTCTATCTTATCTGATTGTTGTTTAGGAAGTTTTTCTTCCAATTTTTCTTGGCTGTCTTCACTGAATTCTGCTTCATGGTACTAATGTAGATCTGCAATGTTGAATATAGGTGATATACCCATGTCATCTGGTAACTCCACTTCATAAGCGTTTCTGAAATCAAACTTCTTCAAAATCTTACAGGGTCCAAACTTCCTCATCTTCAATTTATTGTATTTACCAACTGGAAATCTTTCCTTCCTTAAATATACCATCACTTCATCTCCAACCTCGAACTCCTTATGTCTCTTCTTTTCATCCGCTTTCTCCTTATACTTTTGGTTCATGTTTTCCAAATGATGCTTCACTTGAGTATGCATTGTCTTCATATGTTCTACAAATTCTTCTTCTTTTTCACTTTTCTTATCTTCCTTACTGATGTCTCTTAATTTTGATATACCTCTAAGATGAATTCCAATAACAATCTCAAAAGGTGTCTTCCATGTACTTTTGTTCACTAAATTATTGTAGGAAAACTCTGCTTGTGCAAGGGATAAATCCCAACTTCCGGTTTTCTCTCCAACCAAACATCTCAGCAAATTCCCCAAACTCATGTTTACTACCTCTGTTTGTTCGTCTGTATGTTGGTGAAAAGTAGAACTAAACTTCAAATTTGTCTTCATCTTCTTCCAAAGTGTCCTCCAAAAGTAACCAACAAACTTTGTGTCTCTATCTGAAACAATACTCCTAGGTAATCTATGCAATCTAACTACTTCTCTGAAAAAAAGTCTACTACATGTACTGCATTTGTTGTCTTTTTACAAGGTATGAAATGTGTCATCTTAGAAAAAAATTCCACCACTACAAATACTGAATCATTACCTCTTTGTGTCTTAGGAAAACCGAGTATGAATTCCATGTTGATATTCTCCCAAGGTCTTTCTGGTACTATTAAAGGTTTATACCATCAAACATTATGACTACTCCCCTTTGCAACTTGACAAACTCTGAAACTCTGCACAAATTTCCTGACATCCTTATGAATCTGCGGCCAAATTTAATTCTCATGCACCAATGCTATGGTCTTGTCAATTCCAAAATGTCCTACCAATCCTCCTCTATGTTTCTATCCTCCCACGGTCTTTCTGGTACTGTTAAAGGTTTATACCATCCAACATTTTGACTGCTCCCCTTTGCAACTTGACAAACTCTTCAACTCTACACAAATTTCCTGACATCCTTATGAATCTACAGCCAAAAGTAATTCTCACTCACCAATGCTACGGTCTTGTCAATTCCAAAATTTCTTGCCAATCCTCCACTATGTTTCTCTTTCACCATGTTATCCCTCATTGAACTTCGAGGTATACACAATTGATTTCCTCTTAACAACATGTCCTCTTGAATTAAATAATCCAACCATTGACTTCTATCCTCTAGAACTGGTTCCTTACATGTTCTCCAAGGTTCTACGAAATATAGGTCCTCCTCATACAATTTCTTCAATTCATCAAAGCCTAATACATCCACTCTCATCTGTGTCAGTAAATTTCTTCTCCTACTCAACGCATCAACAACTCTATTTGACTTTCCACTCCTATGCTTCAAAACAAATGTATAACTCTGCAAGAACTCTACCCACCTCGTGTTTCTGATTCAAATTACCTTGACTATTCAAATATTGTAAAGCCTGATGATCCATATACAACACAAATTCCTTAGATAACAGGTAATGTCTCCATTTCTTCAAAGCTTGAACTATGGCATAGAACTCCTAATCATATACTGAATATATTTTCCTTGCATCATTCAATTTCTCACTGAAATATGCTACTGGTCTTCCTTCTTGACTTAATATTGCTCCAATTGCATTTCCACTTGAATCACAATCTACTTGAAATACCTTACTAAAGTCTGGTAAAGCCAACATAGGTTGCTCAATTACTTTCTTCTTTAACAACTCAAAACTTATGTCTGCGACAGATTTCCATCTAAAATCCTTCGTATCTCCTCTCATTGTTTATATCATAGGGCTGCAAATAGAACTGAAACTCCTAATGAACTTCCGGTAGAAACTAGCCAATCCATGAAATGGTCTTACCTCCCCAATGCTTTCTAGTGTAGGCCATTCAACAACAGCTCTTACTTTCTCATGATCCATCTTCAACCCATTTATTGATATCACAAATCCCAAATATACCAACTCTTCCTTCATGAAACTATACTTCTTAATGTTTATCAACAATTGCTCTTATTTCAATCTTTGCAAAACTTGTCTTATGTGCAACAAATTTTCTTCTCTTGTCTTACTGAAAATCAAAATTTCATCCAAATATACAACCACAAACTTACCAAAGAATCTCTTCAATACCTCATTCATCAACCTCATGAAAGTACTCAGTGCATTTATCAATGCAAAAGACATCACCAACCATTCATACAATCCTTCATTTGTCTTGAATGTTATTTTCCACTCATCTCCTTCTCTGATTCCGATCTAGTGATATCCACTCTTCAAGTCTATCTTTGTGAAATACTTAGCTCCACTCAAAAAATCCATAATGTTATCCATCTGGGGAAAAGGAAATCTATACTTCACTGTGATCTTATTTATGGCTCTAGAGTTTGTACACATCCTCCATTCTCCATCTTTCTTAGGTGCAAGCACAATAGGTACTGCACAAGGACTTAAGCTTTCTCTGATCAAACCTTTCTTCAACAATTCTTCCACTTTTCTATTCAATTTTGCATTTTCTACCGGTGTCATCCGATGTGCTGCTTTGTTAGGAAAACTAACTCCAGGAATCAGATCCATACAATGACTAATACTCCTTATAGGTGGTAATCTATCAAGTTCATTATCCGAAATGATAGCTTCATATTTTGTCAACAACTCTTTTATCTCCTCAAGTTTTCCTTCTACATGCTTCAAGTCTTGAACCTTCTTAGGCACCAATGCATAGCACATGTTCTCATGTCTCAGTCCATCCAGAAATCTCCTTCCATCAACCAAACAAATTCTAGCAGTCATACAAATCTCAGCTTTAGAAACATCCTCCAAAGGTAACAAAGTCAGTTTCATCCCATTAGCAACAATAGTATATATGTTCTTCTTTCCATCATGAATGGCTTGTTTATCGTACTACCAAGGTCTTCCCAACAAAATATGACACACATCCATTGGCATAATATCACACAAAACTTCATCATGGTAATTTCCTATCTTCAAGTTTACCAAACATTGTTCACTTACCAATATCTTATGCTCATCTTGAATCCATGTTATCTAATAGGGCTTAGGGTATTTCAACCTTTCCAACTTCAACTCGGTCACCATTTCCTTAGAAGCCAGGTTCTCTAAACTTTCACTATCAATGATTACTTTGCAACATTTACTAGCAACCTTACATCCTTTCCTAAACAAATTCTTTCTCTACAATGGTTCTTTCTCCAATTCACTTTGACACAACACTCTCCTATTCACCAATACCTCAACTTCTTTCGGTTGATTAGATGATCCAGCATGATCCTCCTAAATAAAGGTTGTTCTTCTATTGTTGTTGGTCTTTTTGCTTATCTCTCCCTATTTGCATTCAAAGTCTCTATGTCCTTCTCCTCCACATTTAAAACAAGTTCCCCTAAATACTCTTTTCTCCTGTCCTCTGTCATATTTTCTATATCCTTCATTTTTGTAAATACCATATCCTCCTCTTCTGTAATATTTTCTATCATCTCTTCAGTATGAATTCTCATTTTTGTTGACCTCCTTATCCTTGTTCTGATCTGCAAAAGTTCCTCTTCCTCCTCCAGTAAAAATTCTTCCTCTCTGAAATCTTCCATCTCTTCCTCTCTGTCTCTACCCATGTCTTTTATTCTACTTTTATTTTTCCTTTAGGGCACACTAGTATGCCTCTTCTACACTCAACAACTTAATCAAACTGATCTCATCTTGAATAGATGACCTCAAACCATTCACATATCTAGCTACTTATTCAATCAAATCTTTTGAATGTTCAGATCTGATATTTTGTTGGCAAAACAAGGATAGACAACTAAGGGGGGGGTGAATCATTTGTTACCAAAACCAAACTTATACAAAATTAATCAACCTTATATCATAGATCTGACAATTAACAGTGCAAGAATGAAATCAACAACATATCAGACACATTTGAACACCAAGATTTTATATGTGGAAACCCTGTTAGGGGAAAAACCATAGTGGATGTTAGTCCACAAGATTATACCATGTTAGAAGTATAATGAAGAATAAAAAGGGAATGCACTTGCATTCATGCACACTACCTAGAGCACACTACTCAAAGGGAATACTCACTTCCTTACATATAGTAATCAGATTAAATTCATTTGATGAATTTAAACTGAGAAAATAGCTTCTACAAAAGTCTGATTATAGTTCCAGTTAGGCGCACAAAAAAACTTCTTCCAACTCTTCCACCCTCTACTCAAACTCTTCCACACTCTACTCTAAATGATTTGACCTTTATTTTCACTTGTACATCACTTGTACACTTAAGCACCTTCTTCTAAATTAGAAAAACAATCTCATATATATATATCCGCTACACAGATTTACAACCACTATTCAGTTGGCCACAAATAAAGAATGAATTACAACTGTCGGCCTTGATACATGAATGAATTACAATGTGCACCAACACAAGTCGGTCACAACATAGTGAGGACCCAAACAAAAACCTCCAAACATGTCAAACAATAAAATATTAATCCTCATGGATTTGCAACACACTAACATCACAATGTCGACCAAGAACATGAACACTTGGGCACATATCTGAAAAATTTCTTATCACGAACACTCCAATCACTACAGATGTATAGCAAGGATAGAGCATGATCTAGACTCATCCATGAATATCACTGGTACATGTGCAACACATGAAATTACCAAAATTTCATCTGCTTCAACCAAGAACACCATCTATAGAAACTAAGTAACTGTAGGCACACAGATCTTCATAACTTCCACAAATATTTATGCGAACCTCTGAAACTTTCAAACAACATTCTAAAAAGATTCAGCAAAAAACCCTTTAAAACACACCTTCATATCTTCAACACATAGAGCTTTACAACATTCTGACCTTCTCAGCTCCACTAGCTACCTGTACTATATTTTTTACAATTTTCTGAATCTCCTTGACATATACAGCCTTAAGCAAATTAAGTGCTAATAGTGTTGACATCAATGACAACCACATATCACCAACACAACCACAACATCCAACAATCTCCCCCTTTGGCATTGATGGCAACACATGATGTGAAAAATAATACCATCAACCCAACTAACTCTTCTTCAACAATCTCCCCCTGAGATTGTGCACTCTTTCTTGTTTCCTTCATTGCTCTTCTTTCCCACATTTTTGACATTGCTTCTCTCTCCCCCTTTGACATCAATGGAAAATGTACACATGCTCTGATCTTAATTTCGAATCATCTGACTACTCCCCCTAAGTAGCAGTCCCCACAACATCAATCTGAAATATGATATGACAATGAATTCATGGACTAATGCAAATACCTGCATCTTAGTTCTGATCGGGAGGGGAAATCACCCCTAACTTGCCTCTGAGGTACTCAAAAGTATCCTTAGGAAACGGCTTGGTAAAGATATCTGCAATTTTCTCTTTGGTAGGTATGTACTCCAATCTAACTTCTTTGTCACTTACTTTGTCTCTCAAGAAGTGATACTTGATGGATATATGTTTTGTATTTGAAAGCAACACTGGATTGTTAGAAATGTTAATGGCACTTGAATTGTCACAAAATATTGCAATGGGTTTTTCATACTCAATTCTGACATCTCTCAACATTTACTTCATCTGTAATACTTGGGTACAATTGTTTGTAGCAGCAATGTACTCTGCCCCAACAATAGATAATGAAACTGAGTTATG
The DNA here is from genome assembly GCA_007115665.2 of Sequoiadendron giganteum. Taxonomy (NCBI): domain Eukaryota; kingdom Viridiplantae; phylum Streptophyta; class Pinopsida; order Cupressales; family Cupressaceae; genus Sequoiadendron; species Sequoiadendron giganteum. Next base: position 623,215,405 of record CM021102.1, read on the forward strand.
CTTTTTTCTTAACTAAGATACCAACTTCTTTCCTAAAAATAATGCACCGCCACTGCTACTCTTCATGTCATCTACATCTCTTGTCCAATTAGCATCAGTAAAAACACTTAGAGTAAGATCACCATCCTTGGGATACCAAAGACCAAGATCAACTATCCCTTTTAGATACCTGAATATTCTTTTTACAGAAGTCACATGGGACTCTTTAGGATCAACTTGAAATCTAGCAACCATGCACACATTATTAATTATATCTGGCCTATTTTGAGTCAAATAGAGTAATCCACCAATCATTGACCTGTATCTTGTCTGATTTTCTTTAGGAGAATCATCTTTCTATGTAATTTTGCATCCAGTCACCATAGGTGTACCATCTGGTTTTGAATCTTCCATGCCAAATGTTTTTAGTAACTCTTTCACATACTTAGACTGAGATACAAAGATTTCATCATCTAAGTGAGTAATTTGCAATCCTAAAAATAATTTCAGCTCTCCTATCATTGACATTTCAAATTCGCTTTTCATTTCATTAGCAAACTTCATACATAAATCATCATCACCTTCAAAAATAATATCATCAACAAAGACTTCAATGATCAGTTCTTTGCTCTAATCCAACTTGAAATACAAATTGTTGTCAGCAGTACCTTTATTGAATCCAAGTTTCAACAAGTATTTGTCCAATCTAGCATACCAAGCTCTAGGAGCTTGTTTTAGTCCATAAAGAGCTTTCTTCAATTGACATACCATGTCTTTTTCATCAGTCAACTAAAATCGATCTGGTTGTTCAACATAAACTTCTTCTTTTAGTTCACCATTCAGAAATGTTAACTTCACATCCATTTGATAAACTTTGTAATTCTTGAAAGTAGGATAAACAAGAAGTAATCTAACAGCTTCAATTCTAGCAACAGGAGCAAAAGTTTCTTCAAAATCAATACCTTTCATCTATGAGTATCCTTTGCAAACCAATCTTGCTTTGTTTTTTACCACATCACCTTATTCATTTAGCTTATTCTGGAACACCCACTTGGTTCCAATCACATTTTTGTTCTAAGGTCTAGGAACAAGATCCATGTATCATTCTTTTGTATCTGCAACAGTTTTTCTTTCATGGCTTCCATCCAATGTTCATCTTTGCATGCTTAACTTATATTTCTAGGTTCAGCTTTAGAAATTAGACAATATTCTTCTTCTAGTTTGCACATATCCTATGATCTGACTATCAGAATGATTTCATCTTACATACTTAGGAGTTTTGAGATTTTCTCTTACCTCTTGTTCTTGTGTTCTTTCTTCTACACTTTTGTTGGCTTTTGCTTCTTGATTCCCTTGGTTCACCAAAACAATTTGAAGTTGATTTTGTGCCTGAATATTATTGTTAGCATCATCATGTTGATCATCTGAATCATAACCACTCAATCTGAAAGATTTACCAATATCTTCATCAACCTTAACATTTGCACTTTCAACCACTTTCTTCAACCTTTTATTAAAGCACTGGTAATATTTGCTTTTAGTAGAGTATCCTAAAAAGCTTCCTTCATCACTTCTAGCATCAAACTTATCTATATCATCATCTCTCTTGATGTAGCATTTGCTTCCAAAGATTTTGAAATATTTGATAGTAGGCTTATAACCAAACCATAGCTCAAAAGGTGTATTTCCAAAATTATTGTTTGACATTCACTCTGTTAATGGTGTACATAGTAGTACTTACAACTTCTCTCCAATATAAATGACGAACATTTGCTTCCAGCATCATGGTTCTATCAGTGTCTAGAATGGTTATGTTCTTTCTTTCAACTTCATTCTATTGAGAGGTATGGGGAGCAAATAGTTGTCTTTGTATTCCATGGTCTTCACAAAAATAATTGAGTTCTCATGAAGTGGATTCACCGCCTCTGTCTGATCTTAGACATTTGATCTTTTGACCTGTCTCATTCTCTGCCATAGCTTTAACACTTTTGAACTTTTCTAATGCTTCATGTTTTTCTCTTAAGAAAGCAACCCATATCATTCTAGAATAATCATCAACGAGCAACATAAAATACCTTTCTCCTTATAGGCTTCTTATTCTGGAGGGACCACATAGATTAGTATGTATCCAATCCAATACTCCATTAGAGCTATATTGTTTGCTCTGAAAATAATTTCTTGTTTTATTTCCCATCTAACATTCCTTGCACATAGAGTTAGCACGCTTCACTAACTTAGGTAGATCTCTAACTGCTTGAGTAGAGCATATCTTGACAATGATATCAAAGTTCACATGACATAACCTCCTATGCCATAACCAACTTACATCAATTTGAGCAATCAAACAACTTTCACTAGCAGCACTCAAATGAAAGATATTACCTTTTGTCTTTGTTCCAGAAGCAATCACAGTTCCTGAACTTTCCATTATTTTGCACTTACCATTTTTGAACTGCAGATTGTAACCTTTGTCTACCATTTGTCGAACACTCAACAAGTTATTCTTTAATCCTTCTACATAAAGAACATCATTAGTATTGTGCTTACCACCAAAAGAAATAGTGCCTCTACCACAAATTATACCAAAAGTGTTGTCTCTGAACCTCACAACACCACCGTCATAGTTTTCCAAGCTTAAAAATTTTCTTTTGTCACCAGTCATATGATGTGAGAATCCGTTGTCAATTACCAACTCATCTTTCTCTTCAACTTTGGTTGCAAGAGCTTTCTCAACATTCACATTACTAGCAGATTCAGTGGACACCTGACCATTTTCTTTGATAGCAATAAATACCCATTCATCTTCATTTCTAGTTTCTTTATCAAATTATTCATCAGTTACACCTTCCTCGACATAATAGCACTTTCTTTGAAATCTAGTGTTCTCAGGTTTATACTTTGAAACTCTTTAAGGACATCTAGAAGCAAAATGACCTATCTTACTACAAGAAAAACATTTAATAGGTAACTTTCCTTTGTACT
>CM021102.1:623218465-623340770 GCA_007115665.2 Sequoiadendron giganteum
AACTGGTGGACGCATGCATCAGAAGATTTGATGAAGAAACCGGGACAATAACATGCAATAGAATCAGGGTCACAATCTTTGCCCCAGCTATACGAGAAATGTTGTGTATCCCTTTCAACCAGTGTGTTGAGCCATTTATTGAAGAAGATATGGAGACCTATTGGGAAGAATCAAATGAAAGGGAGGGTTTCTATTATCATGAAACAGGGGAGAGACTTACTAGAGGCCGTTTTGTTTTTCCCTTGGCATTCAAGAATTTCCTAGAAAACACACAAGATCTTTTCTCAATGTTAGCATGGGTTTTCAGTCTATACAATGATGAAGAGGTCCATCATTTCTAGATGGCTTTAGCTCTGATACTCAAGCACGAGAAGGAGCAGAGGTAATTTTATTTTGGCGATGTGATAGGTGCAAATATGTTGCTGCAGCTGAAGAATTACCAAGCTGAGTCTAGATTCAAGTATTCTTCTTTCTTGGTCCATTTGATCTTGCATCAGAACTTTAGGTTTCTGGAGAGAAATTTTCCTATATCTAGGTTAGATGAAGAGGTTTAGTTTAGCCAATTTTTGTATGGACCTATGTCCTATCAAGAACAAGTAGCTATTACTGGTTTGCACATCTCTTTTTGAGACCAGTTTTGTAAGAGTTATTGCCACGATCAGGTGATCGTTTGTCTCTTGAAGTGTTGCTATGGATAAAAAATTCATCTACCCCAATAGACTATTTCTTTAGGGAAGATTTTACATTCATCAGATATCATGGTTTTGCTGGAGAACCTTTCTGACTCCCCAGATTTGTGACGGATCGAGTCTTTGCGTTGGAGACATGCCGACAGGCAACTCTTGTCGACAAAGCATATGGAAGAGGAAGGAACAAAAAAATTTATATCTGCCTCCTCTCTGCATTGCAAACAGTAGGGTAGTGCTAGAGAAGCATAAATCACAAAAGGAATTGATCAACCTATTGGCGGATATGGGCTTAGTCCTTATATGCAATGAATGAGACTATAATCCGTCAAAGCAACTTCCCCTGAAGAACGAGATACAAGAGTATGTAGAATCTAAGAAAAACCCGACTCGGGAGAGGCCAAAATTGTACATCAACTTGGCCCTCATACCGATGAAGAGGCCAAAGTGGTTGAGTTTCTGTACACCACAAGCAAGATATCAGAGGGAGGTTCCGATAAGCAAAACCCTAAAAAGTCAGATGAAACAACAAGGATGGTCGGAACGCAAAATGGAAGACTTCTGAAGGTTCTAACAAAAAATGGGAAACACTCATAAGTTGCTTGAAGACTTTCAACCATATGATGAAAAGTTTGAGGACATTTATGACCGAGAAGTTGATTCCGACAATAGCAACTCGGAGTCCAACCATGAAGTAGCAGAAGAGTGACTTCCACGCCATACTTCTCGACCACAAGAGTCTGACAAGGGAAAGATCACTAAGCAAAAGGACTCGCAGACTCTATCTTCTGCCAATGTACAAAGCAAAGGGAAGAGAACCCGACGGTCCCCAAGAGAATCAACCATAGAACAAGAAGGTGAAGCTTTGGTGGGATCATTCGCAAAGGGGTCAAAACGCTCTAGTTCGGGTCAGATGAAGATATAGCGAGTCCAAGATCTGGACATACCCGATGCAACTGTTGGAAATGAAGAAGAAGCAGAGTTTGCTCTCCAGAATGTTCGAATGGTTGTGGTTCAAGTAAGTCTTGCTCCCCTTCTTCTTCCAACTTCTGCATATTTGGTCAATCCTTCGCTTACTGACCCTGAGATGTTAGTTTTCAATGAGCCCCCTGCCATTTTTAATCTACCAAGTAATGTGCCACCGTATGTTGAGCAAGCAAAATCCACTTCGGTCACCATTGACTCCTTAATCGCCCTATCTAGGGCCCCCATTGAGAAAGTCAAGTCATCCATGCTACCTATTACCCCTGACCCATCTACATTCAGACAAAAAAAATTTGTCTTCTCCGTTAGACTTTTCACTCCGACTGGTACTCCTGGTGCCCAATCCCAATTTGGCAACTCATTGTTCTCAATTATTACTCTCCCATTTGCCTCCCTGCATTCCCATACATCCGAAGTGTCCCCCTTTGTCGCTCTTTTTAGTCTACCCCCTAGTGCTTCTATGGCGTAAAAGAGTATTGATACCCCACAGACTCTCCAAAAGCATTTTGATGCAACTAGGTAGGTCCGAAAAAATAGAAAGCAAAAAAGAAGAGAAGAATGTCGAGCTGCCAGCCGCTAAGAAGATTCAGACATGTTTTAATGAAGAAAGAAATTCTCTATGGACCACTACCATGAAGCCACTCCCAACCCAACCTGAAGGACAAATAAAGATGGAAGATTATGATATTCAAGCAGTGGGTTTGGATTTGAATGAGATCCGTTCGTGCGACAAGGTAGATCTGGCCAAAACCACTCAGAAGGTGGTATACACAGATTATGAGCGGTTGGATTGGAAGTTAAGAAAGCACAACAATGAGCTGGCAAATGTAAAAGAAATGATGAACCATTTGCAGTCGAAACTTAGGGCCTGAAATGATGAAATGACCCACATGTTGTAGGTGCAAGACCAACAAGTGGAAGCAATAGGATCTCATGCAACACTCCAAGATGAGCGGATGTAGTTGTACACTGAAATAGATAGGTTGAAAGGTGAACTTGCAGTTGAGCACCGATCTGGTGTAGAGCATCAATGTGTTTTAGAAAATATAAGGAGCTAGATAGTACTCGAACTCAGGCTTCCGACGATCTACAAAAATCCCGACAGGAGATCAAAAAGTTGAAGAATGATATACGAGGAGTTGAGGCTGCCTTGCACGCTCGGAATCAAGAGGCTGAAAATTTGGTTTCGGAGCTAGCAAAAGCCCTAGAGAGAAGAAATCAACTGGATCAGAGATTGAAAGCAAAAGAGGTTCAAACACAAGAGGAGTTAACTGTTGTGCAAAGGCGACCCTTCCTATAAAAAGAAAGTTGGTATCCACCTATTGGGAGCGAATCATTATTGCGGTCTCCATTCTAAAACTGGCCTTACAATTCTTGAGGGATGTCTGAGAAATAAATGAATATGTTGGCCCGTTGGCTGACCAAACTCTTCAGGAATACACTCCCCGATCGGTCGAATCATAGAATTTGATCTCCAAGATCTATGTGGCGATAGATGAGGCCTTGGGAAGTGCAAGTATTACAAATCAGAGGGTTGCCTCTAGTAAAGTGAGTGAATTCACTTACTACCATAAAATGGCATCCAAGACAAAGAACAACCAGGTGGTTTTAAATAAAAGGGTCGATGAAATCAGGAAGAATTTTAGGATTTTATAGACTTATCGGTTGCCTCCCTTCGTGATGCAGGAGCATCCTTGGTTCTTGGCAATCTTACATCGACCAAAAATATTTTCACTCAGTTTTGTTCTAGTTCTTGTTCGAGTTGGATGGTTTGGTGTTTCTTCATATTTGCTCACCAGATCTTGCGTACCTATGGTTTCATTGTGGACATGTTCAATTGTCGTATTCCAAGTTTTCAACTCAATTGGATCTTTTTTCGGCAAGTTATCACTTTCGGAGTATGTGACTGTTTTTAGGACTAGCCCCGAAATAACTTCAACACCTAATGGCTAGTTGGCTCGATCGCGGATCTTTCTCGTGACTTGCGGATCCTCACAGTGTGATTAGATTTGTTCTATGGAGTGTCCTCGACCTTACACTTAGGTCCACACTTCATCATGTGCATTTACCATGGATGAATTTCAGATGTGAGGCCGACTTGTTCTTGCACACGTTACACTTTTATTCATTGGAGATTGTAGTGATCTTTGGGCCGACATGGATGTTTCTTGACCCGCAGATATGATATAAAGCTAGTATTGAATCATTAGACTAGGGGAATCAGAGGGATAGAAAAAGATGTATATAGATTACGACCTGTAAGTTTTTCACTCGCATGTATGAGCACTATATTTTGAGCATATTGTAATTAGGCCTATAAGCCGAATCTGTAAGCCTAGCTGTGGCCGACTATTTGTAATCAAGATTTCCGATAATAAGAATGTTTGCATCTGATTTTGCCTCCATATTTTGTGCTTCTTCTATTGTGTGACTCTTGTTGCATGGTTGGGATCGTTCTCTTTGAGGACCCTTCTATAGTGGCTACACCAAGCTGGTATCAGAGCAAGATTCGTTCCCTATGAGATCACCAAAAGTTGTGTAGTCCTGTTGAAGATTTATTGTGGGGTGGCGGATTGAGGATCCAACTTGCAATTGCAGAGGGCTTGTGCGAAGATGGTGGGAAGAAGAAATGGCAGAGGAAATGGAGCGCATGGAAATGCAGACCCTATTGTAATGCAGACCCTACTGTAATGGAGATGTTGAGAGGAATTGTTGCAAGATTGGAAGCAGTTGAAATGGCCCAAAGAAGAGGTCGACCAATTGAGGATGTAAGTCATGAAGAAGTAGAAGAACAAGAAGAATTTGCGAGAGAAAAGCAACCTGGCGTTGATTAGGGAGAAGAAAGGTTCATAAGAGCCCTAACCAGAGTAAACACTAAGCCACATTTTAATCCACCAGATTATAATGGTAAGTTGCATTCAGATGAATTGTTAGATTGGATAACAGAGATGGAAAAATACTTTGATTTTGAAGGTATCCCAGAAGATAAGAAGGTGAAATTTTATTGTACAAAGTTGAGAGGACATGCATCCCTTTGGTGGGAACACTTCCAGATAGATAGACAATGAAGATGAAAGGAGAAGATAAGATCATGGGATCAGATGGTGAACAAATTCAAGACAAATTTTATTCTTGCAAAGTATCAGATTAGTTTGTTCAAGAAATTGCAAAATTTGAAGCAGAAATAATCAAGTGTGACAAAGTATATTGAGGAGTTCTATAAGTTGAATATGTTGGATGTCGTGGTTGTGTTGCTAATATGTGGTTGTCATTGATGTCAACACTATTAGCACTTAATCTGCTTAAGGTTGTATATGTCGAGGAGATTGAGAAAATTGTAAAAGATATAGTATAGGAAGCCAGTGGAGTTGAGAAGGTCAGAATGTTGTAAAGCTCTGTGTGTTGAAGATCTGAAGGTGCACTTCAAAGGGTTTGTTGTTGAATCTTTCTAGTATGTTTTCTGAAAGTTTCAGAGGTTCACATAAATATTTGTGGAAGTTATGAAGATTAGTGTGCCTACAGTTACTTAGTTTCTATAGATGGTGTTCTTGGTTAAAGCGGATGAAATTCTGGTAATTTCATGTGTTGCACATGTACCTATGACGTTCATGGATGAGTCTAGATTGTGCTCTATCCTTGTTGTATGTCTGCAGTGATTGGAGTGTTCGTGATCAAATATTTTTCTGATATGTGCCCGAGTGTTCATGTTCTTGGCCGACATTTTGATGTTAGCATGTTGCGGATCCATGAAGATTAATATTTTATTATTTGGCATGTTTGGAGGTGTTTGTTTGGGTCCTCACTATGTTGTGACCGACTTGTGTTGGTGCGCATTGTAATTCATTCATGTATCAAGGCCAACAGTTGTAGTTCATTCTTTATTTGTGGCTGACTGAATAGTGGTTGTAAATCCGTGTAGTAGATATATATATGAGATTGTTTTTCTCATTTAGAAGAAGGTGCTCAAGTGTACAAGTGATGTACAAGTGCAAATATAGGTCAAATCGTTTAGAGTAGAGTGTGGAAGAGTTTGAGCAGAGGGTGGAAGAGTTGGAAGAAGTTTTTTTGTGCGCCTAACTGGAACTGTAATTAGGCTTTTGTAGAAGCTATTTTCTCAATTCAAATTCATCAGATGGATTTAATCTAATTACTGTATGAAAGGAAGTGAGCCTTCCCTTTGAGAAGTGTGCTCTAGGCAGTGCGCCTGAATGCAAGTGCATTCCCTTTTTATTCTTCATTATACTTCTAACAGGGTATAATCTTGTGGACTAACATCCACTGTGGTTTTTCCCCTAACAGGGTTTCCACATATAAAATCTTGGTGTTCATATATCTCTGATGTGTTGTTGATTTCACGCTTGCACTATTAATTGTCAGATCTGTGATATAAGGTTGATTAATGTTGTATAATTTTGGTTTTGGTAACAACTGATTCACCCCCCCTCTTAGTTGTCTATCCTTGTTTTGTCTATCCTTTTTACTCTCCCACACCGACTGTCTCCAATCTTATCCTTAACTTCAACTTCATCGCCTTGTGCGCCGACAACAATGTGTAACCACTATCCTGCAACCATATGGGGATTAGTTTTCTTTCATCTCAGTTTATAGAAAATTCTGCTTTGGTAGGGTTTCCTAATAATTTCCAGCAAACTCTGTCCATCTTTTATCATCGGCATCATTGACAGCACAACATAGTTTGTGCAGAATCTTGAGGTAAGTCACTTGCCACGGTTTCAGTGGAGTTTTTTATGTACGTGAGCAGGTCAATTTTTGTTGCGGTTTACTTAGGGCCTATTTCTGTTATATACTATATTATTTATGATAATCAAGCCTGTACTACTTTATTATGAATGCCACTTGATCGGTCCTGTATTAAAATTTTCTTGCATCACACCTATCGTCTGTGTATTGCCAACATATCCAATAGGACATCTGCTGCCACAAACTACATGCCGCATTTTCCACCACTATTTGGTTGCAATCCAATTCCACACCCTCCAGTACTATCTGGTTTTAAACTAAGTGCAATTCTAGAGGGGCTATCACTCATTTTTGTGTAAATAACCACCTGACATCGCTTTCAAATAGAAATTTGCAATATTCTTTTGTAATCAATTCAGCAATATGAAAAGCCCTTAAAAATGTTGTTGAAATTCCACAGTATATCATCAATTTGCTTTCCTGGGCCATGTCTTCGCTCCCTTTGACAGTGTTTATTGCAATTCAAATTTTATCTATAACTGATATATTACATGTTGGCAAACCGATAGGAGACAATGATTTCATCTTATCTAACACCCCAAATAAAGAGAAAATCTCCAATCTTGTACCTATTCCTGCAAAGCATCTATCAGGTGCAGTGTTTCATAACTCTATTAAAAATTTGTGCAAGCTTTTATCTCCTTCCTACAAATCTTGGTTATCCTTGAAAAAGGCCAAAACAAGAACACGATTAAATCTATTGATCTAAAACTGGTCTCCAAGTTTGCTTTCTTATTGAACCAGAAAAAACTTTCTTTAGATGGATTTCCTTTGGAATAAGCCCCCTATGAGACATTTCTTTATTTGTAATTTTGCAATCAACCTGAAAGTTGAAACACAAGGCACATCTATCTTAAATTTAATTGCACTTCTTCTTTTTCATTTTAGGAGGGTTGTTATTGATACATTTGAGAAAATCATTGGCAGCAAAATCTAATGGACTGACATGTGAACATGCTCTTTGCATGATGCTTCTCAAGGTCTGGTTTGTAATTATAGTTACAGGACTATGGCACCTATGGTGAAAAAAAGACTTGAGGATATTTTTAAAACCCAGAAGGAGATAACTCACTGAATTCTATTTGAAAGTCATGCGTGCTAATGATTGTGTGGTGAACAAGATTTTTAAGGCTTGAGAATAAAAGGGACATTATTCAAAAACTCGGTCATAAAAATCAGCATAAAGGAATAAAAATGCAGATGGCTTCTCAAAGTGAAGTACTAGTTTGGAAACTTTACGAGACCAGCAAAGTCAAGCTCAGCTTGATGTGTGAGAACTACCACTATTGTTGCGACTATTTCCTTTGAAGTACATATCCCTCATGTGATATTTTTTCAAGAAGACAACCAAAGCAATGAGCTCTTAGTTGCAATTATCCGAGTTTCCTAAGGAAAACTCTGTATGGCCTAAGGTAATGTATTCTTGTACAACTTTAAACTAAGCATATTTGGCAAAATTTTGAAAATCTTATGATTTTGGAACATGAACATAATTAGTTTTCCAAAGCTATACATCAAGAAAAAAACACATACCATAACCTCCAAAATCATATCGAACAAGCCATCCCTTATTTATTCCAATGGAGTATAGCATTATTTCCTACGACATGCATGTTATAACTCCATGATTCTTGGATGCATATCGTTCAAGTGTGTCTACTGAGAAAATATGGCTCTCTGTATTCTTCTACATATTGTCCAAGTGTGTCTACCGAGAAAATATGGCTCTATGTATTCTTATGTCCTCCAGAAATACCATAAGCCTACAATACAAATTCTTATTTTACAAGATAGAAAAAGAAGGAAAAAAGAAAATACAACAAAGTAGTTGAAATGGATAAAAACACTTCTCAGTTTTTCTATTGTAGAGCTGACTAATTTATATCACAACATCAAGATGCATCAATGCAAACAAGTGGTTGAATGTCATATAGAGAGATATTATAAAGTGGGTCCTTTTATTAGGATCATTGTACATAAAGACCCAACTCAAGGGAATTATTTTGGGAAATACTAAATATTAGCATATGTTGGTGCCCAACATGTATTTCCTGTTTTGTGCATTTATGCTGATTCCTGTCATATTACTGTTATTGGATATTTGGTTCTTTACTTGGTTGTGACAATAAGATTAGTAAAGGATGGAGAGGTAGTTCAAAGAATAAAAAGCCAACATGATAAGCCAATTGGAGATGATAGGAGTTATGGAAATATCAAATATGGAAGATCAAGGGTGCATTGACAAGAACATAATCTACCACAATCACTCCCTTGCAACCACTATTTGTAGCAATTCATCATACCAAAGGTCACATTCAAACTTTAGTCAAATCAATATGAGCCAAATGGAAAATAGGGAAGGGTTGAGATGGTGTTGTTACTCATTGGGCAAGGAAAGGCTGAGCAATATAGTTGTAGATCGAGAAGAAATTTTTTTTGGGAATTGCTGGTAACTCTCCTTATGCATTAGCTAGAAATAGCTCAATAGACAAGCATGCGAAATATGGAAACATAAACAAGATTAAAGAAAATGGTAGGTGAACTGTTTGACAAAATGCAGCGATGATTGTAGTGTAGGCACAAAATGGATTTGTTGGAAAGGCTTTAAAATCTTTCAAGCAATTACGATAGGTAGGTGTAGAGACAAACTGCATGACGCTTGCAAGCGTCCTCCCTATCTACGCCAAATGGGAGCTTTGGGACGGGATATGGAAATCCAGCAGAAGATTTCATTTGACAATCATGAAAAATGTGAAAGCTTAGACAATGCTCACGAACTATATGATAAAATGCCTCAAGAAATTTGGTCTCATAGAATGCAATGATGGCAGGATATGCATAAAATAAATTTAATAACAAATTTTAGAAACCTTCAAGCGATGCATGAAAAAAATTCATTGATACAACTTTAGAAACTTACAGGCAAGTGCAGATGATAGGATAGAACCAACTTATAGATTGAAGTGATGGCTTTGCTGCTCAAATGAAATAATACGTGGTGGAAGAAAACCTCAAAGTCCAAGCTTGTCCCTTTTTGTCAATGGAAAAGTAGTCTCCTTGTTGAACCAGTGATTGTGGAGAATTTCACTATCATATTTTTATTTTTTTATTTTTATGGACAATGCTGCGTGGATGAATTTCTTAGCTAACCCTCTTCACCATACCCCATTATTATACTCACTCTTTGCCACATGACTCCCACCTCACAAAATTCCACACATTGCTATAAAATTATTGAGTTGAGCCACAATCGGTAAGATGATAATGATAATTGTTTCCTTCCAAATTAAAATACTTTTATTATCATTGAAATTTGAAATCACAATATAATCAAAATTCTATTTATTTAAGTTTCAATGTTGTCTATACTATGCTTGTGATCCTGATACTTAAATGCTCATAGTTGCTCCATGTAATGTGATTGACATCCTGAATCCCCATGCCATCTTTTTATTGTGGTAGAAGAACAGAAATTCTTCTTATGTTTCACCCTATCATTCAATATAGATCTCATATTTGGAATGTACTCTCTACTGCCTTCCTCTCCCAAGATAGGTTTCAGATTTGCATATACATCTCCTGCTTCCATGTGTGGGATCTATTTCCATATGAATATCAACCCACCTGCCTGCCTCTGCATAATTGTTTAAACATAAGAGTACAGGATCTAGCAAATTCCTTAGCCCAATATTTTTTGAGATCTAAACATACTAATTGATTACTGTCACAACAACAGTTATTGTTCTTTGATTAATAGAGGGCACTTCAAATGTATACAAGATTTTGATTGACTTGGAGTTGTTTGGACTAAGAGGCTCTCTACTTGCAGTACTTTTGACCCTGGTAAAATAACATATGGCATCTAAAATATAGGCTCTAGGTCAATTCTCCGACAAAACACACATCAACAGAGGAAACTGAAAGCAAAAGATCAATATCACTTGTCCATAACTCCATATAATGGAAGCAAACATTAGGAAACGTTAGCATTATGAGCCAAACAAACTAGACTCGGCATTGAGGGTGATTTGTGTTCAGAGAGCTGGTTAAATGAAAATGGAAAGTGGGCCTAAGAACTGCATGAACAGAGGTGGTAGCAATATCAGCTGAAAGTTAAGTAGTTGATGCCCAAATCAAAACCTTTACCCATTACTGCAGCATAGTGAATACAATTTTAGGATAGGATCTATAACTTTCCAACCAAGATAAGTCTCTGATTCCATCTCAAGGAAAATCTTTCTATAAACAATCTAGTTTTGATGACCTTTATCTATCAAGTCTCGTGCACATAATATTACCCTTATAATTTGCAAAATTCTATTTTATGCAGACCAAACAATGATAACATTTCAAGGACCATATTTTGATGAAGCATTTTGGAAAACCAGTATTTTTCCATGCATGTTCATTCATGACCTCCCAATTGCATTTTGCTTCAATATCTCAAAGGTTGCAACAAATGCAGTTTATGTACAATCAGGAATTTAATTACCCTCAGGGTATAAAGCACATTTTGTGCACTTAATGTAATCATTTCATTTTCATATTTTTGATTTCAATGAGCAACACCCATCTACATTGTGCATAATTGTCTAACAGTGCAGTCACTGTTGCAACTGTGTCCTTAATTGGGACTTAGATGTGTGTTGAGAGAAACGATTTGCCATGATAATGCCCAAACTCTTTTCAAGTATGAAGTTATTCCTAACTCTTTCATCACATTAACATAAGATATTGAACATGCAGTTTAAAGCGACAGACTGTAATTGTTTTTGTAAATGATCTCTGTGATTTCTAGCCTGCAGATTTCGTGCTTCTTGTATTTAATGAAAAAGTGATATGGACTACAGAAAGATAGGTAATCTATTTTGAATTAGTTCCTTTAGCTTGAATTTTATTAAGACATTTTATGATGAATTGATATCACTTTATTATTGCACAGCTGCAAAATGCAAAAGGGTTTTTAACAACTAAAGTTCATTCTCTCAAAAACAGGTCAGTGATAATAGTGAATAATATTCAATCATTGGTTACTGCAACCTTCTATCCTTAGTTTGCTACTGCTGTCTGCAATGCCCCATAAATAAACTGTCTACAGGGGAACATCCCCAGAAATATACTGTGTACAGAGGAACATTGTCTACACAGATGCAATGTATGTTTTCTCATAGTTTAGAGGATCATTGTGTACATAGATGCAACCTTCTATTCTTAGTTTTCTATTGCCCAGAAATATACTGTGTACAGAGGATCATTATGTACAGATATTTGTAATTTGTTTCATCAAAAACTCATTCTGTACACGCAACTGGAATATTCTACAAACATGATTACGTATACAGCTCACAGTAAATCTTCCATTGTCTCATGCATGAACCAAAAAATAGCATATATGTCAAGTAATTGTTATTGTTCTTACTGCAGCTGGTTTCAATGATATGTGCAAAGACAGGGCCAATATCGTTCAGGTAATTATAAAATACTATCGGCGTATTCCTTGCAGCTCCCCCGGCTGCAAGCGCTAGTTAACATCAAGGAAGTAACGATTAATAGATAGGTCCTTTATTCTTAATGGGTAAATATAAACTAAAAGACATGATCCATCGGGTGGTCATACCCATCCAAAAGGGAGGTGTCTCTTGAAGGGACGAGAGCATATAAAAAGGAAAGTAAAATGAAGAATCGGCATCGATTAGATTAGGCAGATTTAAATATTCATTTTCAGATTTGGACAGCTCTAGAGGAGCAGCTAGTGATCATCCATGGAGGCATACACGACAATTGAATAAATCAGGGAAATAAGGGTATGAGATACAAGATAAATCAATCATCATACAAAGAACTAAAAAGACTACCTTACCCAGATTTGTATGAGAAGCTCGAAGATGCAGATCCATATGTGAAAGTGTGAGTACGCAAAAGAGACATATCACATATACAACAGCTTATGAGGAGCAGAACTTGAGAGTTTATTTGCAAATATTTATGAAGAAATTGCGGGAAGATCAAATGAGAATTTAAGGACAAACTTAATAGCAGATTTGTAACCAGATTTATTACAGATTCATAAAAGGATTAAGAGCAGTATATATGAAGTTCGGAGAGGAAGAATAGAATACAGATTTAAGAAGGAATAGGTGATGAATATGAATTGGAAACAATCAGAGATAGAGATATGTATGCAGAAAAGCAGCAGATTGGAAATAAAGAATGATTATATATATAGATAAATAAGAATACCAATCAAATATAAATAAAGGAATACCTATATAGACATTTCATTAGAAGAGGGAATTTATATAAAGTCTGAATTAGCAAATTGTGGGCACAAATTAGGGTTATCCCAAAAGGGAACATTACAGAATACATAATCTCTATTAACAAACCCATTATATTTCTTACCAGTACAAATACTAATTATAAATACTATATTAAAAAAAACTTAAAGAAACCAAGAATTATAACTTGTTTAAATTAAGAAAACAACATACCAATACCAATTAATTACTTTGAACTGTAGGCAGTATCCTCCACTTTTGACATCCTCGTTAAACCGTAGTAAGGGACTTACCTCAAGATTGTGCTTTCAACAGTGTCGAAGAGAAAAATGGGCAGAGTCTGTAGGAAAAATATTACGAAACTCTACCAAAACAGAATTTTTTATAAGATGAGACAAACCAAAACCAATCATCTTACATATGTTGCTTCAATCTATTCACAATAAACGGAAAGTAGATCTACAAAAAATATCTTGACGCGAGTAGATAACAATAGAACTGTTTTACAATTTCCAAAAATATAATTTACTGAAACCATGGCAAGTGACTTACCTAAAGACTCTGCGCAAATTGTGTCATTCTGCCAACAATGCCAATGAGAGGAAATGGGCAGAGTTTGCAGGAATTTTTTATGAAACTGCAGATTCCTTTTTCAAATGAGACGAACCAGAACCAATCTCCCTACTGTTGCTGCTTCAATATATTCATAGTAAATGAAAACTGGATCTATAAATATATGGGTTTTAGGGCTACCAAAATAAGATCTGATTCAGTAATTTCTTCATTATTTTCATGACTAGTGATCTTATTTTCAGTAATCCCCTTTTGAGTATCACATTCTTGATGTTTGTCACCTTACACTTTTATTTACTAGGATCACCAAATTGCAAGTACAAATAGTAGCACATGTCCTATTTGCAATCATCTATTGGTATGATGAGACCAATCACTGTGATGATGACCCAAGTTCAAATCCTCTGGAGCTTGCTCCCCCAGTGATAATGCACCAGGGATATGAACCGGGCCTAAGTTTGGACATGTATTCTTAACAAAAAAGGCTTTCCGTGTTTGACATTGCACTTCTTGTGTAGCATTTTCATATTTAGGAAGTGGATGTATGGAGGTCGGCACTTAAATTTTCTTAGTAGGTGCTACAAGACAACTTTAGGAGTAATTTGCAATGGAAGTAGTCCCATAGTATACAAATCTTATGGCTGAGCTGCAAATTTTTTAGGAGATAATATTTATAAATTTTGTAACTGCAATTTTTTATTTCAAAGAAAGTTTAAATAAACTTAGACTTAGACCATTTGTAAGCTGCCACTTAGGAAAAGAGTTTCCTACATAACAGGAGAAAGTGTAGGGAACTCTGGACCCTCCTTTTTCCCCACCTGCTCAAAGCGTCTTCCTAAATAATTGCCTACACCTCATTTTCAGGGACAGACTAAAATTTTTAGGTTTTATCAGTTTCATTTTTCCAGCTCCTAGAGCTGCCTGCTCATTAAAAATAGTATCAGTCACCCCTGCATTTGAACCCTACCTTACAAAAAATGTTCAAATAGCAACCCCAAGGCATGACCACAAACTCAGCAGCACCAGATAGTACAAGGGAAACCAAAAGTGAGGATATTACAATGCATGGGGTATTGCATCTCTTGCCTCCAGCAAATATGGTATTCACTATTCACCACTACCATGTGGTTGAGCAGAAAACTGCTTCACCATTAAACCACATAATGATGATTTATCAATACCAAACCTTAACACCTTTACCTTGTAACTCTTGCAGACAAACAACAAAGAACCTTTCACATCCCTATCAAAATAACAACAAACCACATGAATTGAGAGAAAACTCAAATACTGCTATTCAACTAAAGATGAAGAGTTCTTCATATTCAACTATGTATGGGAATCCAATCTCTAAGGAGCCAAGGCTAATGGTGTCATGGTTTAAAACCACGCAGAGCAATAAAGCAGCCCATAACTCTAGCACACATGGCTAGGTTATGGCGTAATATTTGTTGGGTACATCTGAGAGATCTAAACTTATAGATCTTAAGAATGTGACCCAAGCTTAACCCACAGGCATTAAAGGAAGCGGTAAGCTTCCCCACGAATTTCCTGACAGTAAACAAAAAGAAGAAAAGCAGAGTTTGAGAATCCATTTTAATCTGTTGGGAGTTTCTTACCTAACCCACTTGTCTAATAATAAAGCCAAAAAAAATAACATAACTGTAAGGTAAGTGAACCATAGTTTCCCTGTATTCTGTTAAAATTTATATTCACCGAAATCCATTCAAAAAGCATTGCATAACAAAACAATTAAAATCCTACATATCCCTATCAAACTCCACAGTCGGTAAAGTCAGCTATGAGCTCACCCAAGATTTAGCCAACAGGGAAAAGGAAAAAGTGGAAATTTCAGGGATCCATTTTACTCCATTGGTCATTTTTTAACATACCCACTTCCCTAATAATTAAGGCAAAATAATTACACAACTTCAATCCAAATAAGTCCTAGTTTCCCCGTATTCCGCTTAAATTTATAAATTTATAATCCTAGGATTCCATTCTACAAGGATAGTATAATAAAACTATTTGAATCTACATTATCCCTATGAAATTCATAAGGATTTCATCTAAAGAACACATTCTTTCAAAATTCGATAAACAAACTCAAATTCAATCACAAGTATTGAATGTCAATGAAAAATGCATTTGAAAATGACGTACTAACCTTGTGGGTTTTCATTTTATATTCTTCTGCGGCCATAATTGTCACAGGCTCCCATCCTTTGCCACTGAAAGGATGAAATAGAGATGATGGCCTTCCCACGATCAACTGAGAAAAATTTGTTCTTCTTCCACTTGAACTTAATTTTAACGAGCAACCCAAAAAAGAAGACCTCCAAGGAGAAGGATTGAAAAGTTTTATTGTTGCAGGGAATGCATGGAGAAACTTGTAGAAGATGAGGCGAACCAAGACCAGTCTCCCTATATAGCAGCTGCTTCAATCTGTTCACAATAAACAAACATTAGATCTTAAAATATCAGTGTTTCAGAGCTAGTAGATTTGTGAGCCTTAGAAAATGAATGGTGGTCATCGATGAATCAAATCTAATGATAATGCATTTATTGCCAAGATCGCAATCAGATCTACTACAAGTGAAAAGATTTTCAGGCGTGACTCAATGAATGTTTGACTTTGAACTGTGTGAAAGCTGCTACAAAATATAGGCTATCGGATATCTGCAGGCTCCATCTCATTTTCCGTGGTGTAGCTGGTTTAACGGTCAGCAAACCTGGTTTCCAACTGTGAGACAGGTTTGGCGATCGATTGTGGACTTGGAAGTCCACTTATAAAAAGCCTATCGGCTGATAATGATACATTGGAGTTCCCACTGTCAGTCCAACCTGGAAAACGTTCTTGCAATCTCTTTACCATTAGAAATTATGAGACAAACTAACAAATTGTAGTGCGACAAGGCAAATGGAAAGCCAAAAGTTTTTAAGTATTTCTAGCTTCTGAGAATTTATCATGCAACTCTGCTCTAGCCATTTTCTAATGCATGACCTGCCAAAATAATCCCTCAAAGAAATGTGGTCTCATGGAAGGCCATGATTGCAGGATATGCACAAAATGGATTTTTAAAAATGGCTTTACAAACTTACAAGTAAATTCAATCGGCAGGTGTAAAGCCACATTCCAAAACTTTTGCTCGCATCCTGCCTGCCTGTGCCAAGATGGGAGCTTTGGAACAGAGTATGGACATACATCAAAGCATAAAGGAAGGGAGATTTTTGCCTGATGTTATATTTGCAACTGCCCTGGTAGACCTGTATGCAAAATGTGGAATCATAGATAAGGAACATGAACTGTTACTGTTCACAGAATGCCTCAAAGAGATATGTCCTCATGCACTGCAATAAATGCAGGATATGCACAAAACAGATTTGTTGAGAAGGCTTTAGAAACTTTCAAGCAAATGCAACTGGCAGGTGTAAAGCCAAATTCCACAAAGTTTGCCACCATCCTACCTGCCTGTGAAAAATAGGAACTTTGGAGCATAAACGATTGAGAAATTTTATCAGATGTTCTAGTTACAACCACCTTGTTAGATGGAACCACAGGCAAGGCACATGAATTGTTTGACAGAATACCTCAAAGAGATGTGGTCTCATAGACTGCAATGATTCCAGAATATGCACAAAGTGGATAAACTTTCAAGCAAATGCAGTTGGCAATTGTAAAGCTAGACCCAGCCTTTGCCGGCATCCTCCCTGCTAATGTGAAAATGGGAGCTTTGGAATAGGGTATGGACATCCATCAAAGCAATAATGGAAGGGACAATTTAGTCACATGTTATAGTTGAAAGCTGCAACTGCCCTGGTAGGCATGTATGCAAAATGTGGAAACATAGACAAGGCACATGAACTGTTTGAAATAATGCCTCAAAGAGATGTCATCTCATGGAATGCAATGATTACACGATATGCACAAAATGGATTTGTTGATAACTTGATAGTGCTTTATAAACTTTCAAGCAAATGCAATAGGCAGGTTTAAAGCCAAATTCAATAAACCTTTTACAACATCCTCCCTACTTGTGCTCAAACAGGCAACACTTTAGAATAGGATGTAGAAATCCATCAAAGAATGATGGAAGGGGATTTTTTATCAAATATTATAGTTGGCAATGCTCTGGTAGACATGTATGCAAAATGTGGCAGCATTTACAAGGCACATGAGCTGTTTGACAGAATGCCTAAAAGAAATGCAGTCTTGTGGAATGTCATGATTGCAGGATATGGACAAAATGGAATTTTTGAAAAAGGCTTACTATCTTTCAAGCAAATGCAATTGGCACATGTAAAGCCAAATTCCACAAGTTTTACTAGCATCCTACCTGCCTGTGCCAAAATGGGAGCTTCAGGACAGGGTATGGGCATCCATCAAAGCATAAAGGAACAGGGATTTTTGTCAGTTGTTATAGTTGCAACCACCCTCCCTGGTAGACATTTATGAAAACTGTGGAAGCATAGACAAGGCACATCAACTGTTTGACAGAGGGCCTCAAAGAAATGTGTCCTCGTGAACTGCAATGGCTACAGGATATGCACAAAATGGATTTGTTGAAAAGGCTTTTGGAACTTTCAAGCAAATGCATTTGAAAGTTGTAAATCCAAATTCCACAGCCTTTGTGAACATCCTCCTTGTCTGCCAAAATGAGAGTTTTTGGAGCATAAAGGATAGAGAAACTTTATCTGACGTTGTGGTTACAACTGCCCTGGTAGAGGTGAATGCAAAATGTGGATGCATAGACAAGGCATGTGAATTGTTCGACGGAATGCCTCAAAGAGATGTGGTCTCATGGACTGCAATGGTTGCAGGATATGCACAAAAAGGATTAGTTGAAAAGTCTTTAGAAACTTTCAAGAAAATGCAATTGGCAGGTGTAAAGCCAGGCTTACAACCTTCGCCAGCAACCTCCCTGCCTGTGCTGAAATGGGAGATTTAAAACAGGATATGGACATCCATCAAAGCATAATGAAAGGGGGATTTTTGTGAGCTGCAACTGCCGTGGTAGGCATGTATGCAAAATGTGGAAACATAGACAAGGCATATGAACTATTTGAAATAATGTCTCAATGAGATATCATCTCATGGAATATAATGATTGCAAGTATAATATCGCCAATGGATATCTTTGGCAAATAAGCTTCAGGTATACAAATTTTAATACAGCTCTAATACGCATGTAATGTCTCTCCTAATATAAATACACATATTTATTAAAACCTTCAAGAAATCTTATTTAAAGCCCTCTACAGACATAATTTAATCAGCTGCCCCAAAATACCCTATAATGTCACAACCAAATATTTAGGATAAATATACTTTCATATTTAAATATTTTTAATCTAAACCTTTTATAAACTTCAAATACATTAATGTTTAAACAGCAACAGTCACAGCTTAGTATTCTACTTCAGATTTCCTTAGTTTACTCTAAAATGACAATTCCAAAACTATTCTGCCCAAATCTAACAAACCCAAAAAATTCCTTTTCATTCATGCATTTACATGAATAACTTAGATTACAAATTTTACCTTTGCATTCATTGATACCTATATTCAATTCAAGTTACAACACAAAGAAGTTACAGAGCCTTTCTTCCATTCAATGGGACCATAGAATATTGCAAATGCTGCTACAGCAGCTCTAATGGACTGTGGACTCTATACTGACATTTACAACCTTCTACACTTCAACCTAGCTCGACCCAATGCATAGCCACCACCATAAAAGCTCCAATACAAACTCTGGGTGAGGTCACTCCTTCAGCCAAGAGGGTTTTCATGCTTTGGCACGTAAGATCTTCAGGATTTTCTTCCTTTGACCTGCAACAGATATGTGGGTTTTCATTCTCAAAATTTGGACACTTGAACACAAGGGCTCATAGCGAGTTTTACAAATAAGGTTTTGTATTTTTTTCATATATTCCCTCTTGATTGTCATCTCTTGACCCTCAGAACCTCTAGAAGAAAGTCAAAACCCTACATTAAAGTCCTCAAATCATGATTGGTACACTATAGAGAGTACCCATACCTCTTAGATGCCATTTTTCAATTGAATTGTGCTCAAGATTGGCCCATGTGTGCACAACTGTACATGAAAGGTATGGAGGAGGGATGGCACTTGCAATAGTCCTTTGCAATAATGGTGTGAGGTCGCATAGGGTCAAACCCTAACCACCACATTAATGGTAGCTAAGGCCACTTACTCAGCTTCTGTAGTAGGAAGCACCTGTAGATGCATGTCCCCAAAATAGAATATTGTTCCCAACAGAAGAAACCCCTTTGTAGAAGTCATGGCATCAAATTTGAGCATTACTGTTATCTTGAGCCAAACTCGAAGGTAGGTGGAATAAATAGTGAAAGATGGGTGAGTGTATTGGAGCTTGCAAGTCTGAAATACTTCATGATTTTTACCACTGGTCAAAAATCAGAGTTCAAGCAAGAGGCATGACAATAAGGACAAGTCTGAAACTCCGACAGGCATAAAGGAAAAGCAGAGTTTGAAAAAAAGGCACACTAGAACAAGGGTCTCCAAAACTCCGACAACTAACAAACACTTAGAAGAACTGGCATGCTCCAATACTTAGAGACTCTGGAAACCTGAGAAAGACGAAAAAAAGGGGAGAGAAGAGGAATAGCATTTATACAAAAATTTGGATCAGAGAAGATGAGGACTGTGAAATAGGCATTTTGATGTGTAACGTATTATCACAAAAACGGGGGCATCACAGCAAGATATGCAGAAAATGGATCTGTTGATAACTTGATAAGGCTTTTTAAACTTTCAAGTAAATGTGATCGGCAAGTGTAAATCCAAATTTAATAACCTTTTGCAGCATCCTCCATGCCTGTGCAAAAACGGGTGCCTGTGAACAAGGTATGGACATATCACAGCATAATGGAAGGGGGATTTTTGTCATATATGTAGGTTATGCTCTAGTAGACCTGTATGCAAACTGTGGAAGCATACTCAAGGCGCATGAACCGTATGACAAGATGCCTTAAAGAAATGTGGTCTCATGGAATGCCGTGATTGCAGAATATGCACAAAACGGATTTTTTAAAAGGCTTTACTAACTTTTCAGCAAATACAATTATACAATTGCTAGTTGTAAAAGCAAACTCCAAAACTTTTGTCAACACCCTGCCTGCCTATGCCAAAATGGGAGCTTTTGGAGCATAAAGGATAGAGAAATTTTATCAGATGTTGTAGTTAACTGCCCTTGTAGATGTGCATGCAAAAAGTGGATGTGTAGGCAAGGCATGTGAGTTTTTCAATTTTCCGAATGCCTAAAAGATGTTGGCTCATGAACTGCACTGATTGTGGGATATGCACAAAATGGATTAGTTGAAAAGTCTTTAGAAACTTTCATGCAAATGCAATTGGCAATTGTAAAGCCAGACTCAACGACCTTTGCCAGCATCCTCCCTGCCTGTGTCAAAATGAGAGATTTGGAACAGGGTATGGACATCCATCAAAGCATAATGGAAGGGGTACTTTTGTCAGATGTTATAGCTGCAACTGCCCTGGTAGGCATGTATGCAAAATGTGGAAACATAGACAAGGCATGTGAAATGTTTGCAACAATGCCTCAAAGAGATCTCACCTCAATACAATGATTGTGAGATACGCACAAAATGGATTTGTTGATAACTTGATAAGGCTTTTGAAACTTCCAAGCAAATGTAATTGGCAGGTGTAAATCCAGTTTTAATAACCTTTGGCAGCATCCTCCATGCCTGTACTAAAATGGTGCTTTGGAACAGGGAATGGACATCCATCAACAAATAATGGAAGGGGAGTTTTGTCAGATATTATAGTAGGATATGCTCTGGTAGACATGTA
This sequence comes from Sequoiadendron giganteum, assembly GCA_007115665.2. Taxonomy (NCBI): domain Eukaryota; kingdom Viridiplantae; phylum Streptophyta; class Pinopsida; order Cupressales; family Cupressaceae; genus Sequoiadendron; species Sequoiadendron giganteum. The sequence goes on from CM021102.1 coordinate 623,239,604, forward strand.
TGCAAAATGTGGAAGCACATACAAGGCACATGAACCATTTGACAGGATGCCTCGAAGAAATGTGGTCTCATGGAAAGCCATAATTGCAGGATATGCACAAAATGGATTTTTTTTAAAGGCTTCACAAACTTTCAAGCAAATGCAATTGGCAGTTGTAAAGCCAAATTCCACAACTTTTGCCACCATCCTACCTGCCTGTGCCAAAATGGGAGCTTTGGAACAGGGTATGGACATCCATCAAAGCATAAAGGGGAATTTCTGTCAGATGTAGTTGCAACTGCCCTGGTAGACATGCATGAAAATGTGGAAGCATAGACAAGCCATGTGAACTGTTCAACAGAATACCTCATTGAGATGTGTCCTCATGGACTGCAATGATTGCAGGATATGCACAAAATGGAATTGTTGAAATGATTTAAGAAACTTTCAACTTTCAAGCAAATGCAATTGGCAGGTGTAAAGCCAAATTCGACAACCTTTGCCAGCATCCTTGCTGCCTGAGCCAAAATAGGAGCTTTGGAACAGGGTATGGACATCCATCAAAGCATAACAGATAGAGAAATTTGGTCAGATGTTGTAGTTACAACTTTCCTGGTAGACATGTATGTAAAATATGGAAGCATAGACAACACACATGAATTGTTTGACAGAATGCCAAAAAGAGATGTGGTCTCATGGACTGCAATGATTGCAGGATATGCACAAATGGATTTGTTGAAAAGTCTTTAGAAACTTTCAATTTAATGCAATTGGCAGGTGTAAAACCAAGATCAGCAACCTTTTGTTGCATCCTCCCTTACTGTGCCGGCGTCCTCCTGAAACCCAGAATACTTAAACACGAGAACTACATAATACAAAGGCAAATCCTTGAAATCCAAAGTACGTATTTCCAATATCTTCTCAGGATATTTCTTGTAGAACACTTAATTAAATAAAAAGAATGCTATTTGTAAAAGAACTTACTGCGAAGTGTGATAATTTGCACAAGCGTAGATCTCCAGTGGAAGAGGGCAATGAGGTAACTGAACAAAGGAATAATTTCATCAAACACATTGGAATGAGGCAGAAATGAGTCTCCAAATTATGCATATTGCTCAAATTTCCTTCAATTCTTTCAAACAGAATGGTGTAATTACTGTACTCCACCAGTGGAATGTTCTTGCACCTTACACATATGGCATTGAAATTCTAATCAAGTTTTAACATTACACATTTGAAAGCTTATTAGATTATTCAATGCTGACTGTATGACACCTACCCCTCTCTATTCGCCTCCCCTCCTACAACCCCCCAATACTTGAATATAGACATATAATTAATTGTACACCCATCCCTTAATACTTATGTCTAAGTTGTCAGTCTTGGTACAAGTTCTAGAAACGAGTATGCCAGTACGGCATTACTTTTTTCCCGTATAAAGGTATGAGTTCATGTATATATTATTATAATTTATAGTTTTATAAATACTAAAACTATAAAAACAGTGATACTCATAATTGCCAATAAACAAATATTTAAATACCTCATAATTAGCAAAAAAATGCTCATAAATTCATAATTCATTGATTTGTCAAATGTCAATACACAATGAAAATTCCAATCAATATTCAATAATCTTCATATTCCTCTTCATCGAGAGCATCAAAGTCAACATTTGATTCAATTTCATTTGAACCACAACAAGTCACAATGCCACTTCCACTAGTCTCATCTAAAGAGATTTTGGCAAGTTGTGCAACAATAACGGCTAAGTCAGCACAATCAATAGTCAAATCCCAATTCCTTGCCACTCCCTCATTGTAATCAAGTTTCTTATGTGACAAAAGATCCCAATAACTAATGGCAGTCTGGAAGAGGAGATCCTGATGGGGTTGAGGGGCAACATCCCCAACAAAATTGAAGGTCAACACCTCAACAATATCGAGGGGCAACACCCCTCGTGGGATCTAGGGGCAATGCCCTCGACGCATTCCTTGTCACAATACAAGGTGGGGTCAAAGGACAGAGCCCTCACCACTAAGCCCAAATTAAGGCCTTTCAAACCACACAAACCTTCATGGCGCACAACATTTTCACAATTTAATCACTTAAGAACAAAATTAGGTATCTGGCACTTTTTGTTTATTAAAATGTTTTTTAATTTTTCTTTTTTTCTTTTTTCTTTTGGACAGCCATTGGGTCCACCTAGGTTTGCCCAGATCCACCCCCAGGTTCCCTGTGGATTCCTCATAGGGTGGGCCCTGGGTGAGTTTGGGTGAACCCCAAGCCGTCCTGAACCCAGCCCCAAACCACATCCACACAAGTAAAGGAGGGATCTGTCAAACCCGACAACATAGAATTATGCAGTATACTGCTTTTCTTTTCAATATCCCTCCCCTGTCCCAATATGCATGCACATGATAGCATACTGGTTATTCAGTGAATCCCCTGAGTATCAATCAATATTGGTTGCAATGTAATTGCTGAAAATTGTTCTGATTATAATGGTTTCAATCCAAAATTTGGCCATTTATGCAAGAAAGCTTGATGAGATATATAGAGTTCATCTGATTACTCAAAGTCTTAACATATTAGCTAGGTCATAGGCTCATGAAGAGTATTTGATAGATATGTTATAGTCTAAGCTCAGTTGAAATGCTAAACCATTCATCCACTAAGAAAGGATGTAATTTTTGTCAGTACTTAGTAATACAAGCTTCTATTTTTTGCTTTTTAAAAAAAGCATTGGCCACTGTTAATAGCTTGTTTACACAAAAAAATAGAACAGCAGAGGCTATTCCAATAATGAAGCAAACATATCCTATTCTATAGAAAAATATTATTCATAAAAAGTTCCTAAATTTACTCTTTATCAATTCATAAAGAAGATACAGACCTCTCCCTTCAATAACAAAAAACTTGCCAATTGGCTACAAGTAGAAGAAGACGTTTTTGAAGTGATATCAAAGCACGGAGCATCTTATTGAATTTACATTTCCAGTTTGATTGTGGCACATCACATGAAATGGAAAATAAGAAATTCTCAATAAAGAACAGGATTCATTGGTCTAGTATTATTACAATCTGCACTTGGCCTTTGAATTTTTCTACCTCCTAACGCTGCTTATCCATTACCTATTAGGTACATAATTCTGAAAGCCATGGCTATTAAAGTACATAAAGACAGCATTGTAGCATTTTATAATCATCTGTCGTATAAAACCAAAGCACTTGGAGTGATCCTTTTGTTTTTTACAGTCCAGGAAAACAGTGTCTGCTAGGGCCTTCGAATAACTGAAAGGATAGATTTTCAATTCCTTTTAGTTTTCCTTTTGTTTTTGTCACTGTCACTTTCATTCTCTTAGTCAGATATCCTAGCCCTTTTCTTTCTTCTTGTTTTCTCATACTCATTATCATGCTTTGAATCATTTTCCTTTCTTGTTTGCTCCTTTCTCCTCTCATTGTCAGTTTCACTCTCAGAATCTGCGTCTGATGTATCAGAATCCAGTGAGCCTGATGAACTAGAAGAATCATCATTGGAGGTCGATTCATCTGACTCAGGGATAGACTTCTGCTGCTGCATCATAAGCCTTGGCATATTCTTCAAATACTCACGTAAACTCTCAGTGATACCACCAAGACCAATGGAAGTGAAGAAATTGATAGCAAAACGTGAATTTTTGGGATTGTCCTTTGGGAAAATTGAATCAAAGGACTCTTGCATTGTCGGATCATTCAACCTCTCATTAAGCAACATTATACCAAGCTGCTCTACCAACTCCTGGAAGAGAAGCTTTATAAAGATACGTGAAGATGAAGTAGTATCCTGCTCCGTCAGACGTATTTATGCAAGACAATGCCATGGGAGAGCATCGGTGCCAAGCAAGTGAGCAAAAATCTTTGCAACATTACGTAGTTTATTTGTTTCCAGCCTGTGGATCATAGAGTACTGTTGTACAAAACACTTATCAAAAAATTCCTGATAAATTTTGTTTATCATACAGAGTCTTTGCCCAAGAAGACCATAATAACGACGGTATGTTCTCTCTTGACTGCAGCACTCTAATTGCATGATGCACAGCTCCATCTCTTGAACAGGTTGAAGCTTGATCTTTAGTAGCTTATGACCAGCTTCCTCAAAATCAACACTCGACATGATTGTCAAGTAAATTGTGCGCCTTAAATTTACCAGGTTTGTGTCCGTGTCATCGTGTATTCTTAGGGCTTCCCCCAATTCCTCTCCATCATCATCGTCATCATCATATGACTCGTTACCTGAATCATTCTCATCTCCAAGGATATGTTTCTTTAGTTTTTCATATGCATTCTCATTTTCAAACAATTCAGGATCTGGTTTGAAAACATCCAAACCAGCTTCTTGATCAAAATCATCTTCTAGGAAAACCTCATGTGTTACCTGATCTTCGTTCTCTACAAGGTCCAACTCCGGACACAGCCGGATGACCCTCGAACTTAGCTTTGTAAATAGCAAAAAGACCTTCAATTAAAAACCGTACTCTTTTGTCGATTTCTCCATCATGGAGAATACCTCTAAATCGTTCAAAGATCCCCTGAAGACCTTTCGGTGAAAGGTCTTGTAAAAAAGACCCGCAATCTTTCACAAACCCAACAGCAACCTCTACACTATCATCCGTAGGGTTTTCTAGTAAAACGGTGAGAAGTTCCAATGCGATGATCTCGTGTGCAACTTGTTGATTCACTAAATGAGCTATGAATTTTGCTGCAGCTATCAACGTGTGTTTGTCATTGCGTTTATACGCCCTCTTGAGCTGCAAAATAATTCTTCGTAATAGCAGATTGCCAACTTCAGGAAACTTTGTATTTACCACAGCAACCAAGGCAGCAAAAGCATCTGTAAAACCAGGGGATGCCATTTGAAATTTCATACAAGACCTACAAAATAGGCCCCTTCCACAGATGAGATTCTCTGCAAACAGCTCTGGAATGATGTTCTTGATGTTGGAAGCATTCACCTTGTTTACTAAACCATTGATACTCTTTCGAAGGGCATCCCAAGTCATGCGCTGGTATTCCACACTGCTCTTGTCCTGTACATCTTTCATCATCTGGGCCAGCTTGAATGGGGAAATGTAAACACCCCCACTTCTTCCACCACCCTTCTGCTTTCTGTCTTCTTCTGGTTTTTGAGGCATTTTTTCTGTTTTTTCTTAAGAAACCAAAGAAAGATGTTGTGGACTTACGTACATGTGCAAGAAGAGCCTGAATCAGACACTTGAAGACCACTCGCTTTAAAACCCCTGCTGCACAAATTATTTTTCTACCTCGAATTCGTAAAAGAATGTGTGGGTTATGCATATTCACTGCTGCTTCAATAAATCTCTCACTCACACAAGGTAACTGCTTAATTTTAGTAAAAAGCCTGGTGCCAGAATATGGCGGAGTTTGTCGATGAAAATTTACGAGAGCTTGTTTATTTCTGGCAAAAGATAACTGTTAGACAAAATTCACCTATGTGTATTATGGAGAAAAGAGCCGCGATGGAAGAGGTGGGACCCGCAGCGACAGAAAAGGTTGCCGAACGGACGGCCAGGCGTCTCATTCTCCGTGCCGTTTGCTGTCCCATCGCCAGGAAATCGTGTCAGCGCCGACGGTTTGTTCAAAATAATCGTTCGGCGTGGATGGACAAAAACCCTCAAACGTGGTCAAACGAAACCATTATTAGCAAACAATAAAAAGGGTCGACAAGGTCCCATTTTTGCCATTTTTGGACGGCGACGTTTTGGTGGATAGCGAGGGCAAGAGTAGTAGCCAAAGTAGCACCAGAGTAGCAACCATGCGGAGCTCCTTCAGGTATGTATATCAACTCTGTGTATGTGCCATCTTGCCATTATGCTATGAACAGAGAATAAATGAACGACATTCGTTGCTCCATTAAGGGTTTGTTATTTTCAGTTGAGGGTTTTAGTTTTGCCTCTCCTCCTATCTGTGTTTTTAAAATTATGGGGTTGCCGAAGAATTTATTTAGTTGAAACCGTTTTTTTCTGTCGAGGGTTTTGAAATTTTTTGTTCGTTTCCTCCCCGTTTGCTGGTTATCGAATTTTGCCCTTTCCGAATGAAAAAAGCGACAACCCATTATACAAATATAAGTGAAATTACTGAATAATGTTTGTAGAAAGCAGAATCACCTCCAATAATCAAATGCTATATTTCGAAAATCATGTAAAACCCGCAATATCGCCATTGTTCGCATAGTTTTTCAGAATGGATAGAAAAGGGCATTAACGTGGCATTTGAAATCATAATTGGAAAAAATAACAAAAAGCCCACATCCAATCCCATTTTTGCCGCCATTTTATACACTATTGTTTTGGGAAACACACCGTCTCCTAAAACTTAGGCTATTGTGAAACCCATTGTTTCACTACGACGTCTCTTCATGTTATGTATGTATCCATGTAAGTTCATGTGTATGTTTTTCATGCATTTTTTCAATGTGCATAGGTGAATTTTGTCTAGCATTTTGCCGGCTCCCGCACATTTGGTGAAAGCTAATTGGGAAATAGTCAAAAAGCCCACTAAAATACTCCACAATGTGTTTCCTAAATTTCAAATTAAAACATCTTACAAAACCCTCTGCTTGCAACAAAATTACCCCTCACCTCGATGTCGTCTGTATTCTGTTCCAAATCCTGCACGTGCACTCCACGCTTCAACTTATTTGGTCGGTATTCTCCTCGAAGTTGTCCACGTGCTCTCAGGTCTTCACCTTTCCCTTTCAACGTGCATACAAGAAACAAAACAAATAGTATTTTCGCCTTGCTTTCCCCAAACAGAAAAGGCACACATCATTCCCTTCCACTTTTCCTGCACCACATAAAAGAAATAGAAAAAAGCCCACATCCAATCCCATTTTTGCCGCCATTTTATACACCGTTGTTTTGGAAAACACACTGTCTCCTAAAACTCGGACTATTGTAAAACCCATTGTTTCACTACGATGTCTCCTCATGTTATGTATGTATCCATGTATGTTCATGTGTATGTTTTTCATGCGTTTTTTCAATGTGCATAGGTGAATTTTGTCTAGCAACTAGCCGGCTCCCAACCATTTGGCGAAAGCGAATTGGGAAATAGCAAAAAGCCCACATCCAATCCCATTTTTGCCGTCATTTTATACACTGTTGTTTTGGAAAACACAATGTCTCCTCAAATTCAGACTATTGTAAAACCCATTAATTCACTATGACATCTCCTCATGTTGTGTATGTATCCATGTATGTTCTTATGTATTTTTCATGCGTTTTTCGATGTACAGAGGTGAATTTTGTCTAGGATTTAGTTGAAATGCAGGTTTGATAATGTTTTTTCTGTCAAGGGTTTTGAAAAACACACTGTCTCCTAAAACTCATAATTCGTAACTGGCAAAAAGCCCACATCCAATCCCATTTTTGCCACCATTTTATACACTGTTGTTTTGGAAAACACACTCTCCTAAAACTCGGATTGTTGTAAAACCCACTGTTTCACTATGACGTATCCTCATGTTATGTATGTATCCATATATGTTCATGTGTATGTTTTTCATCCTTTTTTTCAATGTGCATAGGTGAATTTTGTGTAGGATTTTGAAATCAGCATATCCTATGTTATATACATATTTGAATTTATGCCTGAAACTGGCATATTGTATGTTATATACGTATGTGAATTTTGTGCAGGAGTTAGCTTGCTCCCTCCTTAACTCCTGGAGAAAATTCAGTTATGTATATAACATAGGATATGGCCTCGATAATGCATGGGGAAAAGAGTCATGACGGAAGAGGTGGGACTGGTGAGGGAAAAGGTTGTCAGATGGGAAGGAAAGACTTGAGGGCGGGACGTCTCATCCTGTGTGCCGTTTGTTGTCCCGTCGCAGGAAAATCATGTCAGCGCTGGCGGATTTTCAAATTAATTGTTCAGCATGGACGGACAAAAAGCCTAAAACATGGCATTCAAAACCATTGTTAGCAAATATCTTGTTCAATGACAATAGTTAGTGTTATGCACACAGTAAGAAGATAATGTATTGAACTTGAGCTTCATAATCTTGAACAACCCTTACTTTCAGCAAAACACTCTTCTTCGATATCTACCCAACACATTATTCACATAACAGTTGCATCATGGAAAACACAATGGGTTGTGGCTCACTTATTATTTTATATAGTCTGTAAGAAATGAATGTTTTGAAGTTCCTGTTGTACTCTTTTAACAACACCTGCTTCGAGCAAAATAGTCTTTTTCAATATGTGCCCATATGTTTCCAACACAAAATTTACATAATAATAGCATCATGGAAACCATAGTGGGTTGTGGCTCATTTCTTATTTTTTCCTGATTGTAACAAAATTATGTTTTCAACTTCCCTTTCTTGTCTTATGGGAGCCGGCTAACTGCTAGTCAAAATTCACCTATGTACATCGAAGAATGCATGAAAAACATACACATGAACATACATGGATACCTACTTTGAGTAAAACACTCTTTTTCAATATCTGCCCATATGTTTCTAACACAAAATTCAAATAGCAGTAGCATCATAGAAAGCACAGTGGGTTGTGGCTCACTTCTTATTTTATTTTCCGAAATGTAACAAAATAATGTTTTCAACTTCCCTTTCTTGTCTTATGAGACCCCTTTCTTTAAGAAAAACCGTCTTGCTGACTACCTATTCATATGCTTCCAACAAAAAATTTATTCAACTACATTGCAGTATGGAAAACACAATGGGTTGTCTCTGACTTCGCAAAAACAGTAAGAAGACAACAGGTAGTGTTATGCACAGAGTAAGAGGAAAATGTATTGAATCTGAGCTTCATAATTTTGAACAACCCTTACTTTCAGCAAAACACTCCTGCTTGATCTCGGCCCAACACATTATTCACATAACAGTAGCATCATGGAAAACACAGTGGGTTGTGGCTCACATCTTATTTTTTCCAATCTCCTTGTTTAAATGTAAATGGAAAGCTTAAGGTCTGAGTGCACGTGGAGGAGTTGGAGTAGAATACGGATGAAATGGAGGTGAGGGGTAATTTGAAATTTGGGAAACACAATGTGGAGTATTTCAGTTTCTTGAATGTCTTCCAAATTACACATTCCATTGTTGTGTTTAAATTTAAGTCGGTTGATAAAAAAACTGTACAAAATTACTCTCAATGGGAAACACAATGTTGGGTTTCATTTTTTTGAATCTCCTTGTTTTAATGTAAAGGGTTTTACAAGTTCTTTGTCTTTGAAATTTGGGAAATAGAATGGGGAGTATTTCGGTTGCTCGAATGTCTTCAAAATCACACATTCCATTGTTGTGTTTCAATTTCGCACCATTGAAAAAAGAAACTGTAAATAATAATTCTGAATGGGAAACACAGTGTTGGGTTTCAATAAAATTTTAATCATCCACTTGAGATGTAAAGGGTCGTCTCATGCTGGGTTGTTTGGTTCTTAACACCCATGGTTTTGTAAGATGGAATGTTAGAAAATAGTATGAAAGTCTTCCAGATCACACCTTCCATTGTTCTGTTTAAGTTTGAAGTATGTAACAAATTGTATGCTTCATAACACATTGCATTTTTCAACCTTGACATCACAATATACTCTAGGCCTTTCTGGTTTTTAGACCAGTATATCTAGGTGTGCACATTCTGTAGTGTATGTCGAAAAATACAATGTGTTTTGAAGCCTGCCTTCACTTCATTTTGTTTTGCAACAATTCATGTTGTAAAACCATTGGTGTTAAGAAAGAAGCAGCCCAAATAGTGTTATAAAACCCTTTGCAACACTATTGGATAGTACGTGTCACCTGAATTTGGTCTGATTTCTCCTCCAACTTGTCCACGTGCACTGAAATGTTCAGTTTTCCCTTTCAATGTGCAGAGTGGAAAGAAATAGTATTTTCACCTTTCTTTCTCGAAACAGAAAAGGGCCAATACCTGCAACTGTTGCGATACCTGAATTTGGTATGGCCACATATGCTATCATATACACATAAGTGAATTTTGTCTAGCAGTTAGCTTTCGCCTTCAAGGAGCCGGCTAACTGTTAGACAAAATTCACCTATGTACATCAAAAAACGCATAAAACAAATAGTATTTTCGCGTTGCTTTCTCCAAACAGAAAAGGCCCATGTCATTCCCTTCCACTTTTCCTGCGTCGCACAAGAAACTTGCTGATGAAGCTAACCCACTTGCTTTCTGTGCTCGGCAACAGGCGGGAGAACGCACCTAATGGTGTCATTAACTCTTGCCTGACCGTAGATCAGACATTTCGTCCCCTCCGCCGGTTTCAGGCGTTTTGCGGGCCCCGCACTACGACATCTCGTCATGTTATGTATGTATCCATACATGTTCATGTGTATGTTTTTCATGCGTTTTTTGATGTCCATAGGTGGATTTTGTCTAGTAGTTAGCCGGCTCCCACGTTGAAAGGGAAAGTTGAAGGTCTAAGAGAAAAAGGACGAATTTGAGGAGAATACCAACCAAATTAGCTGAAGTGTGGAGTGCATGTGGAGGATTTGGAGGAGAATACACAAGAAATTGAGGTGAGGGGTAATTTTGTTGCAAGCAAAGGCTTTTACAAGTTCTTTGTGTTTGAAATTTGGGAAATAGAATGTGGAGTATTTCAATTGCTCGAATGTCTTCAAAATCACACATTCCATTGTTGTGTTTAAATTTCACACCATTGAAAAAAGAAACTGCAAAAAATAATTCTGAATGGGAAACGCAGTGCTGGGTTTCAATAAAAAAAATGTATAAAATTATTCTCAATGGGAAACACAGTGCTGGGTTTCATTTTTTTTAATCTCCTTGTTTTAATGTAATGGGTTGTCTCATGGTGGGTTGCTTGCTTCTTAACACCCACGGGTTTTCAACATGGAGTGTTACTTGAATGTCTTCCAAATCACACATTCCATTGTTGTGTTTAAATTTTGCAGCATTGAAAATAAAAAGTGCAGAAAAGAATTTTAAATGGGAAACACAGTGCTGGGTTTCAGTTATTTTAATCATCCACTTGAGATGTAAAGGGTCGTCTCATGCTGAGTTGTTTGGTTCTTAACACCCATGGTTTTGTAAGATGGAATGTTACAAAACAGTATGAAATTCTTCCAGATCACACCTTCCATTGTTTTGTTTAAGTTTGAAGTATGTAACAAATTGCATGCTTCATAACACATTGCATTTTTCAACCTCGACATCACAATATACCCTGGGCCTTTTTGGTTTTTAGACTAGTATATCTAGATGTGCATATTCTGTAGTGCATGTCAGAAAATACAATGTGTTTTGAAGCCTGCCTTCACTTCATTCTGTTTTGCAACAATTCATGTTGTAAAACAATTGGTGCTAAGAAAGAAGCAACCCAAATAGTGTTGTAAAACCCTCTGCAACACTATTGGATAGTACGTGTCACTTGAATTTGGTCTGATTTCTCCTCCAACTTGTCCACGTGCACTAAAACGTTCAACTTTCCCTTTCAATGTGTAGAGTGGAAAGAAATAGTATTTTCACCTTTCTTTCTCGAAACAGAAAAGGGCTAATATCTACAACTGTTGCCGGGAAAACGTGTAAGTGTTGGCGGGATTTCAAAATAATTTATCGGCATGGACAAAAAGCCTAAAATGTGGCATTCAAAACCATTATTAGTAAATAATAAAAAGGGCCGACGGGGTCCCATTTTCACCATTTTTGGATGGCAACGTTTTGGTGGATAGCGAGGGCAAGAGTAGCAGCCATGCGGAGCTCCTTCAGGTATGTATATCCGCTCTGTGTATGTGCCATCTTGCCATTGTGCAATGAACAGCGAAGACAAGAACGACTATTTGTTGCTAGAAAACAACATTTTCACCTTTCTATCTTGAAACACATGCATGGATACATACATAACATGAGGAGACGTCATAGTTGGAAAACATACTGTCTCCTCTCTGTCACAGAGGGTTTTACAATACTATTTGGGTTGCTTGTTTCTTAAGGAGCCGACTAACTCCTAGACATACAATTACACCTATGTACATCGAAAAACGCATGAAAAACATACATGGATACATACACAACATGAGGAGACGTCATAGTTGGAAAACACACTATCTCCTCTCTGTTGCAGAGGGTTTTACAACACTATTTGGGTTGCTTGTTTCTTAAGGATCTGCCTAAATCCTAGACAAAATTCACCAATGTACATCCAAAAACGCATGAAAAACATACATGGATACATACATAACATGACGAGACATAATAGTTGGAAAACACACTGTTTCCTCTCTGTTGCAGAGGGTTTTACAACACTATTTGGGTTGCTTGTTTCTTAACACCTTATATGGGGACATTGTATTTTCCAACACTACAAATAGTGTGAGCATTTATTCGGTCGAATCAGATGACGAAAATGAAATGCAATTTTTATCTCATGTTACATACATAGGTGCTTTTTGTTTACGAGTTAGCTTTCTCCTGATTCCTAATTGGAAGAAATGAATTTATCCAACATAATAAACATTCATTGCTTCACAGTTCTAGCAGAATGGCAAAATGGCACATATGATTGCTGATATATATATTAGTGTTAGCGATAGGTTAAATTGGAAATTAAATTCCCAATGTACAGTTTAATATGTTTGTTTATTGTCTGTGCAAGCTGTCATTTTACACTAAGCAGAACATATTAATTTTATATTGGGGAAATTTGGAAGAAATACAATTATTTCTAGCACCAATTGTCTTTAATTTGCCAATTTAATCTATCGCTAACACTTGTCTTTCTTCCAGGTGGTTTATATAGGCCACAAAAGAAGATTCAACAAAACCAGGGCAGGTCAATTGACAAGGATGCTTCAGGAGATGTGAACCTTCTGCAGTAAATACAGGTGATTCTAGCTTCCATAGCTTGAATCACAAGTGGAGTGGACGGTTAAATTTCCAAAATTTAATATGCATTTAGAAGTGCCGATTTGTTTGAAATTGTGAAATGTTGGGGTTTTTATTCAGCTGTCATTTTCATGTCATTCTAAAGTGTTTTGCGGTAATTTGAAATCTTTCACCAAAGAGTATATATGTGGTGCATAAGTTTTTTCATAATAGTTCTTTTTACATTTTCGCTAATTGTATACAATATTTAGTAAGTTATAAATGGTTCATTTTTAAACAACATTTGATGGAAAATTTGTAGAATGCTATTTCTATGTTCTATTTCTGCTCTTTTTGAGTATGTTTTGATCTGACCACCACACTGCAAAAAGATGTGCACATTTAACAAGTGACTACTCCAAATAGTTCTATGCACTATATTAAATAGAACTCGTAAAGCCAATGGGTAGGAATAACTTAATTGATAATTTGGCCTACTCCCATTACTTGGCCCTAAATATTATAGACAAATTGTAAAAGAGCTATTAGAATAACAACATACATGGAAACAAAAAGTGATGAAAAAGGCAGATGGGATGAAATGTCCGAGCTATGGTTAGGTAAGAGTTAACGGCACCGCCAGGTGCATTTTCCCGCCCGTTGCCTGGCTCCAAAAGTGGGCAGGTTAGCTTCGTCGACAAGTTTCTTTTGTGTGGCGCGGGAAAAGTGGAAGGGAATGACGTAGGCCTTTTCTATTTGGAGAAAGCAAGCGGAAAATACTATTTGTTTTGTTTTGTGTCTGGATGTTGAAAGGGAAAGCAGAAGGTCTCAGTGCACGTGGACGACTTCGAGAAGAATACCGACCAAATTGAGGTGATGTGTACTATCCAATAGTGTTGCAGAGGGTTTGACAACACTATTTGGGTTGCTTCTTTCTTAACACATAGGGTTTTCCAACATGAATTTTTGCGAAACAAAATGAAGTGCGTACTATGAATTACACTATATGTTGAGGGTTATTATTGTCCCTGTTAAATGAGAGATGTGCTATTTGATAAAATAAAACACCATCTATACATTTGTATATTTGCATTACAAGACAAAGGTTGGGTATACCGTATAAGTAAAGGCAGGCTACAAAACACATTGTATTTTCCGACATGCACTACAGAATGTGCACACCTTAATATACTAGTCTAAAAACTAGAAAGGGCTAGGGTATGTTGTGATGTGGAGGTTGAAAAATGCAATGTGTTATGAAGCATGAAATTTGTTATATACTTGAAGCTTAAACACAACAATGGAATGTGTGATTTTGAAGGCATTCAAGTAACATTACATGTTGCAAGACCGTGCGTGTTAAGAAGCAAGCAACCCACCATGAGACGACCCTTTACATTTAAACAAGGAGATTCAAATAACTGAAACCCAGCACTGTGTTTCCTATTGAGAATAATTTTGTACAGTTTTTTTATTGAGACCCGGCACTGCGTTTCCCATTCAGAATTATTTTTTGTAGTTTCTTTTTTCAATGGTGCGAAATTGAAACACAACAATGGAATGTGTGATTTTGAAGACATCCGAGCAACCGAAATACTCCCCATTCTGTTTCCCAAATTTCAAAGACAAAGAACTTGTAAAACCCTCTACATTAAAACAAGGAGATTCAAACAAATGAAACCCAACACTGTGTTTCCCATTGAGAATAATTTTGTACAATTTTTTTATCAACCGACTTAAATTTAAACACAACAATGGAATGTGTAATTTGGAAGACATTCAAGAAACTGAAATACTCCACATTGTGTTTCCCAAATTTCAAATTACCCCTCACCTCCATTTCGTCCGTATTCTACTCCAACTCCTCCATGTGCACTCAGATCTTAAGCTTTCCATTTACATTTAAACAAGGAGATTGAAAAAAATAAGAAGTGAGCTACAACCCACTGTGTTTTCCATGATGCTGCTGTTATGTGAATGATGTGTTGGGCAGAGATCGAGCAAGAGTGTTTTGCTGAAAGTAAGGGTTGTTCAAAATTATGAAGCTCAGATTCAATACATTTTCCTCTTACTCTATGCATAACACTACCTACTGTCTTCTTACTGTTTTTGTAAAGTCAGGGACAACCCATTGTGTTTTCCATACTGCAACAGTTAAGTAAATTTTTTGTTGGAAGCATATGAACAGGTAGTCAGCAAGACTGTTTTTCTTAAAGAAAGGGGTCTCATAAGACAAAAAAGGGATGTTGAAAACATTATTTTGTTACATTCCGGAAAATAAAATAAGAAGTGAGCCACAACCCACTGTGCTTTCCATGATGCTACTGTTATGTGAATTTTGTGTTGGAAACATATGGGCAGATATTGAAAAAGAGTGTTTTGCTCAAAGTAGGTGTTGTTGAAAGAGTACAATGCGAACTTCTAAACATTCATTTCTCATAGCCTGCATAAAATAATAAGTGAGCCACAACCCACTGTGTTTTCCATGATGCAACTGTTATGTGAATAATGTGTTAGGCGGAGATTGAACAAAAGTGTTTTGCTGAAAGTAAGGGCTGTTAAAAATTATGAAGCTCGGATTCAATACATTGTCCTCTTACTCTGTGCATAAAACAGAGTGGATATACATACCCGAAGGAGCTCCGCATGGCTGCTACTCTTGCCCTCGCTATCCACCAAAACGTTGCCGTCCAAAAATGGCGAAAATGGGACCTTGTCGGCCCTTTTTATTATTTGCTAATAATGGTTTCATTTGGCCACATTTTAGGCTTTTTGTCCATCCACGCCGAACGATTATTTTGAAAAAACCGCCGGCACTGACACAATTTCCCAGTGATGGGACAAAAAATGGCACGAGGGATGAGACGTCTAGCCGTCATGTCTTTCCTTCTGTCCGACAACCTTTTCCGTCGCCGCGGGTCCCACCTCTTCCGTCGCTGCTCTTTTCTCCATGCGCTATGGGCGCATAGGCCATGATATACACATAGGTGAATTTTGTCCACAAGTTAAGGAGGGAGCAAGCTAACTCTTGGACAAAATTCACATATGTATATAACATAGGATATGCCGGATATTCCAGTTTCAGGCATAAATTCACATATGTATATAACATAGGATATGCCGGTTCCTCCGCAACAGAGAGGAGACAGTGTGTTATCCAACTATGACGTCTCGTCATGTTGTGTAGTATCCATGCATGTTTTTAATGCATTTTTCAATGTACATAGATGAATTTTGTCTACAAGTTATGCTGGTTTCAAATTCCTAGACAAAATTCACCTATGCACATTGATAACCAAATGAAAAACATACATAAGAACATACGTGGACACATACATAACATGAGGAGACGTCGTAGTCAAATAGTGGGTTTTACAATAGTTCGAGTTTTAGGAGACGGTGTGTTTACCAAAACAACAGTGTATAAAATGGCGGCAAAAATGGGATTGGATGTGGGCTTTTTGCTATTTTTCCCAATTATGATTTCGAATGCCACGTTAATGCCCTTTTCTATCCATTCTGAAAAACTATGTGAACAATGGCGACATTGCGGGTTTTACATGATTTTTGAAATATAGCATTTGATTATTGGAGGTGATTTTGCTTTCTACAAACATTATTCAGTAATTTCACTCATATTTGTATAATGGGTTGTCACTTTTTTCATTCGGAAAGGGAAAAATTCGATAACCAGCAAACGGGGAGGAAACAAAACAAAAATTTCAAAACCCTCAACACAAAAAAAAATGCTTCAAATCAGCATATCCTATGTTATATACATATGTGAATTTTGTTCAGGACTTAGCTTGCTCCCATTATATATAACCTAAATGATCCTAAAGCTAAAAAATAACCATAATTATTTAAGCTTTTGAGAAGCGATGGACAACTCGCTGGGTTTTCCATACTGCAACTTTACTTTTTTTTTGTGTGCAACTTTTCTTGCAAGCAAGGGCAGTTATAAAATATGAAAGTGACCTTCAATACATTGTTTTCTTATGGTGTGCATAACACTAAGTGTCTTCATTGAATAGTATTTGAAAAGTGAAGGACAACCCAGTGTGTTTTCCATCATGTAATATTTTTGGTGCATCTTCTGTTTGAAGCATATTCCGATATTGAAATGGAATGTTTAGTGCATGTGATGGATTATTATAAAATATGAATGTGAACTGCAATACACTGTTTTGTAATAGTCTACATAACAGAAAGTGTTGTCTTTTAACAGTTTGTTACTTGTATAGCGTTTCAATTTCATTTGTTCATTTTCAATTTCTTCTTTTCATTGAAAACAATATATGCTTGATTACTGCAAAATTGTGCAATAAATTTTTGAACTTTAACTATCCATAACACTTGCAAAAATTTTACAGTTTACAGGAAACGAACGATGCGTGCTGTAAAACGGAAATTGGTTCCTGCAGTGAAGAACGTCATTGACGTGGACACCACACCTGAAAGGTTGTTTAGTAGGGCATCTTCTTCGGGGCGGTCCCATTCATGAAATGTGTAGGTAAGATCTAGTGATTATAAGATGCAATCCAATGTACAATTTTAATCTGTCATAAGTGGTTATGAGGTTGATTGGAAAATGGAAATGTTTTATTCAAGAGGCAGCAACCACGGTACGAAGGAAGTCCCCTCGGTTTACGAAAACGGTCAACCATAAGGTAGCGACGTGTTTGGTAATTGATTGTGAACTTCCAATTGCCCTTCCCTTCCTATGCATGAATCAGAATGCTTTTTAATTTCAGTTCAAAAATATCATGTCTCTTACAAATATTTTGATTTTTGCATATATCGTTCCTTTGATTTAGGAAAATAATCAGGGAGATGATCTCGCTCTTGCCATAGTCCATGACTGAAAGGAAAACCATGCAAAGGGAGACCCTAGGGATGGAGAGGGATCCAATGAAGCATGGGGTGATGTGCTGGGTGGGAAGGTAGATATAATGACCGAACTATTGCATCGTTTGGCTATGTATATATGTTGTGCATTCAATTTGATTGAATATCAAATATATTAAGCAATTTTCTTTTCCAAACTTGCTGTGCAGGTTGCTGCTGAATACAGAAGAGAAACGGTGAATGGCAGATATATATATTATTGTATTGTAGAAGAATGTACCAGAAAGTATTATGATTGGAGAGTGTTCAACATGCATAGGTTTCAACATCACCACCTTCCTATTCTTGATGCACCAAAGCGTGGCCAAGCTATGTTGGGGGGGGAACCAAAACAACCTGCTCCTCCCCCTAATAAATTGAAAGAGTACCTTCTAAAGAAGGTGGAAAATACAGAGTACCAAATGAATATACGACAACATCTGCAGCAGAAGCATGTTATTAGACGTGTTTGTCAAAAGTTTGGGAAACAAAACTTCCTTCAACTTCCTGAAGAAGGAAAGGATGAGGTGAAGAAGCAAATGGTGTTATACAACACTGACGAGATGAAGGAGTAGAGAAGGCAAAGAATATTATGATTACAGGAGAGAAAGAGACAGGAAGGAATGGTAATGTCGATCTGAATTGTTAAATGTGAACTTTCCTTGCTTAATCTTTTCTGTTGTGATGCATAGAAGGTTCACTTAACGTTAACTTACATGACATACCAGGGTGATGGTCGAGAAGCGGTTTCTTCCCACCAGCAAAGTAGGGCTCATTCGCTAGAGTAAGCTGTGGCCACAAAAGGGGAAGACGGTGTTGTTCCTCCCACCCCTGCATATAAGATTCAAAATAAGCATCCTACACAGTTGAAAGTTTCAAGGCACCATCTGAAGAAGAAACGAAAACAAACGGTGATCTCCAAATCTTCTATTTACTGTAAAGTTTGTTTTTCTTATTTGAATGAATTGGTTGCATGCATCTAAGTTTGGTGCAACATTTCAATTCCTCCTATTACACAAAAATGATGAGCAACGAACTACTGCCCTCAAGCAGGTTTTTGTGATTTTTGATGGTGAACAATTGCCCATGGAAGCACTAGATGATGTTGTTCCTCCTGACCTGCCATCTAACAATGTTGAGAAGAAGAAGAATAAGAAGAAGAAGAAGAATGAGCATATACCATCAAACATGTCAAGGTGCCTTGACATGGAGGAAGTAGAAGAAATGGTGAATTGCAATTCTTTTATTTAATGCTTGTTTTGATTATTTCAATGAATTGGTTGCATGCACCTGAATTTGAAATGACCTTTTAATTCCTGCTATTATAGGGCAAGGATAAACAACGAAGTGCTAGCCTTGACCTAATTGGCGAAGTCGTTGCGATTGAAATGAGAGAGGCTAATATAGATGGACATGTGGATGGGGAGAGCACTGGCCACGAAGTGGGACAGGGTAACACAGATGGTCATGAGGATGGGGAGAACACTGGGTTGAATGTGGAACTGCGTGACAAAGATGGACATGGGGACGGGGAGAGCACTAGCTTGCAAGTGGGAGAGGGTAATAAGGATGGACCCGGGGAGGAGGAGAGTGTTGGCCTACAAGGGGGAGATGGCAATAAAGATGGAAATGGGGACGGGGAGAGGTGCGGCGTGCCATCTATATCGGTATGAAACCAAACACACTTCCATGCTCTGTTCTTATTTCTTTAGGAATCTTTTAATGTGCTTTCAATTATGCTTCACGTCAATGATGTTTCCATTGCAGGAAAATCCGGTGGATGAACAGATGATAGAGCTCAATGACATAACTTTTAAGGTTGGTGATTACGTCGACCTTTGGAGCCGACATAAATGGGTTGCGAAAGGCATTCTAGAGGTTGTCGCCAGAAACGCTCACATCCACTTCTTGAGGCACCCAAAAAATTGTGCGAGAGTCAGCATTGTTGAGGCCATTGATGGTCGATGCCACGTGCCTTTTCCCATGCCTGGCGCAGAGACCATCATAGAGTGCGTGGGCGGATTTGTCATATGGCAGCTTGCCGAGATGAAGCATTCTGTTCCAGAGGTACACATAAATGATATGTTGTTGTATATATATCATACTGCGTATATTGTTTCCATGCGTACGTTAATTCTCATCAATTGTTTGCTATAGGGTGAAGCTGTTAAACCTGACATGGACAAAGCACAGAGTACGAAGAAATTTGTTATTTCACGTTTGTCATCTGCGAGGGTTTGTGGATCTAGAATCACTCCCCCAAAACACAAAAGGACCCTAAGAAACGTGCCATATTTTACACAGGTCTGAACTCAATTGCAAAGAATAGGCAGCGTAGGAATTGACGAGACAGGCTCCAAATACTAATTCTACTCTGTGGGTTTAAAAATTTCAATATTGAACAATTGTGGTGTAGAGATACACCATTTGCATATGTTTCAACAGTATGGTGTTATACATTTGATAAGAGAATTTTCATGGGCTTCTTTAATTATTTTATTATTGTACAATTATGCTAAACATATAGGTATATATACTTATTTCATGTCATTGGAACAAATAATTGTTATCCATTTCATATCAGACTTTAAGAAAAATAGTCTTGTTCACTATCTGTTAATATGTTTGGAACACAAATTTTACATGACTCTTGTGTTGTCCCCTCTGCATGTGTTGGCATTAATGTCAAAGCAATAAGACAATAAGATGTTCTTGATTGGTAAACAAGTCAGTATTGGTTTGGTAATTCAGTTCATGGTCTCTTCATTTCAGTTCTTTGATAATCACTTGACTTGGCATACAAGTGTTTTTCAACTCTAGTACACTGCATATTGTTTCATGTTCACTCATCTTGCATATTGTGATAAGGATCTAAAATTGTGACTATATGTAAATAGAATTATATGAGTTGAAACAGTTATGAAGACAGTTTTGCTCCTCATGTTCATTTATTTATCATGTCATTCAGTTATAAAGTTGTTGTAAGATTATGTTATCTTGTAAATATTTCAGCTTTTCGGTTTGTATAATGTTCAGTCTCCGCGATCTGGTTATGGTCTTTATGTTCATACATGTTAAAAATCATCAAACATGCTTCATAACTAAATTTCTCTAGAGCTTGCACTTTACATTTG
Organism: Sequoiadendron giganteum; assembly: GCA_007115665.2. NCBI lineage: Eukaryota > Viridiplantae > Streptophyta > Pinopsida > Cupressales > Cupressaceae > Sequoiadendron > Sequoiadendron giganteum. The sequence goes on from CM021102.1 coordinate 623,260,467, forward strand.
GTTATTAATGCTAAAGTGGTTGGTATGGGAACAATCGATGCCACCATTTATCAATAAATTTGAGATTTAAAAAAAAAAAAACAATCCATGAGGTACGGGATTTGAAACCCACCAAGTGTCGGTAATCTAGTTTTGGATTGTGATAATCCATACAAGTGGATAGAATGATATACTAATATTTCAAATGCACCATTTGTAATGCATATTATATATAAATAATTGCCTAAAAAATATTGTTGGGTCTCAATCCTGGAAACATAGAAATAAGGACTATCCATGACTCACTCACAAGATCAAATCAACTTTCGAATTAATAAGGTCTATGCCTCAAGAAAAGAATGATGAAAATCAGACTCATGTCAACAATTGCAAAGGTGATTACAATAGGCCCATCAAAATATCTCAATCAAGTAATGCAGGCTGTGAGAAATGAATGTTTTGAAGTTCCCGTTGTACTCTTTTAACAACACCTACTTTGAGCAAAACAGTCTTTTTCAATATTTTCCCATATGTTTCCAACACAAAATTCACATAACAGTAGCATCATGGTAAACACAATGGGTTGTGGATCACTTATTATTTTTTTTCCGAAATGTAACAAAATAATATTTTCAACTTCCCTTTCTTGTCTTATGAGACCCCTTTCTTTAAGAAAAATAGTCTTGTTGACTACCTGTTCATATGCTTCTAACAAAAAATTTACTTAACTGTTGCAGTATGGAAAACCTAATGGGTTGTCCCTGACTTTGCAAAAAAGTAAGAAGACAGCAGGTAGTGTTATGCACAGAGTAAGAGGAAAATGTATTGAATCTGAGCTTCATAATTTTGAACAACCCTTACTTTCAACAAAACACTCTTGCTCGATCTCCGCCCAACACATTACTCACATAACAGTAGCATGAAAAACATAGTGGGTTGTGGCTCACTTCTTATTTTATTTTCCGGAATGTAACAAAATAATGTTTCCAACTTCCCTTTCTTGTCTTATGAGACCCCTTTCTTTAAGAAAAACAGTCTTGCTCACTACTTGGGCCACTACCTATTCATATGTTTCCAAAAAAAATTTACTTGAATGTTGCGGTATGGAAAACACAATGGGTTGTCCCTGACTTTGCAAAAATAGTAAGAAGATAGCAGGTAGTGTTATGCACAGAGTAAGAGGAAAATGTATTGAATTTGAACTTCATAATTTTGAACAACCCTTACTTTCATCAAAACACTCTTACTCGATCTCCGCCCAACACATTATTCACATAACAATAGAATAATGGAAAACATAGTGGGTTGTGGCTCACTTCTTATTTTATTTTCCGGAATGTAACAAAATAATGTTTTCAACTTCCCTTCCTTGTCTTATGAGACCCCTTTCTTTAAGAAAAACAGTCTTGCTCACTACCTATTCATATGCTTCCAACAAAAAAATTACTTAACTGTTGTAGCATGGAAAAAACAATGGGTTGTCCTTGACTTTGCAAAAACAGTAAGAAGACAACAGGTAGTGTTATGCATAGAGTAAGAGGAAAATGTATTGAATTTGAGCTTCATAATTTTGAACAACCCTTACTTTCAGCAAAACACTCTTGCTCGATCTCTGCCCAACAAAATTCACATAACAGTAGCATCATGGAAAGCACAGTGGGTTGTGGCTCACTTATTATTTTTTCCCGGAATGTATCAAAATAATGTTTTGAACTTCCCTTTCTTGTCTTATGAGACCCCTTTCTTTAAGAAAAACAGTCTTGCTCACTACCTGGGCCACTACCTATCCATATGTTTCCAAAAAAAATTTACTTGAATGTTGCAGTATGGAAAACACAATGGGTTGTCCCTGAATTTGCAAAAAAAGTAAGAAGACAACAGGTAGTGTTATGCACAGAGTAAGAGGAAAATGTATTGAATCTGAGCTTCATAATTTTGAACAACCCTTACTTTCAACAAAAAACTCTTACTCGATCTCCGCCCAACACATTATTCACATAACAGTAGAATCATGGAAAACACAATGGGTTGTGGCTCACTTCTTATTTTATTTTTTGGAATGTAACAAAATAATGTTTTCAACTTCCCTTTCTTGTCTTATGAGACCCTTTTCTTTAAGACAAACAGTCTTGCTCACTACTTGTTCATATGCTTCCAACAAAAAATTTACTTAACTATTGCAGTATGGAAAACACAATGGGTTGTCCCTGACTTTGAAAAAATAGTAAGAAGATAGCAGGTAGTGTTATGCACAGAGTAAGAGGAAAATGTATTGAATCTGAGCTTCATAATTTTGAACAACCCTTACTTTCAGCAAAACACTTTTGCTCAATCTCTGCCCAACACAAAATTCACATAACAGTAGCATCATGGAAAGCATAGTGGGTTGTGGCACACTTATTATTTTTTCCCAGAATGTAAAAGAATAATGTTTTCAACTTCCCTTTCTTGTCTTATGAGACCCCTTTCTTTAAGAATAACAGTTTTTCTCACTACCTATTCATATGTTTCCAACAAAAAAATCTACTTAACTGTTGCGGTATGGAAAACATAATGGGTTGTCCCTGAGTTTGCAAAAATAGTAAGAAGACAATAGGTAGTGTTATGCACAGAGTAAGAGGAAAATGTATTCAATCTGAGCTTCATAATTTTTAACAACCCTTACTTTCAGCAAAACACTCTTGCTCGATCTCTGCCCAACACAAAATTCACATAACAGTAGCATCATGGAAAGCACAGTGGGATGTTGCTCACTTATTATTTTTTCACGGAATGCAACAAAATAATGTTTTCGACTTCCCTTTCTTGTCTTATGAGATCCCTTTCTTTAAGAAAAATAGTCTTGCTCACTACCTGTTCATATGGTTCCAACAAAAAATCTACTTTAAGAAAAACAGTAAGATGATAGCAGCTACTGTTATGCACACTGTAAGAAGACAAGAAAAGTTGCAGATTTTGATATTCCATTTCAGCATTCCATTTAATATCCTTATACATTTCGATGAGAAGATGCACAAGAAAAGTTGTAGAATGGAAAACAAAAATTGTAAGAAAGTAGTGTATTCAAGTTCACCGTCAAATTTTATAATAACAATACGCATTAGACAATGAAATGTAAAAATATTTCAAGTGAATATTACACAATCTGAACAAAATTACAATTGCACATTTAATACTGGTCACACTGAAGAATATGTCAACCATTTACGAACAGGTATAATCTCTATCTTCTTAGCATCTGGAAGCAATTGTCGCACTCTGATTGTCAAGGTAGAATTGACAGGATACAATGTTGCCACCCCGTAATTCTCATGTAGTAGCCTGAAGGAGGGCCTCACACGTTGGATCTCAAACTTGACAATATGGTTGAATTTGAACACGGCCAGCAACCATTCCTCCATAGGACCTTTGTGATTACTAATTACAAATTCCCCCTTGAGGAATCTCATAAACCTCATGCTCAGCTGATCCGTAAGATTGTGCCTCTGTATGATAACTGTTGGTCTAATGCACACCTTCCATATGCATCCAGCTAGGAAAAGGTCTCGAATTTCTCGGTAAACAGACATTGGTCAATCACATAAATTGACAATCTCTATTTGTAGATTGTAATATTGAACATCCATGCCCATATGCACCCAAACTCCAAAGACGCTATTGAAGAAGTGAGCATAATTATCATATTGCAAATATGTGCGGTTTGGACCTTTTCTATTAATTCTCATTAACATCTTTTCATGCAACCTGTACGGGAGGCTGAGTTCCTCGATTCGAGCAAGAATATTGCATGGCAGATACGGGTGGCAGTTCTTCAACCAACTAGCCATCCATGCTCAAGAACTGTGAGACATCTTCTATAGGACTGCAGCAACAGGTTGTACAATTCCTAAAATGAAAGACAAAACAACTATTTTAGACGGTAGACATGCATTCTCTAATTAGAAGGACATTGTCAATGCAATGGAAAGAGTGAAAAAATAAGTGAGCAAAGTGGACTTATTTAGATAATGTATACACTAAAGATATTCTACCTATTGTTTCAACTGAACGAGGCGACACGTGCAGTATCTTGGAAGGGCATATGGCAACGCATGATTCGAGTAGTGGGAAGAAAAATGCCTGAAAGGAAAGAGAACAAAAATATCAGCACATACAACAACATTCTCTAATTGGAAACACACGAAATAGTTGGTAAAAAATATTGAAAGCGAAAGAAAACTTTTCATAACTAAGTAACTGTGTATGGATGGTGTCTTTTCCAACATGGAAAATAATTTGAGCATTTTATTTCTTGCAATCACATGAGTTGAAGTACTGAATTGTACAAAATATAGTTTTGTTACGAACACAAGATGCAAATAATCACAATTGGAGGATGGAAAACACAGTGGGTTCTGCCTGACATTTTTATTTTCTGTAGACTGTAACAAAAGAAGGTCTCGAAGTTCACCTTCTTGTCAGTCTTAATTAGTTGCGCTTGAAGAATTGTATAGGCTTAATTATTTTTTTTGTAAAATAGGCCTATTTTGGGGTCCATGATAGTGAAGAAGAGCTTGTTTGAAGTGTTTGTTCCATAAGGTATTTTATGTTCCAGAAACCCATCTGTGCCAAATTTTTACATACCAGAAATTGAGATACTATTGTTTTGAAAAGAATGCTTGAAAACATGACTCTACCACTGGAAATGCACTCAATTAGCCAAAATCTAGAAAGGAGGTGGTCTTAAATCATCATCTACTTTTAAAAATACAAAGGCTCAAGGCAACACTGATCTACTAAACCCTTACTTTATGCACAAAAAAAGCTCTATCAAATGAGGCTTTAATAGAATACTGTATTCGAAACCTTCCCATGCTCTACCACCATATGAGACATGTTTAGAAATGTCTGCCCATGCTTTAGGAACAAACTTTTAGCCCCTTTGAATGCACTTTCCTCAATTACCAACTTGTACGCATCCTTTTTCATTGGAAATCTTCTGTATTTTATAAAGATTAGCAACCAAACATTGAATGGTTTGCTTCCCCTACATCATTCAACAAATACACTTCTTAAATTATATAACGTCACACCAAAAAATGGACTTATGTAAGCAAAGTTATTAAATTCAAACCATACCTTCCATTGGATTTACACTTGCAAAAGACAGTCGCAAACGAGGACTCCTTTCTCAAGTTTGGAATGCTGAAGCGAACAAAAAAATCCATAAACGAAATCATAAAGTTCATGGTGTGGTACAGGCACATACTGGAAAAAGGAATGTGCAAAAACAGTTCCTATTACAATAAAGAAATTGAAATGGGTTTTCTCATGCTCACTCGTATTAGATGTTGTATCCTCTGCCACATTCGTAGCATTTGCACCTGGAGTCTGACATTGCATATTGACATTCAAATTCAAAGTATTATTCACAGAAAATGGAAAGGAGTCATCCAAAGGGGTTCAGTGATCTAACTGTTGTGTGGAATGCTTTGTACGTCGGGTTGGACGTCGACGACGATCCCTAGTTGCACTAAACCATGGATGCATGCGAATAGTGCTACTTGTAGCTTGATCAAGATCCATAATGAATTCAAATGGAAATGCATTTTATTGTCGTAGGTCTTCTACAAACCTGTCCACGCATTTTGCATATGACTACACCTATTGTAGAGATTTTGGCGGTGTATGCATCACTTTCTTCAAGAGCTCGTTAGTTTCATTCCAAAGAGACATTGTCACCACATGTTCATCATATACACGAGTCATAGAAGGAGCTTGCACAGGGGTCAAAACATTAGGGTTGTTTTCTTCTACAGCCCCCTCTGACAATGTCTTGTTGAAATCTATGTTTGAATCAATTGGTTGACCTCCCCTGTCTAAATGAGGACCCAAAAGAAATTTGTATTAGGCTGTAGAAAATAAAAAACACAATTGACACCAATAAAGTAACACAATTCGAATTGAAATTCACTTACCATGGAGCACCCCTTCAGCGGCAAATGATCTTTTAATCAAGTGAGCAACCTTCACAACATGTTTGCAAGTGTTCCCCTCCAAACTCCAAGGGTAGTCACAAACAAAAAGGTGCTCCCCAAATTTCCGAACAAGGTAGTGCATTGACGTACTTTTACTTTTCACCCAGTAGCATCTAGGATCTGTTTCATCGGGAATACAGTCATCGTTTGAAATTGCCTTGGCCCGCTCCACACTAGATTGCATATTTAAATAATTTTTGTTCGTCAGAAAACCATAATGCTGCAACTTTTCCTTTTGCCTATAGAATGGTTCCATTTTATACACAAGTGTGTAATACAAATAGTCCATTCTCCTATTGCATTTTTTTAAACGATCGCATAAGTACCGAGTTTTTAGTACGCAATGATACGACTCAATGGCTGCATTCGTATCCTAGTTGGCATGTGGGAATAGTCTGCAATTTTTTGCCCACATGGCTACGAACAAAAACATCCAATAGTCAAGTAAGCCACAATGTATTAGACGTGACATCAAAGAATTTGAACGGTGCGAATCATGCGAGGTGACGAAAATTTTCAACTGACCAATTCGACCTTCTCCTTCGCACCAAGTCTTCTTGAAGTACTCTAAGAATTGGGCCTGCTCATTGAACTCCTCAAAGAAAGAGTTCAATAGCTGAGTGATGAAATCTTCGGTGTCAACGATTGCCATCATGATCGTGCCAAGACTGTGGAAGATGTCCATTGCCCTTTCCTTGGCTGCATACTTGTATACATTCTTTAGCCAAGCCCTTTTCACATGCCAAAGGCAAGAAGCACACAACATTGAAAGACAACCCTAATAGACAATACCAACGATATTGTTTACTGCTTGATTGCATGAGAAAGTGGCATTGAAAATGAATAGTAAATGAGAAAGGTACACAAATGAAGAAAGGGATGCACATACTGTATGGCTTGGATCTCTGCACTTGCATCATCGATCAAAAATGAATTGATTCTCCAATCGGGCCTAGCTCTTCTTCCACGTTTGAGCAATATGCGTAGCCATGCAGAGATGTCCTCAATCTTGTTTCATGAGGATACTACCCATGCAACCGGCACACCACTCTGTTGCTCGTCGAAAATGAGGAGAGTATACAATGGGTACTGTAGAGAGAACAACTCGACATGAGCATTGTGAAGTTTACAGCCAGTAAGATCATTGAAAACATGATGAACTATTTGTCAATGTTTGTAAGGCCTCACCTCATATTTGTTAGTTGCAAATGTGGAATCCATCGAGATGATTGAATTGTGTGAGCAACTAACCATCCTATCCAACATCCATGGAGTCTGAACCCTGATAACAAAAGGCCTATTGTTCCCATTGGGCCGTTGAAAGTAGAAGAAGTTTTCAAAGTCTTCTCCACTCCACAGTAGGATACTTGTGGAATCAACTTTGTGTTTTTGTGCGTGAGTACAACTTTCGCCATGCATTCATTACATCCTTTCTTGTAAGGAATTGATCCCTCTTGGACATCATGCCACATAACAGAGGATCGCTGATGTGTCTATCCATTATTGCATTGACACTGACATCCATGAGCAAAAGGCTTTCAATATAGCTTTTGCACTCCGTGGATATATTAGCGGCAAACATAGAACGCTTCTCTCCACTTGCATCATGAATGCCATGGAAAAATTCACCATTTTTATCTATGTGGAACATTTCTTTGTAGATAATATAGGCAACATCGGGTTTGCCTTCCATAACCTTTACCATGAAGTGGTATTGACAACCTCGCTTTTGTATGAACGTCTTATGTGGTTTCTTCTCTGGTGGAGGCTAGTTTCTATTGTCTTTAGGACCGTATTGACACTAGTAGCTGCAAGAAAGGAATCATCTCATCATGTTCAACCAAGAGAGTAAAATATCATTCGGCCATAGAAACGAATGTCAATATATACAAACCTCTTATAACAAATTGTTTTGCTATAAGTTTTCTTGTAGATGGCACAGGAGGTGGTAGGTTCTCTTATTTTCTTGTCCAAAAATTTTGTTTCTACACCTTCAATGTACATTTCACCGTGAATGAATTGATCAAGTCTTCTAAGAGGAATTGTTGCAACAAGGTCAGGGACCTTATCCTTGTTGACGGAAATAGTAGTCCATTCCAAATCGGAAGACAAAAAAGGAGAGCCTCCATTTTGTACATCTTGCACCTCCAATTCGTCTAGCTTCTTCCATTTCAAACCTCTCCCCATTCTAGGAAATCACAACATTGGACGAATACTTAAAATTAGTGTGGATTATGTGAAGAAGGAAAAAAAATTCATTAAACAAAGATAAAATGTGCTTGCATTGCTCTCACCCACGTAAAACCAATATGACGTTCCGGCTTCAACCGATGAAAATTAAAGGTGATAGATTCAATCGAGCTACACATAAAATATAACACAAACGCATGCCAAAAATCGGACAGTCCAACAACCCAAACACTATGTTTTCCGAATAACAATTTTTTTCTGCACTTTTCTTTCAATCATGCAAAATTCAAACACAAGAATGGAATGTGTGGTTTGGAAGACATTCCATGTTGCAAAACCATAGGTGTTAAGAAGCAAGCAACCCACCATGATACAACCCCCTACATTTAAACAAGGAGATTCAAATAACTATAACCTAGCACCGTGTTTCCCATTTAGAATTATTTTGTGGAGTTTTCTTATCAATCGACTGAAATTTATACACAACAATGGAATGTGTGATTTGGAAGATAGTCATACTGTATTGTAACATTCCATATTGAGACAAGGAAAGATAAAAACAACAAACTAATTTGACAAGATGATTTCTTTTAGAATTCACAAATTTAGCAAATATAAAATCAACACTATTCGACTCAACAAATATCATATTCAAGAACTATCGCAGAAGCACAAAGACATTTGTGATCAAGAAAATATTAAAAAACTAAAGGATTCAATCTTATTTCCTTTTTCTCTCAATACAAAATATGGGTTCAAAGGCTCCATGGCTGCGTAACAGACACTGTTTCCATTACACCCTATGAAATTGGTGACTATTCATAATTACAAAATTTACATGCATGTAAATTAAAGATTAAGTTTCAGTCGATAGAAAACAAGTTCACTAAACATCCGGAGGAAGTGGACCCCGTAAAATCTCCGCAAGCATTTCATTAAGCAAATTATTAAATTTCACTTTCTCTTCCTCTCTATCTAGGACAGAGATCACCCTCAAATATTCAACATAGCTGGACTATTCCTTCCATGCAAGCTAACGTAGCTCAAAAACAATGTCGAGTTGTTCCTCCGCGAGCCCAATTAGATTAGGCTGAATGATTGGTACTGGCTAATTTTCGTGTTTCGCAACTTCACCAGGAAGCACCATGTCGAACAAAAACCTGGGATCAAAAATCCGCCACCTTAACAAAAAAGTGGGTGTTAAAAAACAAGCAACCGACCATAACAAAACCCTTTACATTTAAAGTGGATGACTAAAATAACTAAAAACCCAGCACTGTGTTTCCCATTGAGAATTATTATTCGAAGTTTCTTTTTTCAATGGTGTGAAATTGAAACACAACAATGGAATGTGCGATTTCGAAGACATTCGAGCAACCAAAATACTCCCCATTCTGTTTCCCAAATTTCAAAGACAAAGAACTTGTAAAACCTTCTACATTAAAACAAGGAGATTCAAAAAAATGAAACCCAACACTGTGTTTCCCATTGAGAATAATTTTGGCAAGTTTTTTTATTGAAACCCAGCACTGCGTTTCCCATTTATAATTATTATTTGCAGTTTCTTTTTTCAATGGTGCGAAATTGAAACACAACAATGGAATGTGTTATTTTGAAGACATTTGAGCAACCGAAATACTCCCCATTATGTTTTCCAAATTTCAAAGACAAAGAACTTGTAAAACCTTCTACATTAAAACAAGGAGATTCAAAAAAATGAAACCTAGCACTGTGTTTCCCATTGAGAATAATTTTGGACAGTTTTTTTATTGAGACCCAACACTGCATTTCCCATTGAGAATTATTATTTGCAGTTTCTTTTTCCAATGGTGTGAAATTCAAACACAACAATGGAATGTGATATTTTGAAGACATTCGAGCAACCAAAATACTCCACATTCTATTTCCCAAATTTCAAAGACAAAGAACTTAAAAAACCCTCTACATTCAAACAAGGAGATTCAAAAAGATGAAACGCAACACTGTTTTTACCATTGAGAATAATTTTGGACAGTTTTTTTATTGAGACCCAGCAATGCGTTTCCCATTCAGAATTATTATTTGCAGCTTCTTTTTTCAAAAGTACGAAATTGAAACACAACAATGGAATGTGAGATTTTGAAGACATTCGAGCAACCAAAATACTCTACATTCTATTTCCCAAATTTCAAAGACAAAGAACTTGTAAAACCCTCTACATTAAAACAAGGAGATTCAAAAAGATGAAACCCAGCACTGTGTTTCCCATTGAGAATAACTTTGGAGTGTTTTTTTATTGAGACCCAACACTACATTTCCCATTTAGAATTATTATTTGCTGTTTCTTTTTTCAATGGTGTGAAAATGAAACACAACAATGGAATGTGTGATTTTGAAGACATTCGAGCAACTGAAATACTCCACATTATATTTCCCAAATTTCAAAGACAAAGAACTTGTAAAACCCTCTACATTAAAACAAGAAAATTCAAAAAAATAAAACCCAACATTGTGTTTCCCATTGAGAATAACTTTGGACAGTTTTTTTATTGAGACCCAACACTGCGTTTCCCATTCAGAATTATTATTTGCAGTTTCTTTTTTCAACGGTGAGAAATTGAAACACAACAATGGAATGTGTGATTTTGAAGACATTCGAGCATCCGAAAAACTCCCCATTCTGTTTCCCAAATTTCAAAGACAAAAAAACTTGTAAAACCCTCTACATTAAATCAAGGAGATTCCTAAAAGTGAAACCCAACACTGTTTTTCCCATTGAGAATAACTTTGGATAGTTTTTTAATTGAAACCCAGCATTGCGTTTCCCATTCAGAATTATTATTTGCAGTTTCTTTTTTCAATGGTGCGAAATTGAAACACAACAATGGAATGTGAGATTTTGAAAACATTCAAGCAACCGAAATAATCCACATTCTGTTTCCCAAATTTCAAAGACAAAAAACTTGTAAAACCCTCTACATTAAAACAGGAAAATTCAAAAAAATGAACTCCAGCACTGCATTTCCCATTCATAATTATTATTTGTAGTTTCCTTTTTCAACGGTGTGAAATTGAAACACAACAATGGAATGTGTGATTTTGAAGACATTCGAGCAACCGAAATACTCCCCATTCTATTTCCCAAATTTCAAAGAAAAATAACATGTAAAACCCTCTACATTAAAACAAGGAGATTCAAAAAAATGAAACCCAAGACTGTGTTTCCCATTGAGAATAATTTTGGAAAGTTTTTTTATTGAGACCCAACACTGCGTTTCCCATTCAGAATTATTATTTGTAGTTTCTTTTTTCAAAGGTGGGAAATTGAAACATAACAATGGAATGTGTGATTTTGAATACATTCGAGCAACCAAAATACTCCCCATTCTATTTCCCAAATTTCAAAGACAAAAAACTTGTAAAACCCTCTACATTAAAATAAGGAGATTCAAAATAATGAAAACCAACACTATGTTTCCCATTGAGAATAATTTTGGAGAGTTTTTTTATTGAGACCCAGCATTGTGTTTTTCATTCAGAATTATTATTTGCAGTTTCTTTTTTCAACGGTGCGAAATTGAAACACAACAATGGAATGTGTGATTTTGAAAACATTCGAGCAAACGAAATACTCCCCAATCTGTTTCTCAAATTTCAAAGATAAAGAACTTGTAAAACCCTCTACATTAAAACAAGGAGATTCAAAAAAATGAAACCCAACACTGTGTTTCCCATTGAGAATAATTTTGGACAATTTTTTTATTGAGACTCAGCACTGCGTTTCCCATTCAGAATTATTATTTGCAGTTTCTTTTTTCAACGGTGCAAAATTGAAACACAACAATAGAATGTGTGATTTTGAAGACATTCGAGCAAATGAAATACTCCACATTCTGTTTCCCAAATCTCAAAGACAAAGAACTTGTAAAACCCTCTACATTAAAACAAGGAGATTCAAAAAAATGAAACCCAGCACTGGGTTTCTCATTGAGAATATTTTTGGACAGTTTTTTTATTGAGACCCAGCACTGCGTTTCCCATTTTGAATTTTTATTTGCAGTTTTTTTTTCAACGGTGTGAAATTGAAACACAACAATGGAATGTGTGATTTTGAAGACATTCGAGCAACCGAAATACTCCACATTCTATTTCCCAAATTTCAAATACAAAGAACATGTAAAACCCTCTACATTAAAACAAGGAGATTCAAAAAAATGAAACCCAACACTGTGTTTCCCATTGAGAATAATTTTGGATAGTTTTTTTATTGAGACCCAGCACTGCGTTTCCCATTCAGAATTATTATTTGTAGTTTCTTTTTTCAATGATGTGAAATTGAAACACAACAATGGAATGTGTGATTTTGAAAACATTCGAGCAAACGAAATACTCCCCAATCTGTTTCTCAAATTTCAAAGACAAAGAACTTGTAAAACCCTCTACATTAAAACAAAGAGATTCAAAAAATGAAACCTAGCACTCTGTTTCCCATTGAAAATAATTTTGGACAGTTTTTTTATTGAGACCCAACACTGCGTTTCCCATTCAAAATTATTATTTGTAGTTTCTTTTTTCAACGGTGCGGAATTGAAACACAACAATGGAATGTGAGATTTTGAAGACATTCGAGCAACCAAAATACTCCACATTCTGTTTCCCAAATCTCAAAGACAAAGAACTTGTAAAACCCTCTACACTAAAACAAGAAGTTTCAAAAAAATGAAACCCAACACTGTTTTTCCCTTTGAGAATAATTTTGGACAATTTTTTTTTCTTGAAACCCAGCACTACGTTTCCCATTCAAAATTATTATTTGTAGTTTCTTTTTTCAAAGGTGTGAAATTGAAACACAACAATGGAATGTGTGATTTTGAAGACATTTGAGCAACCGAAATACTCCACATTCTGTTTCCCAAATTTTAAAAACAAAGAACTTGTAAAACCCTCTACATTAAAACAAGGAGATTCAAAAGTATGAACCCCAACACTGTGTTTCCCATTGAAAATAAATTTGGAAATTTTTTTTATTGAAACCCAGCACTTCGTTTTCCATATAGAATTATTATTTGTAGTTTTTTTTTCAATGGTGCAAAATTGAAACACAACAATGGAATGTGTGATTATGAAGATATTCGAGCAACTGAAATACTCCCCATTGTGTTTCCCAAATTTCAAAGACAAAAAACTTGTAAAACCTTGTACATTAAAACAAGGAGATTCAAAAAATGAAACCCAACACTGTGTTTCCCATTGAGAATAATTTTGGATAGTTTTTTTATTGAGACCCAGCACTACCTTTCCCATTCAGAATTATTATTTGCAGTTTCTTTTTCCAATGGTGCGAAGTTGAAACACAACAATGGAATGTGTGATTTTGAATACATTCGAGCAACCGAAATACTCCCCTTTCTATTTCCCAAATTTCAAAGACAAAGAACTTGTAAAACCCTCTACATTAAAATAAGGAGATTCAAAAAGATGAAACCCAACACTGTTTTTCCAATTGAGAATAATTTTGGACAGTTTTTTTATTGATACTCAGCAATGCGTTTCCCATTCATAATTATTATTTGTAGTTACTTTTTTCAATGGTTTGAAATTGAAACACAACAATGGAATGTGTGATTTTGAAGAAAGTCGAGCAACCAAAATACTCCACATTCTGTTTCCCAAATTTCAAAGACAAAGAACTTGTAAAACCCTCTACATTAAAACAAGGAGATTCAAAAAAATGAAACCCAGCATTGTGTTTCCCATTAAGAATATTTTTGGACAGTTTTTTTATTGAGACCCAGCACTGCGTTTTCCCGTTCAGAATTATTATTTGCAGTTTCTTTTTTCAACGGTGTGAAATTGAAACACAACAATGGAATGTGTGATTTTGAGGACATTCGAGCAACCGAAATACTCCCCATCCTGTTTTTCAAATTTCAAAGACAAAGAACTTGTAAATCCCTCTACATTAAAAGAATGAGATTAAAAAAAATGAAACCCAGCACTATGTTTCCCATTGAGAATATTTTTGAACAATTTTTTTATTGAGACCCAACACTGTGTTTTCCATTCAGAATTATTATTTGCAGTTTATTTTTCAACGGTGCGAAATTGAAACACAACAATGTGATGTGTGATTTTGAAGACATTCGAGCAAGGGAAATACTCCCCATTCTGTTTCCCAAATTTCAAAGACAAAGAACTTGTAAAACCCTCTACATTAAAACAAGGAGATTCGAAGAAATGAAACCCAGTACTGTGTTTCGCATTGAGAATAATTTTGGACAGGTTTTTTATTGAGACCCAGCATTGCATTTCCCATTTAGAATTATTATTTGCAGTTTCTTTTTTCAACGGTGCGAAATTGAAACACAACAATGCAATGTGAGATTTTGAAAACATTCGAGCAACCGAAATACTCCACATTCTATTTCTCAATTCTCAAAGACAAAGAACTTGTAAAACCCTCTATATTAAAACAAGGATATTCAATAAAATGAAACCCAACACTATTTTTCCCATTGAGAATAATTTTGGACAGTTTTTTTATTGAAACTTAGCACTATGTTTCCCATTCAGAATTATTATTTGTAGTTTCTTTTTTCAATGGTGCGAAATTGAAACACAACAATGGAATGTGTGATTTTGAAGACATTCAAGCAATCAAAATAATCCCCATTATGTTTCCCAAATTTCAAAGATAAAGAACTTGTAAAACCCTCTACATTAAAACAGAGAGATTCAAAAAATGAAACCTAGCACTGTGTTTCCCATTGAGAATATTTTTGGACAGTTTTTTTATTGAGACTTAGCACTGCATTTCTCATTCAGAATTATTATTTGCAGTTTCTTTTTTCAATGGTGTGAAATTGAAACACAACAATGGATTTTGAAGACATTCGACCAACCGAAATACTCCACATTCTGTTTCCTAAATTTCAAAGACAAAAAACTTGTAAAACCCTCTATTATTTGCAATTTTTTTTTTCAATGGTGCAAAATTGAAACACAACAATAGAATGTGTTATTTTGAAGACATTCAAGCAATCAAAATACTCCCCATTCTATTTCCCAAATTTTAAAGACAAAGAACTTGTAAAACCTTCTACATTAAAAGAAGGAGATTCAAAAAAATGAAACCTAGCACTGTGTTTCCCATTGAGAATAACTTTGGACAATTTTTTTTATTGAGACCCAGCACTGCGTTTCCCATTCAAAATTATTATTTGCAGTTTCTTTTTTCAATGGTGCGAAATTGAAATAGAACAATGGAATGTGAGATTTTGAAGACAATCGAGCAACCGAAATACTCCACATTCTGTTTTCCAAATTTCAAAAACAAAGAACTTGTAAAACCCTCTATATTAAAACAAGGAGATTCAAAAAGATGAAACCCAACACTGTTTTTCCCATTGAGAATAATTTTGGATAGTTTTTTTTATTGAGACCCAACAATGCGTTTCCCATTCAGAATTATTATTTGCAGTTTCTTTTTTCAATGGTGCAAAATTGAAACACAACAATGGACTTTGTAATTTTGAAGACATTCGAGCAACCAAAATACTCCCCATTCTATTTCTTAAATTTCAAAGATAGAGAACTTGTAAGACCCTTTACATTAAAACAAGGAGATTCAAAAAAATGAAACCCAACACTGTGTTTCCCATTTAGAATAATTTTGGCCAATTTTTTTATTAAGACCCAACACTGTGTTTTCCCATTCAGAATTATTAATTGCAGTTTCTTTTTTCAACGGTGTGAAATTGAAACACAACAATGGAATGTGAGATTTTGAAGACATTTGAGCAATCGAAAAACTCCACATTCTGTTTCCCAAATCTCAAAGACAAAGAACTTGTAAAACCCTCTACATTAAAATGAGGAGATTCAAAAAAATGAAACCCAACACTGTGTTTCCCATTCAGAATAACTTTGGACAATTTTTTTATTGAGACCCAGCACTATGTTTCCCATTCAGAATTATTATTTGCAGTTACTTTTTTCAACGGTGCGAAATTGAAACAAAACAATGGAATGTGTGATTTTGAAGACATTCGAACAACCGAAATACTCCACATTTTGTTTCTCAAATTTCAAAGACAAAGAACTTGTAAAAACCTCTACATTAAAACAAGGAGATTCAATAAAATGAAACCCAGCACTGTGTTTCACATTCAGAATAAGTTTGGACAATTTTTTTATTGAGACCTAGCACTGCGTTTCCCATTCAGAATTATTATTTGCACTTTCTTTTTTCAATGGTGCAAAATTGAAACACAACAATGGAATGTGTGATTTTGAAGACATTCGAGCAACCAAAATACTCCACATTCTGTTTCCAAAATTTCAAAGACAAAGAACTTGTAAAACCCTCTACATTAAAACAAATAGATTCAAAAAAATGAAACCCAACACTGTGTTTCCCATTGAGAATATTTTTGGACAATGTTTTTATTGAGACTTAGCACTGCGTTTCCCATTCAAAAATATTATTTGCAGTTTCTTTTTTCAATGGTGCGAAATTGAAACACAACAATGGAATGTGTGATGTTGAAGACATTCGAGCAACGAAAATACTCCACATTCTATTTCCTATATTTCAAAGATAAAGAACTTGTAAAACCCTCTATTATTTGCAATTTCTTTTTTCAATGGTGAGAAATTGAAACACAACAATGGAATGTGTGATTTTGAAGACATTCGAGCAACCAAAATACTCCCCATTCTATTTCTCAAATTTCAAAGACAAAGAACTTGTAAGATGCTCTACATTAAAACAAGGAGATTCAAAAAAATGAAACCCAACACTATGTTTCCCATTTAGAATAATTTTGGACAGTTTTTTTATTAAGACCCAACACTACGTTTTCCCATTCAGAATTATTATTTGCAGTTTCTTTTTTCAACGGTGCGAAATTGAAACACAACAATGGAATGCAAGATTTTGAAGACATTCGAGCAATCAAAATACTCCACATTCTGTTTCCCAAATCTCAAAGACAAAGAACTTGTAAAACCCTCTACATTAAAATGAGGAGATTCAAAAAAATGAAACCCAACACTATGTTTCCCATTCAGAATAACTTTGGACAACTTTTTTATTGAGACCCAACAGTATGTTTCCCATTCAGAATTATTATTTGCAGTTTCTTTTTTCAACAGTGCGAAATTGAAACAAAACAATGGAATGTGTGATTTTGAAGACATTCGAGCAACCGAAATACTCCACATTCTGTTTCCCAAATTTCAAAGACAAAGAACTTGTAAAACCCTCTATATTAAAACAAGGAGATTCAATAAAATGAAACCCAACACTGTGTTTCCCATTCAGAATAACTTTGGACAATTTTTTTATTGAGACCTAGCACTGCGTTTCCCATTCAGAATTATTATTTGCACTTTCTTTTTTCAATGGTGCAAAATTGAAACACAACAATGGAATGTGTGATTTTGAAGACATTCGAGCAACCGAAATACTCCACATTCTGTTTCCCAAATTTCAAAGACAAAGAACTTGTAAAACCCTCTACATTAAAATAAGGAGATTCAAAAAAATGAAACCCAACACTATGTTTCCCATTGAGAATATTTTTGGACAATGTTTTTATTGAGACTCAGCACTGCGTTTCCCATTCAGAATTATTATTTGCACTTTCTTTTTTCAATGGTGCGAAATTGAAACACAACAATGGAATGTGAGATTTTGAAGACATTCGAGCAACGAAAATACTCCACATTCTATTTCCTAAATTTCAAAGACAAAGAACTTGTAAAACCCTCTATTATTTGCAGTTTCATTTTTCAATGGTGAGAAATTGAAACACAACAATGGAATGTGTGATTTTGAAGACATTCGAGCAACCAAAATACTCCCCTTTCTATTTCCCAAATTTCAAAGACAAAGAACTTGTAAAACCCTCTACATTAAAACAAGGAGATTCAAAAAAATGAAACCCAGCACTGTTTTCCCCATTGAGAATAATTTTGGACAGTTTTTTTATTGAAACCCAACACTACGTTTCCCATTCAGAATTATTATTTACAGTTTCTTTTTTCAATGGTGCGAAATTGAAACACAACAATGGAGTGTGTGATTTTGAAGACATTTGAGCAACCGAAATACTCCACATTCTGTTTCCCAAATTTCAAAGACAAAGAACTTATAAAACCCTCTACATTAAAACAAGGAGATTCAAAAAAATGAACCCCAACACTGTGTTTCCCATTGAGAATAATTTTGGACAGTTTTTTAATTGAAACCCAACACTGCGTTTCCCATTCATAATTATTATTTGTACTTTCTTTTTTCAACGGTGTGAAATTGAAACACAACAATGCAATGTGTCATTTTGAAGACATTCGAGCAACCAAAATACTCCCCATTCTGTTTCCCAAATTTCAAAGACAAAGAACTTGTAAAACCGTCTACATTAAAACAAGGAGATTCAAAAAAATGAAACCCAACAATGTGTTTCCCATTGAGAATAATTTTTGACAATTTTTTTATTGAAACCCAGCACTGTGTTTCCCATTCAAAATTATTTTTTGTAGTTTCTTTTTTCAATGGTGCGAAATTTAAACACAACAATGGAATGTTTGATTTTGAAGACATTCGAACAATTGAAATACTCCACATTCTGTTTCCCAAATTTCAAACACAAAGAACTTGTAAAACCCTCTGCTTGTAGCAAAATTACCCCTCACCTTGCTTTCGTGTGTATTCTCCTCCAAATCTTCCACCTGCACTCCACACTTCAGCTAATTTGGTTGGTATTCTCCTTGAATTCGTGCACATGCTCTCAGACCTTCAACTTTCCTTTTCAACGTGCAGACAGGAAATAGGAAACAAATAGTATTTTCACCTTGCTTTCTCCAAACAAAAAAGGCCCATGTCATTCCCTTCCACTTTTCCCGCACCGCACAAGAAACTTGTCGACGAAGCTAACCCGCCCACTTTTTGCGCCCAATCACGGGCGGGAAAATGCACCTAATGGCGTCGTTAACTTTTGCCTGACCGTAGATCGGACATTTCGTCCCCTCCGTCGGTTTCAGGCATTTGGCGGGCTCCACACTACGACGTCTCGTCATGTTATGTATGTATCCATACATGTTCATGTGTATGTTTTTCATGCGTTTTTTGATGTACATAGGTGAATTTTGTCTAGCAGTTAGCCGACTCCTTTATTTCTTAATGTAATAAAATATTTATTAATAATTAACAAAAATGTTAAAATTATTTAGTTAGAGATATTACTAAAACATAAAAGCAATGTAAATGAAAAAGTAATATTCTTAAAACATAAAGCAATAAAAATGAAAAAGGAAAGTTGTCAAATTGAAAAAAGAAGAAGAATGAAAATAGAATGTTCCCATCTAATTGGAAAATCAATATGTATGTGGCTTTTACATGATAAGGGAGATTTTTTAGGATTTTACTATTAAATGTCAGCTGAAATTTTTTTTCCAGTAACTCAAAAGTGGTTTCATGGTGAGTAAATCTTGTTTTCAAGTGTGAGACAAGTTTACCGATCAATTTTGGACTTGCAAGTCCATAGGGGAATTTTTTTAATTTAGAAAAAATAATAAAAAATTACATTAGAAGATTAGCAACAACATAGTCCCAAAAATGAAAGAAGAACAATAGTAGGGTTGTTACATAACGACAGCAAAATAGTAGCGACAAAAAGTTGTTAGTCAACAAACAATAGGCCCAATCAGAATTACGAAAAGGGTAATAAACCACGAGCCAACATTGAACCATGCATTACCAACAAACTATAAATACCAACATTGGACAAATATATGTAAATGCATTGATATATAACTTTAAGGTAAGAGTTCAAATAGTTGGTCTAGAGTGTGTGGGAGTTGACCTTATATGAATAAATTTGGAATTTAGAATTTGGTATTATTTGTATCATTATAATATGTGTAGTATGGATGATCATTATTAGATATTTTCACAAAAGAAGAGCTTAAATAGCTAGTATACCAAAGTCAATGTAATCAATGTATTGTTTGCATGTGGGTAGGTCCTATAGTAAACAACCAATGCATTGGCTCCATTATGTTGATAATTTACAAGAGGTATTTTTAGAGGGTTTAATTTATAAGGCATTGCTAGCTCGAGATATCACTCAAAAAGAAGGGTTCATGGTGTGTTAATTAGAGTTAGAAATTAGCTGATTCCAAACCTCAACAAAGAAAGAAGCAATATAATTTCAATTATAATTATTAAGAATAGCTATATGTGTATGTGATATGTGTGTGTGTGTTTTGAATTTGCATAAAAGCATGACATAATTACAAAGAACTACAATTTATAATAGTTACAATAAAATTTTCATTACTTCTTTCCTTGTTAAAGAATACAATTATAGTTAATTTTATGAATAATGTAATATATATTTGTATTTAATAGTTGTTTATATTGCTACAAGATTTAAATGGTTCTAGAATTTGTGTAGGTTTTTTTATTAGTGATCTCATCTATTTAGATAAATTTATAATAAAATAATTAAATTTGTTGTTGGGTATGTGCAGGATCATGATGGACCAAAAAGTGGCAATAAGAAAAAAATCACATTTTGGATCAACTCAAAAACGTGGAAATACCGAGTTGACTTTTCTAGGTTCGGGTGTCAGTACATTTAGCCGAACCAAAGCCCAAACCTATATTCTACAAATCGGATATCCGATCCAAATCAGATATCGAATTTGGATTTGATATCCAATTTGTGGAAACATTATATAAAAACAACCGACTCTTAAAACTTCATTTCTCACAGTTTGCACGCAAGCGCACAAGGAAAAGCAAAAATCCGATATCTGCTTCTATCATATATACGATTTCAAAGGTAAGTATTTGGTTTTTTAAATATTGTAATCATTTTTTCAAGTAGATTCTCTTAATTTTAAGTAGTTTTTATGATTTTTTTTTCAAAAATAGGGTTTTCTATTGATTTTTATTAAAAACTAGAGTTTACATTGAATTTTTATTAAAAATTAATGTTTTTAAATGGAATTTGATTGAAAACTAGTGTTGTTGATGTATTTTTATCAAAAATTAGAGTTGGTTATGGATTTTTGTGAAAAATTAGGGTTCTTTTACAATAGTTTCATTTATATTGTGTAATTTCAATTAGATTAGTTAGTTTTTAACTTTAATCAGATATTATGGTTGAGAATGAAAATCCACAAATGTCAAATGCTCCACCACCTCCGCAGCCACCAATTGAAGACTTAATTGGTGAAAAATTGGGGCAATTGAGGGGCATTTGTAAAGTTTATAAGACAATCCCTCGATTGAGAGATATGACAAACACATTAAAGGAAACAATTAAAAATATAGAAACCCTCTCCACCCAACATAATTCCTTTCATTCGTGGCGAGAAGACATGAGGGAATATTATGGATGTGGATTGTCTTACAATGATGTGAAAGATCTCCAAATAACCAAAGCCCAAATAGCCTCTTTATTCATTGACCTCCACATCGGTTTGCCAGTGAATGTTAATAAAACAAAAATTTCTATAAAATGGTGCATGCATAGGGACATTGTAGCTAAATTTTGGGATCGTTGGTGTATGGTTTTTGATAAACCACTGAACAATAATTTCGATATGCCATTTTACTTTATTAAAAAATTATATGCTGAGTTTGTATTAGGGCATCATGTCAATTACTTTGACATTAAACCCTTCTAGGGCGTCGGTGGAGATATGCCCCAGGATAGACCAGGAGCAGTTAGAGTAGTCCTGCGCCCAAATGTTCCCCTTCCTCCACCACCTCCAATATATCACCTAGAGATTATCTAGGATGCATCCACACAGACTATTCATGCTATTCACTCTTTGAGTGGTCATTTGGTTTCACATGCTTCTATAGTAGCTCAGCCACATTTTGGTGATGTTGGCGAAGGCTCGAGTGCTACTGCATCATCCTCCTTAGGTCCACATATTTTTGTGCCACATACTTGCACTATGTACCACTAGATATGCTTGGGTCCTCTTGTACAGCCCGCTGAGCATCCCTTGGACACTTTTGATTATGACCTCCATGATGTGGACATTATAGATTAGTCACAAGGGAGTGGAGTGCACCCTACAGAATCCTCTCCTGCTAGAGAGGGGGATGCTAGAATAGTGACACAGATAAGATTTAAGTTGTAATTTCATAACTTGCATTTGTTTTTAAATGAATATTAATAAGAGATAGTATCAAGTACTAATATTTATTTACATGGTCTATTTGATAGTTGATGTCTGAGGAGGAGCTCACACGGGTGATTGATAGCACCCTTAGGGCTATTTCATTTGGCTTGGACACACACATAGTATATATTTTTGCACTCACTTGTTTACATTTTATATTATATACTTTCTTGTTATTTGAATTGTCATTAATGAAATTATATAATATATTAATAACTTATATGTTTATCTTATTTTCCTCTTGTAGGAAATACCTAGTGCGAGTGAGGTGTAGCCTCGTCCAGACTATGGAGGCGCAAATTTAGATAAGGGGAAGGTAATTGAACTCAAATTGGATTGAATTAAGATTTTTAAGATCTTATATTGATTATACATACATCAACATAGATTGGTAGTTTCATATGTACTTGTCAATTTTATGTACAGGCAATTATGAGCTATACAGATTTGTTGACAAGTGGCACATCACCTAAATGAGTAGGTATTGGAACACCTCAAGGAGGAGGTGTCAAAACACCTGAAGGAGATAAAGAAAAAGACCAACCTAAAGAGGTATGTGTTTATTTTATTTTGTGTTTGGTAAATATGTTCCTATTACCAATAATCATATGCTAACTTGGATCAATTTTATGTTTTTGTTCACATATATAGATTGGAATTTCAAAAGTTGGTTTGGTATATCATAGGACTCTTGAACCTTTGAAGAGATGTATATTTCAAGTAATCAAGATTTCAATTTTAGAGTTCAATTAAAATTCAATGTATATTGATTTTGATGTTGATTATTCGATTTTAAATTATATAGATAACTAATCTTAATTGTGGTTTGAATTTTTCTTGTGCAGCTACCTTCAGAGCCAACAAGTGCTTCAAAGAGGCTCCATTTTGATGATCCACCAATAGTTTAGGATGAGATAGATATTTTGGCATGTAAATTTTGAAAACATATTGAGATGGCATATGCCACATTTTGTAAAACTTTGTTTGAGTTGGCGTCGATGCCATTTTTGTATATGGACATACACTTGATTATTGGATAATTTGATATATAGAAGTTGACAATCAAAATTTAATTTGTTCCTCATGTGCATGATTAAACTCTTTGAAAATTTTATCTTGAGCAATGGTTAAATATCAATGTGCAATAGCATAAAAAAAAATGGTTATATTATGTAGTTTATATTTATATCGCTAATTACATTGCATTACACATCTTTCAAACTCAAATCATTACTTCACATTGCATAACTAGAAACTAGATATTCATAGATGAAAAAATTCCAATTACAATATAGTTTTTACAAAGTCAACCTAAGCAGTTATGCAATTACTTCACATTGCATAACTAAAAACTATGAGCAGTTGTCAATTGCATTTGTTTGTCATTGAATTGTATGAGACCACATTTCTTTGAAGCTTTTTTTCAAATAGTCCACTACCTTGTCTATACTACTACATTTTTCATACATGATAATGATCACATTAAGTTGTAATAAATTAAATGATAGCCTATGGCTATTTAATTTATACTCATTTGATTTAAATGGATGAGGCCGACCTTCCTTGATATTATTTTGTAATTTATTATTTTCAAGAGAGGTCGACCTCCTTGAAGAGTCACCTTATTTTGTATAAATACAAGGTGATGTTTGTTCATTTTCTCAATCAAGTTCATTCAACATAATTCACATTCCAAGTAGAAGTTCACACTTGAGTAGCAACGCTTCATCTTGTAGCAACAGATCGATTTCAAGGAGAAGCATATTCGATTGTATCTTTGCATCTAAGAGAGGTGCTATTATTCTTTGTATCAAATTCAGCCATGAGCTGGGCCTGAGTTGTAAGCAGATTTCTTGTTGTGTTTATTGTCTTATGTGTTTCATTTTTTGAGTGCTTTTAGATGTATTATCTAATCATTAAAACACTAACATGGTATCAAAGCGGGTTTGAAAAAGATCGTGATCATATTTGTTATTGCAGTGATACCTCTATTCCCTTTTTTTTTGTCTATCTCTATCTTAGTCAAGATGGTGAATGGTCTTAAAATTGAGGATAGACCGAAGGAGCATCAAACTTCACTTCATGGAGATACAAAATTATGCTTACTTTGGAGGAAAACGAATTGGTTGAGTGTGGAGAGCAAAGTTTTTGAACCTACGGATGAGGAAGAGAAAGTTCAATGGAGGAAGAAAGATATCAAGGTGAAGATGTTAGTTGATTCCATGAAGGACCATATTGTTCCTATCATCTCTAAGTTGAAGACAGCGAGAGAAATGCTTAAGAATTTGGAGGAGATGTATGAGATCAACAACACAAGTCATGCTCTAGCCTTGAAGCAACAACTTCATCATGTTAAGATGGTGGAAGGAGAATTTGTCATCACCTTTGGAGTCTTACATTCAAGGAATCAGCGTGAGATCGAAACTTCCCAAGTTTGATCAGTTGAGGGCTGACTGTATTCAAGAGGAGTCAAGGTTGGCTGTGAGAGGTATTAGACGAAGCCCTACAAATGAAGAAATTCATGTTCTTTTCGCTCAATCCTCGAAGAAGGAAGGAAAAGGAGGAAATAAAAGATGCTTCAAGAGGAATGGAGATAAAGGGTCAGATGGTGCTCCTGCATTCAAGAAGAAGTGGGACCTCTCTCATGTTCAATGCCTTAGATGTGACAAGTTTGGTCACTATACGAAGGTTTTCCCTACCAGGCCTAATCATCATGCTTCATTTGCGGATGTGATTGAGATCTCTCCCCAAAATGATTCTAGTGAATTTCTACTCTAGTCATGGGCCTATGTTCAAGCCATGAAGGTCATGTATTGATTTGAGCGCAAGAGCAACATTTCGTACTTCCACCCTTCAAAATATTTAAGAGATAAGTATTCTTTGTTTTGATTGTAATTACCCTTTTGGGCTAAAATTCAGCTTGTTGAGCTGTGCAAATCTGACATTATTTACAGTGTTGCAAGGCCAGATGCTAAATTCTTGAAGTACCTCTTCAACAGTTGAGATCAGATTTGCTCGAAGTTAGTCAACTTGGATTTAACATTGGTAGCTCCACAAACCTATTCAGAATAGATTGATTTGAAGAGGACATCCCTAAATCTCTGCAGAGGTGTAAAGTTGCAAAGTGGTGCAACTTTCATTCTCGAACTCGTACGACCAAACAGATTGTTCCAACATGTTTGTATAGGTACATTTACGCTAGGTATGGTCCTTTTTTGCACCCAAATATGCCGAATCACTCTGAGCTGCATTGGACCAACGATTTCCCTTAAGAGTCCAAAGTGCTAAAAGGCAGCAAACTTTGACAAACTAAATCTCGAAAATCATGATGCTTATAAACTCTTCGTCTAATGATAGGGGACCGTGTTGGGACCATCTACAATAATCTCTCTTGATTTTTGCTATTTTGGAGGTGTTTTCCCGTGGTGACGAGTTTTCAGTTGAGGGAAAAGTTGCCAGATGCAAGCAGTGTAAAGTTACAAAGTGGTGCAACTTTCTCGAAATCGTACGACCAAATAGACTGTTCCAACATGTCTAGATGGGTACGTTTACGCTAGGTATGGTTCTCTTTTGCACCCAAATATGTCGAATCACTCTGAGCTGCATTGGATCGGCGATTTCCCTTAAGACTCCAAAGTGGTAAAAGGAAACAATCTTTGACAGACTATTTCTCGGAAATCGTCATTCTTATAGACTCTTCGTCTGATGATATGGGATCGTATTGGGACCATCTACAATAATTTCTCTTGGTTTTTTCTATCTCGAAGGCGTTTTCCCGTGGTGATGAGCTTTCAGTTGGGGGAAGAGTTGTCAAATGCAAGCAGTGTAAAGTTGCAAAGTGGTGCAACTTTCATTCTCGAACTCGTACGACCAAACGGACTGTTCCAACACATCTAGATGGGTACATTTATGCTAGGTGCGGTCCTCTTTTTCACCCAATTATGCTGAATCACTCCGAGCTGCATTGGATCGGCGATTTCCCTTAAGAGTCCAAAGTGGTAAAAGGCAGCAATCTTTGACAGACTATTTCATGGAAACTGTGATGTTTACAGACTCTTCATCTGATGATATGGGATTGTGTTGGGACCATCTACAATAACCTCTCTCAGTTTTTGCTATCTAGAAGGCATTTTCCCGTGGTGATGAGTTTTCAGTTGAGGGAAAAGTTGCCAAATGCAAGCAGTGTAAAGTTGCAAAGTGGCGCAACTTTCATTCTTGAACTTGTACGACCAAATAGATTGTTCCAACACGTCCGTATGGGTATTTTTACACTAGGTATGGTCCTCTTTTGCATCCAAATACGTCGAATCACTTAGAGCTACATTGGACCGACAATTTCCCTTAAGAGTCCAAAGTGCTAAAAGGCAGCAATCTTTGACGGACTATTTATCAAAAACCGTGATGCTTAAAGAATCTTTTTCTGAGGATATGGGATCATGTTGGGATCATCTACAATAAACTCTCTCGGTTTTTTCTATTTTGAAGGTGTTTTCCCATGGTGATGAGTTTTCAGTTGAGGGAAAAATTGCCAAATGCAAGCAGTGTAAAGTTGCAAAGAGGTGCAACTTTCATTCTCGAACTCGTACAACCAAACAAATTATTCCAACACATCTGGATGGGTACGTTTACACTAGGTATGGTCCTCTTTTGCACCCAAATACACCGAATCACTCTGAGCTGCATTGGACAGACGATTTCCCTTAAGAGTCCAAAGTGCTAAAAGGAAGCAATCTTTGATGAACTATTTCTTGGAAATCATGATGCTTACAAAATCTTTGTCTAAGGATATGGGATTGTGTTGGGACCATATACAATAACCTCTCTCATTTTTTTCTATCTCGAAGGAATTTTCCCATGGTGATGAGTTTTCTGTTGAGGGAAAAGTTGCAAAATGCAAGTAGTGTAAAGTTGCAAAGTGGTGCAACTTTCATTCTTGAACTCATACGACCAAACAGACTATTCCAAAATGTTTGGATGGCTACGTTTACGCTAGGTATGGTCCTATTTTGCACCCAAATACGCCAAATCAGTCTGAGCTGCATTGGACCGACAATTTCCCTTAAGAGTCAAAAGTGGTAAAAGACAGCAATCTTTGACGTACTATTTCTCAGAAACCATAATTCTTACAGACTCTTCATTTGTAGATATGGGATTTTATTGGGACCATCTACAATAACCTCTCTCAGTTTTTGCTATCTCAAAGACATTTTTCCATGGTGATGAGTTTTCAATTGAGGGAAAAGTTGTTGGATGCAAGCAGTGTAAAGTTGCAAAGTGGTGCAACTTTCATTCTCAAACTTGTACGACCAAACATATTGTTCCAACACATCTGGATGGGTACGTTTATGCTAGGTATGGTCCTCTTTTGCACCCAAATACACCGAATCACTTTGAGCTACATTGGACCGACAATTTCCCTTAAGAGTCCAAAGTGCTAATGTCAATGAAAGGTTGGATCAAGATTCTACAAGTCCTAGCTCTTGCATCAGAAAAATCTTACCCAATCAACTTGAATCAATTACATGGGAAATGAAATTCACATGAACTTTTTACATTTTTGTTTTTCGAAAAAGTGGCAAGCCACTGTAATTTGTTATATATAAATAGGAGATATTACAAAACTTGGTTGAAACAAGCATACCGATAGGAAAGAACTAGGAAGAAAACCTCTGGTTGTAGCTCGATTAAGTACAAAAATATTTTTACATGTTAAACATACCCTTTATACAATGCCAGACATTTGACCCGTATTTCAAAAAACATCACTGGATATAGATTATGCCTATACATAGTTATGACCTTTTTACATTGTTTCACATTTCAAAATTCAATTTTTACAAAATTTTCCTATTTGAGGCATTCAGGGCATAGTCTTCCACAAGAGTAGTATGTTGGCGTTTTGGAGTGATAAGCACCCATACAAACCATCAGGGTAGCAGTTAAACTACATACAATAGAAAATATACTTTGACTAACCAATCTATATTATTGTAATTTGACGCATACCTCTTTGAAAGGATTAGAGCTGGCTATTGTTGCAGTAGGTCCATGATCAATCGTGCCAGGAATATCGCAATTTTTTTCAAATGATAAATCTATATTGTCATAACAAAAAAGATGCTTAGACTAACAAATCTATATTAATCTAAACAACCTGAATGATGATGAATTGGTAATGCAAACTATAGAAGATGCTTTGAATAACCAATCTATATTATTGAAATCTGTCGCATCCTCTTTGAAAGGATCAGAGCTGGCTATTGTTGCAGCAGGTCCATGATCAATCATGCCAGGAATATCACAAAATTTGTCAAATGATAAATCTATATTGTCACAACAAAAAATATGCTTAAGCATTGTACCTTCCATTCTTGAATATGCTATTCAAGTGTTCCTAAAGGGTCATCTCTTTGCTTAAGAGTATCCAATATTACTTCATGATCAACATTACTAAGTGTCCATAGCTGTTTTGTCTTTGGTTTGGCATGATGCTTCAACAACTTAACATTTTTTGCTATAACAAGGTGTGAATGCATGAGAATGGTTTTGTGTTTCTTGTAGTCTTCAAATGAAGGTATGCCATTCTTTCTAATCATGTATGTTCACAACCAAGTTCCTGCAACCACAACTGAACCTGTAAGATACACAAACCCATCATCATCTTCCATCGATTGTGTTAGCTTGTGTTTTACCTACCACATTGAGCCAACCAATATTCCAATCTCTCTTCATTCCCATGCGGTGCAACAATTGCAAAAACATGTCCTGGATGTAGTAGATGTGAAAGTTGGTTGTAATGAAGTGAACTTTCCATTGTGTAATTTGTCATGGATATAGTTTGAGATAAAGGAGTTAGATACTGTGGAACCCATGTATCCACCCACTCACTTGACTCGCATTGATCCCACTCGCACTGAATACAACTCTGACAAAAATAAGCCAACTGTCATGTCCAAATGGTCCATGTGCTTGCATCTGAGCTTCGAAACGAATGCATCTTTGAAGAATCTTTGATTGTATGACAATCCAATCTGCCTCTCACTGTACCCTCCTCAACCAGCCAAAAGAATTTGTGCACTATTGAATCAAGTGTCCCTCCCTATGATAATGCTGAACTACACCATTCAACAATAGAACGTGCATCACTAAATTTTTCTCCTAAAATCTTCAATTGCTCCTTAACTAGAGCTCTCTTTACACATGCACCTGCTCCATCATGCTCCCCTTTCCCATGCCTAGCTTAAAAAAAACTTCAAATATTAGGTACACCCCTCTCTACATGCATTCTACTCAACCAATAAAACATGCGAGCATTCTTGAATTGACCTATGCATTTATTTGACCAAATGAGATGTCGGCCCAGTGCTATATCATGCTCCTACAATAACTCAAAAAAACTTCTCGAAACAACGATGCAAATACTCGGACGAGTGAGATCTATCATCACTCATATAAAAAAGATACTCTCTGATTGTCTTTCGATCCTCCTCTATACTATCAAGTGCATGTCTAAACGTTATGTGGACAAAAATAGCAATCTGAATGGAATTGTAATACTGAGATTGAACCTCATTTTGTGGTTGCAATGTGTAGTTTTCTGCAAAATCAACCACTGATATAATAGTGCCAATTAGAAAAGAGTCCTGACATACCTTGAATTGTTAATCCGACCACTAAGACCTATGACTATGCCTTGCATATTTGTAGAAAATATTATCCTTAAAATCTGAAATAAAATCAGCAACACTACATTCTTTTGTAACCAACTCGCATCTAGAACCTTCACCTCCACTTTGCAAAGTATATTTCACTATCTCATATCTCTTTTTCTCAACAAGATTCTTTCCAAATTCATGTTCAGAACCCTCATGAAAACGTTGAACAAACTTTGACAAGCCACCACATTGCGAGCACTTCGCATTTAAACAATCATTTCTATTGAAAAAAGAACCATCATCCCTAGAACATAAAAATAGATCTAGCAAGTCCCTTGATGATTTCAGAAGATGCATCACACCAAACTCCTACAACATTTCATTAGTATGCAAAGTAGAACGGATATAGCATAATAGTTCATGGTACATTGAAAAATCCACATGGTATTTGCAACAACAAGTATTACGAATCTTAAGAGGCACATAATAAAATGGCTTCAAACCTTCAAAATTTCTTTGCGAGATTTCCATATTTGGATGTGTCTGAATAAATTTGTTGAACAAAATTGTTTGGCTTGATTCCAAGAAATGTTTAGGATGCGGTGTATGGTCTCGACTGCCAATTCTTAACTTTAAAACATCCTTTGCATTGGGTGATACTTTAGAGTTATCATGCCAAAATTGTTGAACTGCCTGCTTTACATTATCAGTTAGCTTCTTATCAACACGTGGAAGCCTCCCGACAAAAGCCCATGTATCATTTTTAAGAGGATCATCTATTCTTTCTCTTCTTGCAAGTTCTCTATCCAAAGATTTATGATTTAAGTCAAAATCAATACAATTTTATCTCATAAAGTGAGCCTTTTTCAATTGATGGCTTACTAGGGTGGTTGGAATGACACTCCGAGCAGCTCTCTTATCTTTTTCCTTGTTATTTTTTCCAATAGACTTGAGAGCATTAAATTTTTTTTGACAATAATAGAATTTTTTTTGGTCCTCTTGTTCACATGAATCTTCAATTTGGCTAGCAAAGGTCTCATCTTTTGCATCTTTAGCAATTGTACAAAAATTTGGGATTGCTCGATCAATGTCTTATCTCTAAAACATTGGTTGAAAAGTATTCTAGCCCACAAACGAACAGTTCGTGTTAACCTCTTGCCTTCAAAATTGTTTATAATGTTATCATCAATTTCAACTAACCATTTAGGGGTACTTGAAGGTGTTGAATTTGGAATATGTCTTTCTTCCACACAAGGTTCTTCATTTCTCATGTAATTTGGTGAAACTTAATTTACACTTGCTTCAATATTATGTTCAACATCTTCATTTCCAACATTTTCACCTTGAACATTTTCAATATCAATTTGAATAATTTCATTCCCAATTTCAATATCATGTTCAACATCTTCGATTCCAACATTTTCATTATCAATTTTAGTATTTTCATTCCCAATTTCAATATCATGTTCAACATCTTCAATTCCAACATTTTCACCTTCAAAATTTTAAATATCAATTTGAACATTTTCATTCCCAATTTCAATATCATGTTCTACATTTTCACCTTGAATATATTCAATTTCCTCTTCACTTGAAAGACCATAGGGCTCAGGTTCACCAATATTTAACATACCTTGTCTTTTCTTCCTATGACCTTCTCTATCTCTTTGTCTATATCCTTCAATTTGTTCTTTTGTCAACTTTCTCTTACGTTTTTTCTTCTGACGACTGTTGCTCCCCATTATACCAAATAAAATATGCTAAAAAATCATTTTGTATGACAAATTTGAGTACAAGATGCTCCAAAAAGTTTATCTTTGTCTCTCCTGTCTGAAACCACATGTTTGTCGCCTTCAAAGTGCTGCAAATAGAATGTAGGGTCCGTTGGAATGCACAAAAATGACCCACATGGGGTTTTTGTATGTTCCACAAATCCGATATAATCGGATATCTGATTTTTAAAACATGTTCTGCAATGGTAAGATTTTAGCCCTACACATTGAAGTTTCACAAATCGGATATCCAATTTGTAAAAACCATAGAGGGAGAGTGAGAGGGAGAGGGAGAGATAAAGGGAGGGAGAGAGGGAAGGATAGGGAGATAGAGGGAGAGTGAGAGGGAGAGGGAGAGATAAAGGGAGGGAGAGTGGTTGGGAGAGAGGGAGAGGGAGAGGGGAGAGAGAGAGTGAGAGGGAGAGTGGGAGAGTGAGAGGGAGAGGGAGAGGGAGAAAGGGAGAGGGGGAGAGGGAGACAGAGAGTGGGAGAGGGAGAGAGGGAGACGGAGAGGGGAGAGGGAGGAGGGAGAGGGAGGGGAGGGAGAGGGAGAGGGAGAGGGAGAGAGAGATGGAGAGGGGAGAGAGGAGAGGGGAGAGGTGAGGAGGAGAGAGAGGCAGAGACAGAGGGAGGAGAGTGTGAGGGAGAGAGGAGGATAGGGAGAGAGAGTGAGAGGGAGAGGGAGACCTGGGAGACCCGGGAGAGAGAGTGAGAGAGGAGAGGGAGAGTGGGAGAGGAGAGGGAGAGGGAGAGGGAGAGATATAAGGAGAGAGAGGAGAGGGAGAGGGAGAGGAGAGAGGAGGAGGGAGAGGAGATGGAGAGGAGAGTGGGAGAGCGGGAGGAGGAGAGAGAGAGGAGAGGAGATTGAGAGAGGGAGAGGGAGAGGAGAGGAGGAGGACAGAGGAGGAGAGTGGGAGTGAGAGAGGAAGGATAGGAGAGCCGGGAGAGAGGAGAGACAGAAGGAGGAGAGCGGGAGGAGAGAGGAGGATAGGGAGAGTGAGAGGGAGAGAGAGAGGAGAGGAGAGAGAGTGAGAGGGAGAGTGGGAGAGAGATGGAGAGGGAGAAAGGGAGAGAGAGAGAGAGAGGGGGGGATAGTGGGAAGGAGAGAGGGAGAGTGGGAGGGAGAGAGAGAGAGAAGGAGAGTGGGAGATTGAGAGAGAGAGAGTAGTGATTGAGTGAGAGACTTGAGAGAGATAGAGGTGGAGAGAGAGAGAGGGAAAGAGATAATATTTAAATATTTCATATATTGGTAATATATATATATTTAAATATTTATAGATTAACTAAAATATTTAAATATTATATATTTAATAATATATTATATATTAAATACATAATTCGGTAAGAGATTATCATAAATTGTATATTAAATATATTACATTATAAAATTTATTGGATATTATATATATTAAATTATAAACTTTACTTTATATTATATATATTAAATTATAAACTTTATTTCATTTTTAAATCATATATTAAAGATTGTATAATTTTTTTAAAACTCATATCTGAAAAATATCATATATCAACTTCAAATCAAATATCGGATTTGAATCAGATATCCGATTTGAATCAGATATCCGATTTGAATCGGATATCCGATTTGATCTGATATCCGATATGCTGACACAAAATTTAATGCCTAGGGATTAGGCTCGGGATTTGGTTTGGACCTACCAATCCTAAAAAGTCAACACGTAAAATGTGTTTAACAACTTACCTTGCTTTTCCAGACTTCACCCATGTGGCTGACGACTTTTATTTTACCCAAAATTGATGAAACTAAAAGGGTTTGTAAAGGAGCTTCTTAGCTTTCTACCAATATAAATTATATTTTACTTCGAATCTAATAAATAATTATTATTTATTTTTTATTAGAATTACGACTAAAGTCTTGATTGATAGTCTGATAGAAAAACATCTATAACTTTCAAATGGTATCACATTTTTTGAATCCAAAACATGCATCACATTCTATGATTGGCATACTATAGGATTAAAAAAAAATGAATTTCATAAAGTTTTGACCAAGTTAAGGTGGTTAGACATACGAGTTTTTATATTTTTTAAAAGTTGTAATAAAAAATTCATAATCAATTATTTATTTAAAAAAAAATATAAAAAAATATGCATCACATCCGGACATGAGTCCTCTATTTATATCTAAAATCTTATAAAAAAATATTATCATTTTATTATGGTTAGGGTGGTCAGACAGACACCTAATTCTTATTTTTTCCTTGAAATTTTAGTACTACTACATTGAAATTTCAAATTTTCACCAAATAGATTTTTTTTTTACAAACATTAACCTGGTAGTCTAGAAACTACATTCAATTTGCCACAAATTCTATTCTTACATATTTTTGAAATAATATAGATAACTTATTCAAATTTTTATGTCAAGTTGCCCAACACTAATTTTCTAAATTTCATTGCCACTTAAGGGCCTGTTTTTTCCATGATGATCCTGCACATACCCTGATGAGTTGATTTTTTTAAGGAGTAAAAGGATTGGGTTTCAACACTTCATCCACTACATGTTTGGAAATACTATGGATTAAATGCAAAGAAAATTGATATATCATGTATTGATATCTAGTATGATAGATTTTACTTTTTTTATTAGTGATATTGTCTTGTTAATAAATTTAGAGTAAATTTTATTTTCTTTGTTTGATAAATTTGGTTTGAAGGAGTAAAACCGTGTTAGAGATAGATAAGTGAGCTACAACGGGGGCTCCTTCATCTAACTCTAGCCCTAATGACCTTGCTAGAATATGCTAGGTGGCATCATTTTTTTGTCTTGGGCATGCAAATATATGAAGTTGTGTTATGGTGACTTAGAAAGGGGCTTAAATCAAATCGTGGTTTGAAGGAATAAAAGGGTAGTTTATTGAGTGATGCCCAAGTCACTAGAATGAAGGGCAACCAAAGGAGTTTTTCATATGTAGAGTTGATGGATCTAGAAGGATATTTTTCTACATTGTTCCATGATTATGTGGTGCTTCAAGCAATAGAGTAAAACTAGTAGTACAATAGATCCCAACTGTCAAGCTTAATGCTAAGGTAAAACATCAATCAACAAACTATGAGGAAATAGTGCTCATCTATAGGTTCAATTTATGCCCAAATTTGAAGTTAGATAAATGGGCAATATTTTATGGTAGCCTATAATAGTTTTTCAAATGGACATTTTTCCTTATGCTCAAGGAATATTCATAGTGATGTTTGCATCCAAAATAGATAGATATATAATCTTGAATAAGGGCCCTTGGGCTTGGGAAAATGTTATGCTATATTCAAAGCCCTATTTTTATTATACAATCCTCTTATTGAGAACTTTCATGCCATTCCAATTTGGGTAAGATTTTCCAATCTACCTCTTTCTCCCTATATTCCATCTACTCTTGAAAGCATAGGTAATTCCTTGGGCATTTTTATATTTATTTATATAGAAACTAAAAATCCATCTCATTCAATGTTTTCTTGTACATTAGTTGGTGTAACGAAGATTTTTGCACCACAAGACTCTCTAACACTTCTAGGGTTTTTCACCTAAACCTAATGAGAAGTAGGCCAAAATGCATAGGTTACATTCAAACATAAGGGATTAGAGGTTTGAATAGGGTGTGATGTGTGATTGAATATGCTTGAATGAAATGAACTAATAAAAGAAACTAACTATGAATGTAAAACCTAAAGAATGCAACTATGTTTGAAAAAACGTAATGATATGCAAACATTGAACTAAATGACCTAAGAAAGCTTATGAAGTAAGAAAAAGAGCTGGAAATGTGTTGAAGATTGGATAAGAGGCTGGAAATGCTATTGAATTTGAGATTTTGGTCTACTAGGACACTTACGCCATTTTGGGCGACCTAGTCCTAGATTTGGAAAGATTCATCGAAGCCTGTTTCGGCCAAATGGGTATCCAAATCTACCAAAATATCTAAAAAGCAGGTTTAGAGGGACTAGGTCATCATTTTTGGCAACTTAGTCCTCTTATGAATTTCTAGAAATTGGAGAGTGGAAATGGAAGCCCCCGGTCCGCACTTTTTGCTTCTTTAGGTATCTGGTCTCGAAAGTGAAGAATTTGGTCTGTAAGTGTTCTCCAAGCTCCAACTAGGTTTTTTCCAACCTTGAAGAGCTTTGATGAGTTGTTGAAGAATTTTCCACCTTGGTTCTTTGCCAAATCTACATACAAGACCTGCAAATCACATTGAGGGAAAACTTGTTGATTGTTAGGGCATGGGGGTTTGCCTTGGTCAAACCCCTTTTGAGTAATCAAACCAAATAAAGATATAAATGTAAGGAAACATGAAATGATGGAGCTATTACCTTTCCATGATGAATGATCTTGTGTTGTTGCAGCAATCAACCCTTGAATGCCTTGGAGAGATGTCTTGATGACTTAGTATGTAAAAACCCTAGCTTGCTTGAGAAGAGTGGTGGATGAGAGGTGAGTGAATGAACTAGTTAGGGTTTAGAATGAATGGAATAGATAAGTTAGGGTGAAAAAGATGAGAAAAGCACTTATTTATACAAGTTGTGCCCTAATTTCCTGAAAATAACACCATATAGGCCGAACTTAGGGTTTAGGAGATAAATCCTAAAAGAAATTTGAATTAATTTTGATTTTTATGCCAAATGGGACTAGGTCACCCAAGGTGGCGACCCAGTCCACCTGAGCATTTTTTATTGGTTTTTGGGGATTAAGAGATGATTAATAATGTTTGTTGGGATTGTCTCCTGAAACACACTAAAATAAGGCTTGTATGTGTATTAAGGGGTCATTATAACATAAGAAAGGTTTGATTTAGTGGTGACAAGCCTAGGAAAGTGTGAATTGTTTTTGCAAAACCTTACAACACCTTGGCACAAGGCTTGGAAAGGGGTAAAAAGAGGTTGAAAAAGGTCCAAAATCCATAGACAAGGGTCCAAATGGGTGAAAAGTGTCAAAGGCTACACTTTTTTGTGACACATTTAGCCCCCACTTTAGTGAGAGGATGAACTTGCTTCAAACTCACTAAAGTAGCCCAATGGAGATGGTGAAGAATGAATAAGATGAAGAAGGCGGTCAAGCCCCCAAGATTCAATATTCTAAGTCAAAAAGACATCTTGATGCAAGAGACACATTCAAGGGTGAATGATTTGTAGCGAAACGAGATACATGATCATACAATGACAAGAACTAGAAGGAAGAGAGAAATGAAAGTCAAAAGTTGGATCGAGCTTCGACCATTTGTCCAACTATTTGTGGATCAGATCTAAGTTGTTTGTCCAAAAAGAAAATGTGTACTCACTCTGAGGCGATGAGACTTTTTGGTTGTCTGTCGAGTGAGAAGGCCCAAAAGGTGAGAAATATACAGTCGATTGGTATGTACTCACACACACATAGGTGGATATGGGGAAATTCATGTCATTGGTTGGGCTTCCTGATCAAACCATACCAAATTTATACCTCATGATAACTTTGATAAGACGCCACAAAAGAATGATATTTGGGAAATGGTGTATGGAATGTTCAAAGGGATTTTGCTTAGTTTGTGCAATGTATCATCTTAAGGAACATTATGTGTAATGTCTCCAAGAGAGGACAAGTGCAATGCCTCATCATGGGAAAAATTGTACCTAATGTTTCCAAGAGAGGGAATTGCAAGAAAAGGAAAATCACAAAATGAAATGTGAGTGGTGATGTATGCCCCCCTTTGAAGGAATTGTGAAACATCGTACTGTGAGAAGTTGCTTTAAAGTAGAAGGAGAGGAAGAAAACATGAAATCTTGTTTGGAAAGCCCTATGCCAA
This sequence comes from Sequoiadendron giganteum, assembly GCA_007115665.2. Taxonomy (NCBI): domain Eukaryota; kingdom Viridiplantae; phylum Streptophyta; class Pinopsida; order Cupressales; family Cupressaceae; genus Sequoiadendron; species Sequoiadendron giganteum. Next base: position 623,298,077 of record CM021102.1, read on the forward strand.
GTCATATGTTTCTGATAAGCTACATCATGAAGAGGGTGTGTATGTCACATGCGAGTCAACCTAAGACATGTCGTTCATATTCCAAGCTTTCTCTTATATGTTCATGAAAGGTTAACGAATAGTCGAAAGAGACAACGACAAGTGACATACAAGGACAAGGCTAACTAACCTCTTGGCCCCACTTAGTACAAGACAAGAGTGAGCCAAAAGAGATGAAGAGATGCAAGGTTGAGTGAAAATCAATATCAAATAGAGGAATGAGGTGCCCGCACAAAAGGGAGAGTACCACACTCCTTAAGATGTTGAATTTTGCTACTCAAGGCATTACACTCATTAGTGTGATGACCATGAGCTCAATGGTAGGCACAAAATGAATGTTTGTTGTAATATTTATTATGAGTTCAGGAAGGGAGAGAGATCAAGTGATCTTGGAGGAGTCTCAACAAGATACATTCTTGATCAAAAGGAGAAGTTGATCCTCTAGCTTGTAACAAAGATGGGTTTTGCTTAGTATGGTATGTCATACCTATGCAAGGCTCTATAGATTGTAAGATTTTGTATACTCCTTTGGAGGAGTATGTAAAATTTGAATCAATAGTGGGTTGTGAGATGACATTGGCATTAAGCAAAGAGTCCTTTGTTAGTTTCAAAGGCTCACTTTCTAAGGTTGGTTTAGAAGGGTGATTTGGGAAGGTGTTGGTGTTGGAAGAAGGTTTGATGATTTCGATTAAGGGACAATAACCAAGACCATGATTAGTTGTCTATGTGTTAGGCTTGATAGGGGTACATATACCTTGTTCGTTAGCACCATAACCTTTTCCACTATAGCCAAGTTGTTTCATGAGCTCATAACCTTTTCCATAGAGCTTTTTCAACACTTTTGGATCGGGTGAGGGTTCATTGTTGGCTTCTTTGTCTAAAGTAGTTGAGGTGGATGCTTTCAAAGGATCGACTAAGTTTTGTGTTGACAAGACTGTGTTTCCCTTTTCAGAGTCGTTGTTGGTGATCTTGGATTCTCCCATTTAGGGATAACTTTAAGAAACCCCCCCCTCGGTGCAGGTGTAAAATCCTGGTGAATCCTGTATACTTCTCGATGAAAAATATTAATTTTATTGGCGATTTTTTTCATTTTTCAAGAAAAAAAAAATCCCCATTGGAGAATATTTTATAATCCGTGGAAGTTTATGGAAAACTATGGCGAATTGCAATTTTTTTAATTCAAATAAAATATTTTTCATTGGTGAATAAACCCGTTTTTCAAACCAGAATTTTTTTTCCATTGGCGATTAAAACCTTTTTTCAAAGCAAAAGTATATCTTCATTGGTGAATTAAAATGAATCTCAAAATAGTAAAAAAATCTAATGGCGAAATAAAAATCATATGGGTCGTTCGATGGACGACTGTAGTTGCATTTCGAAAGTAAATCTCTAAAGCATTAGACTTGCGATTTGAAACCTCTGGAATATCACTAGAACCGTTAGATTTCTAGAAATCAATGGTTGAGATTTTATTACTATACAAATGGTTATAAAGTTTTGTTTCTCAGCGATTGGGTGACCTCGATGGGATGCACAACTTTTAAAGTGACAACTCATTTAATGAATTGTACGATGCCATTAAGGGATGTCTTCTCAAACACCAACTGGATAGATTTAACGTAATCTTTTAAATCCTCTGAAAGGATAGATCTTAAATAAGGTATTAAGGAGTTAGGAGAAATGGATTTAGTAGTAGATTGTCACTTCCTGCTGGTAAAGTTAAGTGAGCCTACATACGAGGAAAGGTGGTAGCATTTTGAACTCCATACTCAGAGTTTCCTCAAAACGGTACTTCCAGCCGATATTAGGGTATGGGAAGATGAAATTGTGGCCTTCATGCAACCAAATTTGAATTGGCCTGAAGAAGAGCAACTCGACATCATTTCCCAGCTACGTTCAGTGTCGTGGAAAGAGAAAACCAGCTATGTCGAGTACAACAGGGAAATTTTTGTTTTAGAAGAAGAAGAAGAATGCGCTGAATTTCATAATTTTGCTATGGAAATGTAGTTGGAACTGTATAGAGTCCCGAAACCTCCAGTAGTTTAACAACATACATGAATCCTTTAGTGAATTGTGAATTTGTGACACATAATGATAAGGGGGCGTAGTTTCAGCTTTTGAGCGCTTTTTGAATTTTGATTGTACAGGGTGTGGGGTGACAAGTCTGTGAAACCACATTTTTGGTATTAGAGAGATAAAATAATATATTTCTAAATCTTTGTATTTATCAATGCTTCCTTTTAATTATGAATGAATTGTGTTTCTTCATGATAATTGTTCAATGTTTATCTGTTAGTGTTAGGTCAAATTTAGAATGCTTATTTTTTCATCTCTGAGACTTTGTGTTCAGAATAATTCATCGCTCATTCACTCTTTTCAATGCCTCGAATCTCGATGTTGTACATTTCATTTCATTTAAATTCTCAATCTTTTTGAAGAAAGTGTGGTTGGTAGTGGCAGTGGCGACAATTAATGCCATATGTGATATGAACATACAAAGCAATTTCTTGGACAACTCATAGCTTTAATGAAACAAGATTTGTAATGATTTCATATTGTTTGAATGAGTGATTTTGATAGCTTGTCAGCTTGAGGTAGAGTTCAAGTTGGCACATAGCAAGACGTCAATCAAATTAGAAATTTTAATTATACAGGCTGGTAGCGGCACTGGTGGCCCATAAATAGGGATAGTGATTCAGTGATTAGTAGATAGTGCCATAAGGGTTTTTATTTTCTAGGGTTAATAAGGATTCACGAAGAAGATGATGTAGTATTGGGGATACTATAAATTCTCCTGCCTACAATTATGTAGTTACAAAGTAATCAGTAAAAGATGAATTTCCTTCAAGTTTAGAATGGGTGGAATTGGAAAGAAGTTGTTTTGGTTAACCTGAATTTTTAGATGGGTTTTGAACTAGGACGAGGAGCTCTGATGGAGATAAGTGTTATCTGAATGCATAGAGGCTGTAGGTAAAAGAGGGGAGTAGATTTGCTTCTCCTCCTGTATTCTGACAGCTCCCATTTCCCCAACATGGTTGGCCAAGCAAGCCCCATGCATTTATTTTCAAAGAGACATTTGTTTTTCATCTTTTGTATGACTCTTGCTCTCGAAGGGGATAAGTACATTTTGTATCTTCATGGCTCCCATTTCCCCAGGACTGATTGGAACCCCCTTTGCTCAGCATGGTTGGAAAATCCACCAACAAAAGCTTGGAATCATGAATTTATTTTCAAAGCCACATTTATTTTTAGAGATAGATGTGTATTAGGTTTTCAGCAACAAAGCTTGGAAATTAGAATCAATTGGAATCAATTTGTAATCAATTTGTCTATGTAAAGTACTAAAGTGACACACTGACATATGTTATTTATACAAAACAGGAGTTACAGTGCTACTCGTCTGTAAAAAGATATGTAATAATGTTACATTGAAATTCAGTTGCAATAAAATAAATGGTTGTGTTGTGCTATTCTTGAATCTTTGTTATTCATTTACGTTTAAGAGTAAAGAGTTGTTTTATGAGTTCAGAACTTCAGTGTCACTGTCTATTAATAATTTAATATATTCAAATCAGTTTTTTTTCTTTTGAGTTATTAAGTAATATACTCTATGCAATATGCACTTGAGAATTCATGGTTATATCGGGCCATCAATGGAATGCATTCATTCGTTCCACCGATATTTATGTGTTACAACGATGTGCTTACTTTTGTTGATTCTGTCGGTATGTCGGGGACTGGGACCGCACCTTATGAGTTATGACTATGAGTATTCACCTTCGGGCCATCGGCGAGGCTGTGATGGGGGTTCCACCGATAAAGCATTGTTAGGCCAATGCCTATGGTATTGAATTTAAAACACATGTGTTATGTTAATTTTTTTAAGTTAATATCATAAATTAGTAAATTACTCAAGTTTCAAGTTCAACCGTTGGATGAACATTTGATGTATGGTTGTAGTTACATTATGTAATGAAATGAATAGAGCGATAGGCTTCCCAACTTAAACCTCCGGAATCACCCTATAACCGTTAGATTTAGAAAGATCAACAGTTAAGATTCAGAATTTCCAGCTTGTAGAGTCTAACTCTAGACCTAAGATGTGTCATTCACTTTAATGTTCCAATTTTGAGAAACAAAGCATTTAAAGCACTTTGTAGTTTGTACTGCTAAGTGTCAACTGTCGAGTGATTAGTGTTTATTTTTAAACTTTAAATTTAATATTAAGAGTTATGAGTCTTCGCCTTCGGGCCATCAGCGGGGCTGTGGTGGGGGTTCCACCGATAAAGCATTGTTAGGCCGATGTCTATGGTATTGACTTTAAAACACGTGTCATGTTAATTTTTTTAAGTTAATATCATAAATTAGTAAATTACTAAAGTGTCAAGTTCAACTGTTGGATGAACATTTGATGTATGGTTGTAGTTACATTCCGTAATGAAATGAACAGAGCGATGGGCTTCCCAACTTAAACCTTCGGAATTACCCTATATCCGTTAGATTCAGAAAGATCAACGGTTAAGATTATGACAATAACAAACAATCAATATGAAAATTTTATGATGGTTTGGTCATTTAAATGCCTATCTAAAAAATTGTTTAATTTACAAATTTTTATATAAAATCTTTTATAAATGGATTATCTTGAAAAATTAGAAAACAATGATAATTATTAGTGATAAATATAAAAATCTACTGTTATAATTAACAATTAACAAAAGTTTCTAAAATCGTATTAAAAATAAATCTTGTTAAATATATTCTAAAAATTAAAAATAATTATGTTTTATTTTGAAAAGATTCTAAATTAATATATATTTTTATAATAATATTATAAATCATATATATTAATATAAAAAATGATAACTATTATAAAAAAGTCAAAAGTTTCTAAATTCATAATAAAAATATTCAAAAAAGATATATTCTATTTTCTTTTTATAATAAAAATTATAAAATTATATATATTATAAATTAAAATACTATATAATAATTTTTTACGGTTTAATAAAAATATAGCAAGTCAAACTATACGGTCTAATAAATTTTATAGCTATAATATACGGTCTAAAATTGAAAAAATGGTCAAATATTTAATAGACCATCAAATTCCGTAATGACATGCACAGAGCTATGGGCTTCCCAACTTAAACCTCTGGAATCACCCTATAACCGTTAGATTTAAAAAGATCAACGGTGAAGAATTTGCAACTTGTAGACCTAAGACGTGTCATTCACTTTAATGTTCCAATTTCGAGAAACAAAGTATTTAAAGCACTTTGTACTACTAAGTGTCAACTCACTGTCAAGTGATTAATGTTTATTTTAAAATTTAATATCATTAACTACTCAAGTTTCAACCGTTGGATGAACATTTGATGTATGGTTGTAGTTGCATTCCGTAATGACATGCACAGAGCGATGGGCTTCCCAACTTAAACCTTCGAAATCACCCTATAACCGTTAGATTTAAAATGATCAACAGTGAAGAATTTGCAACTTGTAGTCTTGTAGACCTAAATCCTAAGTCCTAAGACGTGCCATTCACTTTTACATTCCAATTACGAGGAAAAAACCATTTAAAGCACTTTGCACTTTGAAATTGTACAGTGATTTTTAAAGTCTTCAATCTTCAGATTGCTCATTGCAGTGCACCACCCTATTTTGGATTCCACAGTTCCACTTCCAACAATTCCATTCTAGTTTTCAAGCGTCGGGACTCATAATCTAGGTAGGTGAAAGAATTCCTGCGGCTACATTTCACCTTTCATCGTTTGACATTTCTTAAAATCTTATTTTGTCAAAGTTTGAAGTTTGGTTTTAGACTTTAGAGACTCAAGAATTCATTAAAATTAAGGATGACTAATAGGTATTACTTATTAGGGAATTCAAATTACACAACTTCACATTTGTACAAGCATGTCTACCACCAGTACCACTACAACAATGTCCAATAAAAAAATGCATTATGCAAAATTGCTTAAAACCCTAGGTTTCACCGATGGGTACCGTGATATTTATGATCCTGAAATCTATGGTAGGCGTACCTCAGAACTTAGATTTTCATCTCAGAATAAGGCTACAAAGCAAACAAAAGTTGATAGTATCAGTGCACCATGGGTAACTGGATTAGGGCGCATGATGTTACATGAAGTTTTCCCTTACCCAAATTTATCATGGTCTGTGCCAAAAATTATGATGATAAGAAAAGAGAAATTGTTAATAAGGATAACCAAGAAGAATTGTTATCCATTAATGCAGAAGAACTTGGAAAAGTGTTGGGGATTACAACCAAAGAATTTGGAAACCACCACATTGACCTAGAAAAGCTTGCTAGTGATTATGAAGCAGTGGAAGAAAGGCTGAAAAAAGATTTCTTAAATCAAATAGTTAAGGATAGAAACAAATTGAAAGGTGATCATAAGCCTCCTTATAATTTGGATTTTTTTAAACCATGGGTTCAGGATACTATTTCCATGCTTGCATTTTTCCTCGGTCTGGATAGCAATTTGGAAGTGGGTGCAAGCCTCCTTGAAATGGTATATAATATCCATTATACTAAAAAACATGTCAAATATAATTATACACAACACATTGTAGAATCCATGCATAAACAAATTTTAATGATTAAAGCAGGTTCCACAAAGACATTTAGGTTCACAACCTACTTGTGCTATCTTTTTCTATTCAAATTTAGAGGAATGTTTCAGAACAACAAGCTTCAGATTCAACCCTACAGTAATGCAAAGGAAAAAAAAATGGCTCTAGTATATGAATGGACCAATGAGATAAGGATGCATGATTCTCGAAGGAACTATAGTCATTTTGTAGACTACTTTTTGGCTCCATTGCATCAAGTAATTACAAATAATCCAATGCCTAGATTGCCTATGTCATGTAGAAACTGCATGCAACTAGGAAAAGAAACACAATTGGTTGATTGGTACTTAATGGAAGAATATACTATGCTAAGATTTTATGGATCGGAAATACAGCCATACAAACTTCCAATACATGTGATAGAAAGGGTTTTTGCATTGGAATATGTAAGGTAGGTGCAGAGTGCTGATGAACTACACTTTCTCAATCAGCAAAAGAAGACCTTATTTCCTTCTTTAGCTTTTTCATGTGGAGGGTTCACATTCGAGAGAAAAGCATTTAGTGTGGCACATAATCTTTTGAATTTTTTTGACTTTGATCCTATCTGTCACTAGTAGTATGATCCATGTGACATCATTAAATCAATGATTGTGGCCAATAGGAATGCTGCAAATAGAATTCAACATCAAAGTAAACCCTTGCCTGAAAACTTGAGAAACAAGGATTCTTGGGATGAGGTCAAAATAGTCATGGAGAAAAGTGCTATTGAGAATGGTATTTCTTTTGAACAATTGTCAGCAAAAATTATGGCATTGCACCAAAAGACAATCAGGACATACAAAAAAATTTATGTAAACCATCTAGTAGAGTAAAAATTCCAAGTTCTCTAGAGACAGAACTTATAGATAAAAAATGGTCACGATAAAAAATTACTGCCTTTTGGTCAACATATACTTCAGGAGCAGCCATACTTGAAAAAAATGGTTATGAAGGTGGTCCTTTGGGGTCCAAAGGACAAGGTGGAGGCCCTTGGACAATACAAAGTGTTGAGCATAGAAAAATAGTTGATAAATCTAGCCTTGGGATTGGAGGTGAAAAAGTAGACCTAGGGGATACAAGACAAAATCAATTTGTTAGAGCTTCTAGTTCTCATCCTCATGGTCAGATACAATCACAACAAGGACATGCCCTTGGTGGTGATGGTATGGGTAGTAGTACTAGTAGTGGTCAACATGTGCAACAACGACAAATTACACACAATACTAAGAGGAAAACAAAAAAAGATGCCACGGAAACACCAGGTGATCAAGGCAATCAAAAGAGGCAAAGGATTTTGACAGGTCAAACTCACACTATCGGTGGATCCACCAATACCACAAAGGAGTTATTTCCAGAAACTCCCACAAATCAAGTTAGTGTGGGTGCGATATCATTAGCAACTACAAGTACTCCTATTCCTTCGCCATTCAAGCATTCCATTGTTCCTGCCTCCCCAGGTTATGATTTCATTGAAGAGTTTAAAAAGAAATCAAACTTGAATAAAAAAGAATAGAAGCAACTGATGGAGAGTGCATCTGCTATAACTTCAGAGACTAAAACAACCATAGTATTACCCACATTTGACACAAATAAAGAAATCATGGAGTACACAATTGTTGTTCCCACAGTTCAAAACAAACCAACAAATCGGATGGATCTATCTGAATACCAGGTAACCAATTTTCAATTGGATTTTTTTGGCCTGAAAAATACTGACAAAATTAATGTATCAAAGAAGAATAATGAATTGGTGTACACATCATTGCTAAAGCAAGATAGAGAGAAGAAAAGGTTGTAGACCCAAATAGAAAAGTTATGGGCAGACCTAGCAAGTGAGAAAGCAACAAGGAAAGCAGCAGATAACAAGAGCAATGGATTAGAAAAAGGAATAATAAAATCTGCCTCTACATCAACAAGCAATGAGGATAAATCAAATGAGAGAGAATTGAATGACCTGAAGTGAAGGCTAGATGAGAGCAACAAGAAATATGATGAGGAAAAATCCACTTTAGAAAAATTAAGACTAAACATTGCGAATGGAAATGCAGAGTCAAAACAAAAATTGGAGAAACGGAGAAAAACAAATAAAAGATTGGAGATAGAGTTGACAGAAGCAAAAGAAGAAATTAAGTCTTCTTAAAATAAGTTATCTGCATTTTGTAGAGATACAGTGAGGCATATGAAACAAAAGATCTAGGATGAAATAATGTAGAGGTTTGATCATTTGTGTGACATGTTTCAATTGATTGATGCTACCAGACAACATTCTAAGAAGCTCAACAAATATTTAGTGGATAACAAAAAGGTGCTGGAATTAGAGAAATTTGCAAATGAAGTTCTACAAATAGTCTACAAAGCTAGTGACAATGATCTGAAATCAAAAGGGATTACTAATCGGATTGAAACCTCAATGAAGTTGTCATCTATCATTGAAAAGTGTTCGAGAATGTTTGGAACAGAGGAATATTTGCATTTGGTTGCAGACAAGATGAAGGTGGTGGATGAAAAGGTAAGGAACTTCACAGAGCTTGGTTTTCAACAACCTTTTGACACAAATGAGTGATTCATTGGAAAGGATGCTTTCAGAAAGAAGATGGAAGGTGCAAGGAAGATTGATTTGGACCAGTTTCCTCATAACCAAGATGTGAACTATTTGGATTCCATTAGAACACTGATAACCTTGAATGCAAAATTGACTGAAGAATTCAAGATAGGTTCCATTTCCAATTACAATCAAGAAATGTTAACAAAACTTCAATTCAAACAACATCAGTTAGAGAAAATGGCAATTCCACCACTTGAAGAGTGGAAGTTGCTAGAAAAGTTGATACAGTGACTTGATTTATTATTTTCAATCTTTGATAATATGAGTTTCGAAGTTCCAACTCAACTCTGTGCAGACTTGTCTTTGGGAATTGGCAAGATTTTGCATTGGCAATGCCAATATGTACTCCTTCATGTGAAATTCAATTAAAAAGATCAAATTCAGACTTCATTAATGTGATGATGTTCAGCTATTTGGATTCTGTATTATTTATTTTATCATTTGAACTAGTGATGAACTGTTAGCTCATTATATTTAGTTCTTGGTAGAGCTTCCATTTCCAAGTTATGGATGTTGAACTGTTAGCTCATTATATTTACTTCTTGGTAGAGCTAAAGCTTATAAGTTATGGATGTTGAACTATTAGCTTTTGTTATGTTTTGACTAAAAATCCTGATAGTATCCACCAACTTACACCTCACCCACATCCCACATACTACAAAAACACACTACATTTGATTTTATGATTAGCACAAATTTCAGGGATTTGTGTGACAAGATCCATTTTGTGGCCCACTTTACTACTTGATCAATGATCATGTCCATAAATAAATCTAAAACCCCATGGTCACAGCCCCTATTCCTGAAGAATTCAAATTCAATGTATTGAAAAATTGAATAACATAAACAATTTGAATAACATAACTAGCCACTTTCGAGACAGCCAAATAAGTTAATAACTTATAAGCATATGAATCCACAACAGTTGAACACTCGAAAGAAAATCAGTAAATATGTATAACCTTCTCCATTGTATTGATCTTCAAAGTTCAAATGATATGCATTATAAAAATAGTTTATGATATGAGATGGATGGGCGAATTGGTGCAATCTATTATCTATCTTCTTACTATTTTCTACTCTAAAGTCTAATTAAAAATGATGTGATGATCCATTGATCTCCTATTGGGGTCTTGATCTCTCTTATATATGAGAGGCAACAAGCTACAAACCCCTTACAAAAAGTCATGATGTTTTGACAACTAAACATAACTCAAATTATAAATAAAACAATGCCGCAGGTGAATGCACCGATCCATTAATCTCCAAGCAGAAGCTTGTGACCACTGACCACCTAAGATTTGTTCAAGGCTTCTACTCCATGATAGGGAGCTCATCATGCTGTCAACTGGCGTTCTTCCTCTGAAATTGATGGTTGTCCCGTTGGATCTGATTCTGACAAATCTACAGTTTGGCTATTAAACATATTGACTGCAGAGAGGTGATGGATGTACTCCTGTTCAACATAGGTGTCCACTTTAGAGATCACCTCTTTCATATCATATTCCAAAGACATTATTTTTTTGAGTTGCTTATGACTGTTTTGTAAAACCATATCCTCGTCATTTATTTCTTGCAACACAACAGTCAGAAGCCCATCAAGCTCTTCCTTCCAATCATCATATTCTCGTGGGTTTCTAATGCCAAAATGAAGTGTCGGGAGTGTGACTGAATCAAAGCAGTCAAAATCTTCCCTAAGCCTATTATGATATCCGTTATGTGATTCTACCAACTTGTTATATGTCAGCAATATTTGTCCTTTCATGGCATTCTTATCTACGAGCTCCTTTTTTTTCTCCATCATTCTAGGCTGCAATCGTTCATTCTCCACCAATGCAATAAGTGTCTGATTGAATACTTCCCAATATTCAATAGCAAATTTCATCATTTTATTGAACCTTTCTTTTATCATTTCAGATACAGTGTTATATTTGATGGTTTTCAATTCTTTCTCCAATTCTTTGCATTTCCCCTAGGATTTCAGATGGCAATTCTTCTAGTAGGCTGCATCAACCAATGCATCAAGCACTCTCTTATCTTTTTCAAGCCATGGGAAGTACAACTCTAATGTGGAGGAGGAAGATTTTTTTTCTCAATGATTTGCTAGCTCCTTCTTCAGTTTGTCATTTTCCTTAATCAGTTTATCGATCTGTGCTTTGGTAAATTTTGCCACATTTATGTTCAATTTTGCTGTCTCCATAGGGTTGGTATCCACTACTCGTTGAACCAAGAGATGACCAAACACTTGGTTTGGATTACTAATTATAGCAGGTCTTTTATCATGGGGATACAGTGACCAAATAAGCAAGGTGGCTTCATCTAGGTTGTACCCAGATCCTGAATACATTTTGTCACTTGCTTCTTCTGTTAAGTTCATTGTCATATCCCCTCTTTTTCTGAAGCTATCAAATACAATTGAAGAGCTAATATCCCACCCTGGTAGGAGCAACACTCCAGCTTCTTGAGGTAATTCCCTACCTCTTTTAGGAGTGATGGACTCCATTTCCTTTTCTACCTCCCTTTTCAATTCCTCCAGAGTAGTTGCCTCATGTTCAAGAGTGATATCCTATATCTATTGTCTCATTTTTCTACCTTTATATTCATAAACAAATCATTTAAATTCAGAAGATTTAACAAAATCACAATCAGAAATAAACTGTTGTCCAGCCATGACCCTCACATCATCAAATAATTCATTTGATGCCTCAAATCTTACAATATTCTGCTCTTGAGGGGGATCATACTGCGCAATCACAGGAGCATTGATTTGTTTGACCTGCTCACCCTCTTCATCACTCTGCTCTTCTTCACTTATATCAGTATCTATAGAAAAACATACCTCAAGAGTAGGCTGTGAAGGTATGTAATCCAAGGGCTCTATGTCTTCAACTTGTACTCCTGAATAGGTTGCATGAGGTGCATCAAAAACAACTGGGGGAACATCCTTTACCAGTTCATTGACATGAGCGATGAGTTGCTCAATTCTTATTAAAGGATCATGTATCTCACCAAATGCCTTTGAATAAGATGGGACATTTTTCCTCTTCCATTCCTCTACAAGCATAATCTTGTTATAGGCGGCCATTCTTTCCTTGGTGGAAGCCTCATAATGGTTTCTTATGACATCTTTGATTGAGAACAAATGTTCATAACCTAATAGCTCCTGTGATAATCTCGCCTTGTGAATAAACCCTTCTGCATCAAATTGTTTCCTTACATCACCTAGAGGTAGGTTGTACTGTGCTAATTTACCATCAATTTCTCCATATCCTTCATTGGAAACCACTGTAAAGTCTCCAAAACATAAGGTGTTGGGCATAATTGATTGTTTGCTATGTCCTTTGAGGTGTTTGGAATCAGATTTTGCCAATTGCCTCACAATTTCTAAAAAAGCAATTCGGTCAAGGAATACTCATGTATCAAGTGTGGAGCCCCTTCAAACCCATAAACCCTTATCACTGTACAATCAGGGAAAGCATACCAGTCTCCCCAGTTATGATTCACTTTATTTCTCCGGTCATTTTCCTTTGGTCTTAGAAATCTTTGTACTTCTGGGGATAGGTTATAGTTGCACGGATACCCTAGCAACTTCATCAATGGTTTTACAAAAAATTCTTCAAAATAAAGGTAATGAGACCTACCAAATCGACTGTCCCACAATGAAGTCCACATTTGTACAGGTTTAAAATCTCCATTTTCATCTGTATCTTTTATCCTTAATTCTTCACTCCAGACACCTTTGACTTGTCCCTCATACAATAGCAAATGCATAAGCAAAGAATAGTGTTCAAAATTAATATTATCACTATTATTTTTAATCTTTTCGAGCCCTCAATGTAGGGCATTGGCCAAGTAGCTAGCATAATCAAATGGCCTGGCATCCTTGTTCTATATGTCTGCAGCTAAGACCATTGGGGCAATTGACATGAGAGGCGAAACCTCTACTCCCAAAACCTGACCAGCTGAATAATAGGTGTATCGAAAATACTCTTCAAACAAATCTTCATGGAAAGGAGGGTTTTCACTGCTAGAGAACCTCCTAAGTTGGCCTCCATCATCCTTGGGCCTATGCAAAGGTAATTTCCATCTCTTATAGCTGGTATCCATGTGGCGATACTCTATCAGGAGATCTTCGAGCATGAATGATAAATTCAGTGAACACTCTAACTAAAAGACATTAGAAATGAGATCCCTAGAAGTAACAAGCATGTCACCCCCGCCATGTGACTGAATAGTTCTTTTCTTGGGGTCATATCTGATAGCAAGAGCTTTAATTAGCTCTATGTTCACAAACACATTGGGCACCACAAGTCTTCTCAGGTTCAACCTCCATGGATTGTAGACTGGTTGGAACCTAAATTGTTTTTTGTAATGGTACATGAAGAGGTCGTACCCTCATTGCAGTGTCCAAATATCCCTTAAGCCCTTATGTTTGTCCCATAATTGATCCATGGAAGGATTCATTTGAGAAATCCTCTTGGGTCTCAACCCCGACCCAGGATATTGATCTATCAGGTCTTCATTTAGGAGTCTCTTAGGCTTTTTGGTTTTCTATTTTTTAGCTTTACGTTTGTCTGTACTCTCTTCCATTATTTAAATCTTAAGCTTTTGAGTAAAATAGCTTCTTAGCTAGGTCTGAAAGTGAATTACTTACGCGAGTCTTGTGGAGTCGCCTCCATGGTCCATTGGTATTTTCTGCGTTAGAACTCCAAGTTTTTGCCTTTCTGCTTCTGCCCTAAGTGAAATCTTCCAGGATTTTGTAACAACTATGCGATCAACTTGTGATATAATTCACTTCAATTCTGGTTCATAAATGCACCACAACATGATGTTGCGGGATGTCACATCATTCTTTTACCAATAGCCACCCTCTCCACCGATGGACACCTATCCTTCATTCTATCGGTGGGACGCCAGATAATGTTTCCCCGATGCACCATAGTTCCCCCGATATACTTTATGCATTCGATAATTCATGCCCATGGCCATGGGCCATGGTTATAATTCATGGTTACTTTTGTTGATAACTTGACTCTATCGGTATATCGAGAGAGCACCTTAGGAGTTAGCCTGATAGATTATTGTTACACCGATACTAGGTTGTGAGCTATTTTTATCGGGCCATTGGCGAGATTGTGATGGGGTTCAGCCGATGAAGCATTGTTAGGCCAATGGTATTGAATTTTGTTAGGAATGGGGGAAGGACTACGTCACTACTAAATTTCAAATTTTGTTTAATTATGCTGAAAGCGTTATACAGTGAAAGCAACAAAGGAATATTCATAAACTTTTTGAAGCTTCATTGAAAATGACAAGCAAGTGGAAGTATGTGCTCCTTAAAAATAACAAGCACATAAAATGTTTTTTTTTTTCTATTTTTCAAAAAATTTTAAATTAAAAGCTTCACAATAAATAGTTGTTAATTTAAATAATTTTGGATTAAAATTAGGAACTAAGATATGTATGCTTAAATATTTTTTTATATATATTATTAATTAATATATATAAAAATAGTAGAAATAGCTTTTTATATATATTATTAGTTTTTCATATATTTTATTAATTAATATTATAATAAACAATGTTAAGTATTGATAACTTTCAACAGTCTTTATATATATTATTAATTAATATATGTATACTAGTATTTATGGATGCAATGTGAATGTAGGCTATAATATGGATCTTGTCATACAAATTTCTACAATTTGCATTGTTCATAAAATCAAAGTGTGGTATATTTTTGTGATTATTGATAAAATAAGATAATTCATGCCCATGGTCATAAATTATAATTCATGGTTACTTTTGCTGACAACTTGACTCTACCGATATATCGGGAGAGCACCTTAGGAGTCAGCCCGATAGAGTATTGTTACACCGATACTAGGTTGTGAGTTATTTTTATCGGGCCATTGACGGGATTGTGATGGGGGTTCCGCTGATGAAGCATTGTTAGGCCGATGCCTAATGGTATTGAATCTTATATAATTTATAAAATATCATCAACTAGGTTACTACAGTTTGACTTTGGCATATGTATTATGATTCATGAAGTGCAATATAATATAAAATATCATGGAGACTTGGATTGCAATATAAAATAAAATATTTTGAACTTGAAGTGCAATGATACACAATTTATTTGAATACAATATATAAAATCATCAACTACAGTTTGGAATATTATTCAAGCTGACATGCAATGCTTGAGTGCAATATAAAATAAGATATCATGAACATGAAGTGCAATGATTCACAATTTCAATGTTCATTGAATACAATATAAAATATCATTGATCAGACATCAACTATAGTTTGGACTTTTGAACAATGGAAACTGATTCATGAAGTGCAGAAAAAATACCTAAAACCTGCTAATTATCTCCCATTTCCCAAACAGAGTCAGGGTCCTCAAACCGATCCTCATCTTTAGATAAAGTAAAAGAGTCATCTTGATTTTGAGACTACTCTGCAGTTTCTTTGGCCTGTGTCTCAAATTCAACATTCATTATTTTATTTGTGTCAATTTCAATATCATTGTCATCTGTCCCAGGCCCAGTCCCACTGCCACTACCACCAGTACATAGAATTGGAGAGCCTGTGTTGCACAACCCGGTCCCTCTTCTTTCACATGTGGACCTCCAGATTGCGAGTGCCCTTTCAAAAGGAAATTTTTTGACATTATACGTAGTTCCTTTCATCCTCAAACAATTTTCCAAATTCTTGTCCAGTTTGTTTCTTAACTTTGATTTCAAAAACCCCAATGTACTAAAAACTCTCTCATCCTCCACCGACCCCAATATCATTGTTTGACATATATCAACAAGTTTGAAATATTCTAACATCGAACCATGCAATATTTCACTCTGACCTAAGCTTGTCCAAACCTATTTTATTGATCCCGATTCAAAGGCCTTTTCCTTGTCCATGGACTTATATTGCTCCCTCATAGCTGTTGTGAAAATCCGAGATTGCTTTCTAAGCTTTTTTTCATCTAAAATTCCTTCTATTATTTGTTCATTGTATGTTGCCTTTTTTGAAAACTGTTCGATCAAGATTTTTACTTGATCATGAAAATATTTTGGGTTATCTTGGTTTACCCAAAATTGAGGATACACAATACCTATGGATTCAAGTATTTCATGTCGAGGGAATCTTTCACGAATCTCTGAGGAAAGAGATTTTACAATTTCCTTCAAATTATAACTAACAGATTTAACAATGCCGTTAAAATCTTCCTCATTAACAGGTACTTCTTTTCTAGAGCGCTTGCCAGTTCCTGTCTTACAATGGTACATTGGTATCTCATGTCCACGTACACAAATACATAAGTGCCCGCTTGCATTAAACTGTAAATAATTATCAGGATTATTCAAATCAAAAATTTTCTGCCACATCAAATAATTTGCGCCTTCTTGTGTTAGATCTAGATATAGATGATCGAGGGCCAAGCATGTAAGTTTACATAGATTGGCATATTCATAAATATACATAGTTATGTCTTGGGATTTCTTCACAAGATTTTTCATCTCATCCAGCATGGGGAGAAGACTAGCTAAAGTCAAGAGTGTCTCTATATCGCTTAACCTATGTAAGAGGTCAGGAGCTTTGTCTACTGTACTGTGATGCTCGTACATCACTCTAATCAAGGATTGATATTCTGAAATAACTCATTGCGCCGGTCCATGCAGGGAGATCCATCTGGTATCGACATCCTTAAGAAGCTTGTTTCCAGGTGTTATTCCCTCAGCAAAAAGTTGAAATTCAAGGAAACATTTGGGACTTCGGAAGAAGTATGCATAGATCTTGCGAACTAGATTTACAACTTTTGATATTGTAGGAAACCTGCTTAGCATTTTTGAATGCTAAATTCATTCTGTGGGCCATGCAGTGAATACCAAGCATGTATGGTGCATAAGTAGTTTGTAACTTTGTGCAAAGACCGCTCTTTTGACCTTGCATCACTGCAGCTCCATCAGCTCCTACACACACCAACTTTTTGGCAATTGTCAACTCATCCATACCTGCAATATCATTCAAAGATTTCTTGACTAGTTCAAATAGATTTTGCGATGTTGAACTATCCTTCATTTTACGAACACAAAGAAGATGAGCTTGGAAAACATGTTGTTATATAGTATACAAATGCATACAAACCCAAGAAGTATTGTCTACCGCAGTAACTTCATCTAAAGATAATGCAATGAAATTTGACTCTTTTAATTTATCCTTTAAATCTTGCTTTTCCACTGCAGCAAGACAGTTCGCCTATTCCCATCCAGCGTTTACTGACCAATGTGAGAAGGGAAAGTGGGGAACACTCAAATAAGATAATAAATCAAAATATTATGGGTAGTTTGTCATAGGATGCCCCTTGGACAAAATATGAAAAACAACACTCATCTGAACAGTTTTTGACAGATTTGCTATTGCCATGGCTTTTCCAAAATGACCCTCAAGTGTACCTTCACATTTTTTAATCTTCGACATTCTATGGTTATGCTCTCCATAATCTGTGGCATACTTAACATGAAGACATTCTTCCTTTGATTTCCATCGTACGACTAATTGTTCCTTTCCGTCTACGATTTGTTTTTCGTAAACTTTGCCGATATGCTTTTCTATAGTGTCAAGCTTTAGCTACATCATCTTGTCTCTTCCACATTTCCAACTACAAATCTTACATCTAACCTCTGTTGCCCTTTCAATATCGTTTTCGTTTGATACCCCCACTGGTTCAAGGAATGGGTACTTCGACAACCAACCAATTTGAAAATTCCTTTTCATTTCCCACTCACGCCCCAATTTTGCTTTGACTTTTCTTTTCTTGCTACCAACATCATCCTCATCCAAGTCGATTATGTCATTCTGGCTATCCAGGGTATCCCTTGGAACATCTTGTGTAGTATTTCCATCCTCATTTGATACATTTTGATTTAACACAATGACAATCTCACCTTGACCTTCCTATGGCAAAAGAGTTGATGATGTATCTCCATCTTCAATAATATTTGGTGGAAGAGTTGATGGTGTAGCTCCACCTTGATCTGATGGATTAGAAGCTTTGCCAATTCCAAAGTAAGACTGTATGGTACCTCCATGTTTTGGGAATTTTGATGGCCTCCCAGTCTCTTCATTAACTGTCTGCTTAGGAGTCTTACCCTTTCTGCTCGACATATTGATCTCACTTCGAATAAAAGCTAGAAAAAAATGTCTTCTTGTTTAAGAAGGACAGGCCGACAGAGAATATAGATCCCATTCCCTACTTAAAATTATGTTTAAGACTGAAGCAAGAATGGAAAACAGATAAAGAAATCTTATTATTATAACTAATAGTCTAATAACTAATAACAGTATGAAGAAATGATCACTCACCTTTGAGTCTACGTTTTCGGCTTTCACTGACTTCTGAATTGAGAAGTAGAACCTCAGAACCAAACAAAATGTGTAAAACTGAACAAAATGTGTAAGAACAAATAACAGTTTCAATTGTATTTATATCAATCCATATTTGGCAAATTCCGTGGGATTTTGAAATGGTATGTTAAAAATTTGGCGAATCCCACGTGCTTATACAACGATACCTTGAAATTTTCAAGGCAAAATAGGTCCTCATAAGCAACTATTTATAAATTTAATTGGCGAAATGGGTCTTCACAAGCAACTATTTGTAAATTTTAACTGGCGAAATGGGGCTTCATATAATGCTATTTTAATAGTATTGGCAAATATGTAGGTGACTTTGACATGCTCCCCGGGATTCCAGGGGAAAATATTGATCGGTGCATTGGAAACGCGTAGTTTGTTATGGCGAATTTATTGCCTAAACATGCCTCGTAAAAAAAAACTGTTGGCGAATGGACATGCATTGGACCAATAGTCCGTGAATTCCTGGTGATTTGAACACCCTGCAGATATGGTAGATTTGCCAAATTCGAATTGCCAGATTCCTAGAATTCACCAATTGGCGAAGATTCACCACTAAAGTTATCCCTACTCCCATTAAGGGAGGTGTGAAGTCTAAGGAACCCTAATCATCATCTAGGGATGCATGTTGTATAGGTTCCACTTGGGTGGTTGGTGTTAAGGTGTTGAAGTGATTCTCTTTGGATTTTTCAATGTTTAAGCAATTGTTGGGCTTAGGGTCAGCTTCAAGTGTGTACACTCTTTTGTTATAGATGTACTTCATCCTACAATGAAGATTGAAAGTTACTCCATTCATTGCATGAATCCACAACCTGCCTAAGAGAAGATTATATGAAAGTTCATGAGGCATAACATGGATTTTAGTGTCCAATCTGGCCATTCCAATTGTAAGAGGTATAGTGATCACACCGAGTGATTGCTTAGTGATGTTGTCAAATCCTCTGATAGATAGAGAATTAGGTCTGATGTGGGATTTATCAATTCCAAGCCTATCTAAAAGGTGCACACTACACACATTAAGAGCAAAGCCGGTATCTACAAGAGTTCTCTTGATCCCTTTTGTTTCATATTGAGAGATTATTATGAAATCTTCATTTCATTTTTGCACATCCAAAGGGGAGAGCTCACTCTGGTGAAAAACAATATCAACATTAATTCCATGAATAATAGCTTCTATGCCATTGGGTTGTGCATTGGAAGGGACAACAACTTTTTGTAAGGCTTCTTGCATCATGTTGTGGTAGTGAGGGGAGGCTTGAATGATCCCATAATGATATTTTTGCGGGAGTATTCCTTAGTTGTTCAAAAAGGTCATACTCCCTAAGGATTGAATTTAGGCGAGGGGCAATAGGTAAGATGGGAGTGGAGGAAGATAAGGGTGTAGAGGTTGGTTGTTGTGATCGTGGATTATTACAAGTGTAATGTGAATGAGCAATGGTATTATGACTCGGTTGCTATGACACATTATTATTAGGTGGGTAGAGGATAAGTTTGGGTTGACATTTGGTTGAAGGGGGATAAAGGATGAGTCGAGGTTGAATAATATTAACATCCCCTTGGAAAGGAGAGCCAATGTTATCCTTTTCGTGTATCATGATATCCTCCCTAGGAGGAGATATTTTAGGAGAACTACAAGCCACATGAATGTGACATTCAAGGGTTGGTTCTTCTAAAATAACTTCATCACAAGTAGGGGAATTATCAATGAGGGGATTAATAAGGGTGGGAGGATGAGGGGAGGGTTCTATTTGATTATAAAACCTGTCTCATTCTCATATTTCATACTATCTACCCTAGTAGAAGAGCTTGGAAGATGTTCATCACTAGGTTTGCCACAAGGAAGGGAGGCATCAAGATAAGGACCATTAGGATTTTCAAATAGATTATCCCAAATGGTGGGAGCATTAGGAAAGGGAGGGTCAAGAGTCTCATGACTTGTAATAGGTGTATCTTTTAACACCAACCTATCCTATTTGCAGCGAGGAGGGATGTTAGGAGATGGGAAATGTTGATGGTCATGGTTAAGGAGACTAGGTAAGGAAATATTTAGAAATTTTTGTTGTTTAATTTTTGGAAAAGGGGGATGAGGAGAGGGAAAATCAAGACCCTCAAGGCTTGTAGCTTCTTTCACCGAAATACCTTCATCACTAATAGGAGAGGAATAGGGAGAAGCACAAGTATGATTTTTATGATTCTCAACACTAACATCCTCATCAAGGGGTAATGTAATGTTAAGAATTGTGTCAATGGTTTGGTTATTAACATGTTCTTTAATGAATTCATCATTATAATCTACATTAAACTCATAAGAAGGAATGTTGAATTTATGAAATCCATTTGAAACCAAATCAAAGCCACATCGTTTGAAAGAAAACATGGTATGAAGAGAAGGGAAAGAGGATGCAATGCAATGATTTAAACTAAAATATTGAAATGTAATTTTTTAGATGGGAAACAAGGTAATTTTCTGATTACACTATGTAACAATTTGAAAAAGAAATGTAGTATACACAAAATTGAAACTAAGAAATGCATGAAATGAGCTAATTTAAGCTAGTTATAATAAAATGCATGTAACAAAAACACAACCTATTGATACATATAGGTAATGGCACAAAAAAAAAGCCTAAAAATTGGGTTTTCAGCTCTATAAACGATAGTTTCAGAAGCCTGAAGGGACTAGGTCGCCCAGGGTGGCGACCTAGTTCTCCTGGTGATTTTTTTGAGATTTTGTAGAATATTTTGATGGATTCAGGTGGTTTCTATGTTGTATAGTGCAGATCTAAGAAGAAAATACAAAATTTCAGAAATATTTAATATTTTAATATGCAAAAATGCAACCTATATGCACTTTTCACTAATGCAAATTTGAAAACCCTAGAATGCAAATTAACTAATGCAACATGCAATGCAAGATAATTCTAGGAAAATGAAGGAATCTAAACCAAAAAGGAAGGGTATTCAAAGGTTGGGTTCACCAAAATGTAATGAAGATTTTGGCACCACAAGACTCTCTAACTCTTCTAGGGTTTTCACCTAAAAGGAGAGAGAAGTAGGCCAAAATGCATAGGTTACATTCAAAGATAAGGGATTAGAGGTTTCAATAGGGTGTGATGTGTGATTGAGTGTGCCTAAATGAAATGAACTAGTAAAAGAAGCTAACTATGAATGTAAAACCTAAAGAAAGCAACTATGTTTGAAAACACATAATGATATGTAAATATTAAACTAAATGACCTAAAAAAGCTTATGAAGCAAGAAAAAGAGCTGGAAATGAATGGTGTGCACTTGGAAATGTGTTGAAGATTGGATTGGAGGCTAGAAGTGTTGCTGAATCTGAGATTTTGGTCTATTGGGACACTTATGCCATTCTGGGCGACCTAGTCCCAGATCTGGAAAACTTCACCAGAGCCCGTTTCAACCAAATGGGTATCCAAATCTACCAAACTCTCTAGAAATTAGGTTTAGAGGGACTAGGTGGCCATTGTTGATGACTTAGTCCTCTTTTGAATTTCTAGAAATCAGAGAGTGGAAATGGAAGCCCCCGATCTGCACTTTCTGCTTCTCTAGGTATCTGTTCCCAAAAGTGAAGAATCTGGTATGTAAGTGTTCTTCAAGCTCCAACTAGGGTTTTCCCAACCTTGAAGAGCTTTGAAAAGTTGTTGAAGGCTTTTCCACCTTGGTTCTTTGCCAAAACTACATATAAGACTTGCAAATCACACTAAGAGGGAAAACTTGTTGATTGTTAGGGCATGGGGGTTTGCCTTAGTCAAACTCCTTTTGAGTAATCAAACCAAATGAAGATATAAATGTAAGGAAACATGAAATGATGGACCTATTATCTCGCCATGATGAATGATCTTGTGTTGTTACAACAATCAACCCTTGAATACCTTGGAGAGATGTCTTGATGACTTAGTATGCAGAAACCCTAGCTTGCTTGAGAAGAGTGGTGGATGAGAGGTGAGTGAATGAACTAGTTAGGGTTTAGAATGAATAGAAGAGGGTGATCCCACAAAGCTAGTTTACAATTTTTGAGAGGAACTGATTTTTGCTGAGATCACATATTTTTAGAAAATATAGTGATTTAAGCCTTAAAAAGTTCCATTTTAAGTGTTTCAATCGAAGAGGGTTTGATCAAACCACCTTAGATCAAACCACCTTATATCAAACCCCCTTGGATAGAACCTCGCTAGTTTTAAACCATACCTATAAATGAGTCTCCTTTACACCTATCAAAATACTGATAAAAAATAACTTTTGATTTACCTTTTGGGGGATCAAATGAATTCATTTAAAATTTATTTCAAATTATTATGGTAGTCCTCAAAACGATCTATCCTACGAATATAATTTTAATATGTTTTGGTTTTATTATGTATTTTTTTTTTTAGTTTTGTTAAACATAGCTTTTTCATCGAAAATGACGGTCTTTGTTCTGCACATGTGGAAAAATAGCAAATTATAAAAAAAAAAAATGAAAAATATGAGTGCACCAAATATTGAAGTCCTTGATCCAATAAAAAAATAAATTGAATTTTGATATATACAAAAAAATTTACGCGTTATATAGTCACGCTATGTCTGAGTTGTAATTGGTTTGACTTCAAAACTTGATTAAAGAAAAAGTATTTAATAAAAAACTATCTAAACAAGTGGAAGCACTAGATATTGGAGTTACAAATCTAAATTTGAAAGAATTAGAGTTTTATCCTTCATGGAAAAAAAGATATGCGTTATACGGTGTGCGTCACTTTTTTAAAGTGTTGTTTTATGAAAAAACCAGTTTTCATGGGAGATGGAAAAAGAAGTGCAATCTGATTCCAAAAAAATTGAAAAACATATTTTTAGAATCTACAGAAAAAATATGATGAGACTCTAGTTTTCGTCATCTTCAAATTCCTCACGGTTTAGCCGCTATATGTGCCTGAATGTGAAGATTTAGTCAAAAATAATAATTTTAGTGTCTAGTTTTTCCAAAAATTGTAAACCACTATTATGGGATCACCCAATAGAGAAGTTAGGGTGAAAAAGATGATAAATTCCCTTATTTATCAAGGTGTGCCCTAATTTCCCAAAAATAACACCATATAGCCCGACCTTAGGGTTTAAGAGAGAAAATCTTGAAAGAAATTTGAATTAATTTTGATTTTTATGCCACAAGGAACTAGGTCGCCCAAGGTGGCGACCTAGTCCACTTGGGCATTTTTTATTGGTTTTTTTGGGAATTAAGAGATGATTAATGATGTTTATTGAGATTTTCTCCTAAAACAGACTAAAATAAGGCTTGTATGTGTATTAAGGGGTCATTATAGCATAAGAAAGGGTTGATTTAGTGGTGACAAGCCTAGGAAAGTATGACAATGTTTTACAAAACCTTACAACACCTTGGCACAAGGCTTGGAAAGGGGTAAATAGAGGTTGAAAAAGGTCCAAAATCCATAGACAAGGGTCCAAATGAGTGAAAAGTGTCAAAGGCTACACTTTTTAGTGACATAGTTGGAATGGATCTGTCTAAGGGATTTCTAGAAAAAATATTTTTAAATTAGAAAATGGTATATGCAATCAACATCTAGACTATGAAAAATTAGGATTCAAATGTAAAAACTATTTTGGTATTGATAATTTGTCTACTTCTTGCCCACAAAAATTAAGGACTTCCTTTAGCAAGGCTTCTTGGTGGTGAAAGGTTGATTTATTGTAGAATAGTAAGAATGTATCTCCTAATGAGGAGTAGATTAAGAAGCCCATATTTTGGTACCTATTAAACATAATTTGATGTGTGATGAGGAGTAAATATGCTAAAAAATAGAGTAAGATGTGTCACTTAAGTCTAAATCTTTTGTATTTTCTAAATTCTATGCCACTAATCCAATAGTGTGCATACAATTATGAGTATTCAACTTGTGACTACCTTAACTCTTAAGTAATTTATATGTTTATTATTATATTCATATTTGGATATCTAAGTCATCCTAGGTGTTATATTTAGGTATCTAAATCAGCCTCCAAGATACAAGTAATGATAGAAAAAATAGTAACAATAAAAAAACTCCATATAACCTTAAGAGAGAAAAATATGCAAACAGGTGCTCAAAATCCACCGTGCAAAAGAATAGATAAACTTAACATCAAGATAACACAAGATATATCCTAAGAAAAATCTTGTTAGGGAAAATCCTAGCCTCCAAAAGTAAATATTTTCCACAAATATTAAATATTTTTCCTATGTCTCCCACACATAAATCATTTAATGAATATCCCATACAACTTTACAAGTGGTCCTAGATAAATTTTTAATACATTTCTAAACACATCTCAAAAGATGCACCACAAAGAAATATTTAATTTTAAATAATTAAATAATTATTTCTTATGCAAGGTGTACAACACCCATTTTCCTAGTGTTCACACACATGTAACATACATTGAATAAGGGTCAATCAAAGAAATACATCATCATAGCCATCCATGAAATCACATGAATCTCTAGCATGCTCTCATGCTCCATCAAGATACATAGAAGTCTAACATCTAAGGTGACCACCATGTCAAGAAAAAAATCCTCTCATCCTCCAACATGCCACATATGAAATAAAAGGAATAAGCCAAGGTGAAGATGCACCAATCCAAAGAACACAAGCATCAAATCCAAGTGATAAAAAGGACTCCAAGTTGCTACCAAGGAAAAAACCCACATGACTAAAGTAGCAACGATAAAAAATATTAATATATCTAATTATCCATACCTCCAAGGTATCCAAAACCATTAATAGAACTCATTGAACAACAATATATCCAACCCATAAAATAAAATCATGAGATCCTTCTATTAAACCTATCAATGGAGCACATACATATCTAAGAACTACCTATGGATAATGTCAAATCTAGAAATATATCAAGGCATATCAAATCTACTAATAAATTTTCACACCAAGGTATGGATAATAATCAAAACCAGAATAATCACAATGATATGCATATTCAACAAAACCATCTACATACTCCCTCACAACTAGTCACCATAACTCTTTAAAGTTCTCCACATCCAAAATATATGAACATGAACCTCCAATAAATAACCACAAAATAAAAAGAGAAAACCTATAAATTATATCACATAACATTTCCTTCTACCAACATCTCAAAGCTCTATTTTTTGTCAATTTAGACTTCCTTCACAACCCTAAATGAAAATCCTTAACAACATCCAACCATTTAATCTCATAGATCAAACAAATCATATGTACTATCTTATATAACCAACATGGATGTAAGCCTCTCTAAAACCAAAGAAGACCAAGATCAAATTTATTTCATAATCAAGAATAAGCCCAATAACATCTCTTAAAATCCTTATGGATATCATCATATGTAAAACTCATATGCACAAGGAGATAACCATGCCAAAAAACTCCTCAAATTAACCCTCTAGAACTAACAATCATAACTAAGGATTCATCTCCATGAGAAGACAAAGCATAACATAAAATGCATCTAAAAAAAAGATGGAAAATACCTATCAGATGATTCTCTACCAAGTAGACCAAGAGGGGAATAATATTACTCATCGACGGTACACCAAGCCATAATGACTCTCTCTAAGTACAACCTCCTAATCAAACCCATCATGAGCTCACATCCATATCAACATGAAGGCCCCTTAGTCTTTATATTAAAAAATCTAAAGAGTAATTTGTAGTATCTAGGAAAATATATTCTTAGATCTAACTAGTAGATTCACTTGGATCAATCTTTCATTGCCTTCACATTGAAACATAAACCAACTAGGGTTTGATGATTGGCTAGCTACCACAAAGGAGAGTCGATATGCTAGGGTTTGGTTATTTTATATTGCAAAGAGGAGAAATTTTATGTGCATATTAATAAGCCTATTTGACATAAACCCTAGATCTAAAAATGTAATTTATCGCATAGATGAAAACAAAAATTGAAAGAACAATTACACATCTAAAAAATGAGGACATAGAAAAACCTGTACTGGAAAATTGAGCCTTAATCTGAGGGTCAAGGGTGAGGGTTCCATTGACCAGAAATGATACTTTTTGGGATATTCAAACTTTAGATGACATGCCACAATCTGCTTTGTGTTTTCCTAAAGATTTCTATTGAAAAATTTGGATGCTACCTACACACATAGAAAGAGAGGAAAATGTTGTGTTGTATAGGGGATTGTCTAAATCAAGCCCCATTTTGGTGTTTCCACCTCCACAAATAAAAAATTATGATGGTAAAGAGGGCTTACCCTATGTCAAGAAGAGACCATTTAATAAACAATATATGAATGTAATAACCAATGATAATTGGTAATGTTATCTTAGGTATGAAATCTATGTCTAAGTGATATCCACACTATAACTTGCCACGAGAAGTTGCTTGATGGGTGATTGAATTTCTTGAAGACCTGCAATAGGTTAGTCCACATAACATAATAGATTGTTATAGCTATGATGTAGATAATAAATCATATACATCTTCATACTAAGAGCATGATTGATCATAAAAATGCCTTGTAAATAATGCTTCCTCATGTTCAAATGAGAAGGAAACTTGTTTAAATATGTATCTAAATTGATCTTTTTGGACATAGGTTGACCTAGAATCCTTTTTGGCCCAATTTTTTGTGATCTCAGGGATTTTAATTTATTTTTCCAATCTGGTCCCAAAATAAATAAATTATTAATATATTTAATGTTATAGGAAAAATAGGGTGTCTATATACTGTGACATTTATTGAAGTTGAGAAATACAACCTAGCAGAACTTAGTGAACACCTACAAGCAAATAACCTATCACTTAGAAGAGATAACGAAACACAACAATGGTGCTCTACAAGTCGTGAAGCTAAAAATGCATAAAATAAGAAGTGAATAATTACAATAAGATCAATCCTTATGAAAGGAGATCAAAACCCTAAAGGTGAGTAATTAATAATTAATTAATTATTAATGGGCCTAAGTTTAGCTTAAGTGAAAAATAGAGTAAAGGTGACTTAATTAATTAATAAACATGATTAAATTAATTAATTAATTAACCTATTACTCTAACACCCACAACTCCATGAATCACCTCCAATAATAAACCTATCGTGCACTATGAAGAAATAAGCAAGATATGACTTCCCAATAACTCAGATATAATAAAAACACCAATTTGTATTATGTGAACAACTATCGCATTGAATATGTTATCGTAGAGAATGAACATATAATTACAATGAATCAATCCTTATGAAAAGGATGAAAGCTAACCATAGATTAGGGTTAGATTAGAACATGACAAGTGTCCTCAGAGGAATGAATGAGACAACATGTTCTAATATTAGAAGCTTTAATCATGCAAAAAACAACTAATTAATAAAATCAAATAATGAAATAAAAGCACTCCTAAGTTTAGCTTAAGAGTAATAAAGCATAAATTGACCCAATAAATTAATGATTAATTAATTAGGTTATGAATTTATTACTCTAACACCCCCCCTTAAGATGAACTAGGGAGAAACTAAACTATGATAAATAAATACATGAATGGATGCATGAATGGGTCCCACCCTAACGACTGATGAGGTACCCATGTACAACATATTGATCTCTTGTAAAAGAGGAGAAAGGGAGAAAAACTCAAGGGAATAAAACTCCCCTCCAAAAAGAGAGAAAATAATAGAATGTAATGCACTAATGAGAGTGAGAGAAGAATATAAGGTGGGTTACATGATACCCCCCAAAGACAACTTCTATCACATAAGTACATACACAATGGTCTCCATAGGAGAGATAGAAAGAGACTAGAAGGCTCCCCCACAGTGAAGAAACTCAAGTTGCAATGGTGGATGCTTGATGTAGAATCCTGAAGCAGAAAATAAAATTCCTCCCCTTGGGAAGAAATAGATCCAAAGGATGATGTCGAAGAAACCATGTGAAGAATGATGAACCAATATGTCTCAAGATATGTTCCATGATAGGATGATGAAGAATCTCTATGTTTGAACTGAAATAAATGATGCCAAATCCAAACTGATGTGAATACTATTGAAATATAACCTTTGAATGCACTAATAATGGTGGGTGTACAGTGATAATCTGACTGTCAAGATAGAGGAGATGTATGCCAATATAAAACTCAAGATATGTAGTGTGAGACTCAACAAATAATGATGTGTCTGTAAGATAAGAATCCCATGATGCAGTAGAAAATGAATGACCAAGATGGTCATGATGTTGAACTAAATCCATAGGGGCCAATGTAGCAATATTGATGTCATAAGGACAATGAATGATGCATGTGTAATCTCAGTCTGAAGAGTAGGAACTAGGAGACACGCCTTTGATCCATTAGAATGTGCAAGACCTGCTAGATACTCTAGGTCCTCTAATGTAGCATCATCAATGGGTATACAGTCTTTAGTAGCCATGGGTAAGAGACAATCTGAAGCAGGATCCTCTAGTTATGGAAAGTGATTGAGGTCTCCATGGATTTCCCAAAGATGAGTCCAAAGTGTGTGGGGATAATCTATGTTCAATACAACACATAGTGTCAAAATCAACACTAGAACATATATGTCCTACTAAATGATCTCTAATGATATCCCAAGCTATTTTTCTCCCTGGTGTGTTTGGTTTAGGAATGAGGTCATATAAATGAGGCAAAATATTAAGCCACCTATAATGTGTAAGTATGCCCTTTGCCCATGACTCATAATTATCCCATTCTAGGATTACAACTGAAGGATGAGTAGAAAAACCCATGATTTTTCTTCAAATGAAAAAATATGAGAAAACTAACTTTACTATATGAAAATCATGTGAAATAGAGCCAAATGACGCAAATAGAGCATTCCTAAGTGCCAAAATATCCAATTAATTAAGAAAATTGTGAAAACACCAAAAGTTGAATAAAATGTACCCAGGGCATAATCTAGGAAAATAAGTTTCATCACTATGTAGAGCATTGAACTAGCTTTCTGATGCCTCAAGAATCATGAAAAACCAATACCCAAGTCAAAAGATATGCCCCTAGAAGCAAAAACTAATGATTTAACTTCAAGAGCTGATAAATTGATCAAAATAGAAAAATCAAGAAAAATACTTACACCACTGGATGAAGCTCGGAACTAGCTTTTCGACGATATCTCATTTGCGAAAAACGGACTCTGTATGCTCAGGATATGACCGTTTTACTAAAAGTGCTCATTTAGGCTTTAAACCAAATATTTTATTAATTTAAAGATTAAAAAAATAATAAAATATTCAATTGTACCTTCATGGCACAAAAATTGAGGTAGCAAATAAATCGAGAGTGCACGAGAATCAAGGAAAATGGCACAAAATTTGAGGTAGCTTAAAATGATCTAGCTACCAAAAAATCCGTACGACTGTATGGATCTATATGGATGCATCAATTTTTGTGCCATATTTTTTGGGTGTCAAGGGTAACAAGTTTAGGATGCTACCTAAATCTCAACAAATATCTCTAAAGAGAATCCCAATCTCACCCCACTCTTCAAGTATTCATGAGCACCTCTAACTGTCTAATCCATGCTAAAATCCAAAGACAACATTACACTATCATGAAGCCCCCAAGAAAAATACTAATTTACTTCGTGTGAAAACAAAGAATACATGCATTTTAATGATATACTTTTTAGAATAGCTTATTATATTAATCTATAAAAAAAGAGTTACAAAATTTCATGTATTATGAACATCATTCCCTCCCCGAATAAAAAGGCCCACTAAAGTTGAGGGGCAGTAAGGAGATGTTAGAGTAAAGGTTTTAATTTAATTGTGTTAATTAAGTTGCCTTTATTCCTCTCTTAAGATTTCACTTAGTTTGCATAATGTGACATTTAATAATTATATTAATTATTAAATGTCTACCTATTAGGGTTTCTTTTAGGTTTTGCATGATCTCCTTTCTTAAGGATTGATCTCATTGTATTCTCTTGCTCTGATTAATACAATTCTGAGCTTTCAAAGCACCCTTGCTTTTTGTCTCCAATTTCTTCTTCTGTGACAGGTTATTTGCATGCAGGTGATCTTCGGGGTCTGTGAAGTTGGATTTTCACAACTTCTACAGGAGATCCTTGTTGTTGTTGATGAATTCTCAAAAATTGGAGAGGTTTCTCTTCTCAATCCCTTCCCTATATATTTGCAAGGCCTTCACAACCACACCTTTCCTATTCATAGTGGTAGCATCAAAGATGACTGTAATAGAACCACTAGCCGATAACATATGGGTCAAATCCATATCACATTTGACCATAGCAACAATGTCATGAGAAACTAGGTGATGGACATAGGATGACCCCACTGTTAAGCTCCCCATCACTTGGCTCATTTTTTAAGATTTTTTTAGTGAACTAAAGAAGAACAATGCCATCATGAGTGTGCTCATCCACCCAACAAGAACTATAAACAATTTTTATAATCACCTCCTCAGTACCCTCCTCTCTGATCTTGAAGAGCCTTTTGATCTAATAATAAAACATCTCCATATTTTTAGTGATGTTGAACCATGTTTGAAAAGCTCGGGGTAGTCAAAAATTTATATATACAAATTTGAATTATTACTAGTGCAATCGATGAATGTAAAACCTGAAACGTGATCAAAATATTATTGGTGCAATCAAATGTTACATCATCAAAAGTACATGAACATCTCCACCACCCACTAGATGATATTGCCATAATTTGAGCATTTAATGGACACTTGATTGTCACACCATCAATAGACCATATATGTGTTGGATTCTTGAAGACATGGATATTGACAATTTGATTCCATATTCACTTGGAAAGATCAAGTCAATCCTATTATATAGATTCAACCAGGCCAAGGCCACATCAAATATCTATTGTCATCTATCAACAGTGTTTCTCTCCACCTCAATGTTTCTCTCCTCACACAAGACAACAATTTTAACTTCACAAAATGTGTACATTTTTAACTTAACAAACATGTATGTGTTTTATTTTGCATTGAGTTTTCATGATGCATTTACCTTTACAAAACACATACATGATTTTAACTTAAAAAAACACATACATGTTTTATTTAGTTTTGAGTTATTTACCATTACAATATAGGTACATGCTTTTAAATTAACAAAATGCATGTGTTTTTCTTAGTTTTGGCCAATAGGTTAAACCCTTAACCATATACTCGACCCTAAACCCTATACCCTCAACCCTAAACCTTATACCATATGTACCTTAAACCTTATCCCTCAACCCTAGGCCCCAAAGCCTATAGGCTAAACTCTCAACCCTATACCATATACCCTCTTGAACTTAAACCCTATCCCTCAACCTTGGGCCCTAAGGCTTATATGATAAACCATCAACCATATACACTCAATCCTAAATTCTATATCATATACCCTCAACCCTAAACCATATCCCTCAACCCTAGGCCCTAAAGCCTATAGGATAAACCCTCAATCCCCCATACACTCAATCCTAAATGTTATACCCTCAACCCTATACCTTATATCATATATCCTCAACCCTAAACCCTACACTTAGCCCTAGGACATAAATCCTATACACTCAACCCTAAACTATGTACCTTCAAAACTCAAGTTTCCTATACCTTGTATATTTTGGTCATTAGGTTATTTTCCTTGTGTTCGTGTGTCACCAAGCTAGTGCCTACAACAAAATTTATTAGCCCCCTAAAATTCCAATTATCTTGAGGAATCCTAGGATCTATCCCATATATCTTTTGGTCTTCACAGGATATATCATTCCTCATATCAGACCACATCAACCCACCTATCATCCTTATGGAAAAGGATATCATGTTGTGCTTTGATTGAGAGAAATAGGGGAATGTCTTGGATTTTGGTGGTCATGTTTTCTTGGATGTTTAGTGTTGTAACCACCAATATTCATTGTGAGCTTGTGTTACACTAGGGCATCCTCTTCTAATCTAGGTTTGCCAACATCGACCCCTCCAAAGCCCTTTGTGAATTTGTATAATGTTAGAACAACTTGTGTGTGTGTGTTGTGTTAGTCTTAAGCATGTGATACACAGTCACCTTGGTTCCTCATACCCTGGTGCATAATATTGCATGCATTATCAACTTAAGTGATCTCTACATTGCAGTTCAATTATTGTATTCCAAATACACCTAATCCCATCCCATCCCTTATTTCTCATCACCATAATTTTTCTCTTTCCTAATCATTGATTTTATGTGCATATTCATTCTCTATTTCTTCCATATGTCTCTACACTCAATGTATTAAGATGGTCGCCTAGTCCTCATGTCCATCCAACTTATCTCATCATTGAATTTTCATCTTAAGTATTTATATTTTTTATTCTAAGCATCTTCTCATCATTGTGTTTTCATCTTAAGTGTAAATATATTGGTTATTCTAAGGAAGAGAAAGAGAGATAGAGAGAGGCGAGATAAAGAGAGGAGAGATCTACATAGGGAGGGAGGGAGAGGAAGATAAGGAGGGATGAGGGGAGAGGTAGAAAGGGGAGATAGATAGAAAGATAAGATAGAGAGATCTAGGTAGATAGTGGAGAGAGAGAGAGGTTAGATAGGCTAGGCCTTATACCCTATTAGATGAACCCTCGACCATATATAGTCCTAAACAATATACCCTAAACCATATACATTATATCATATACCCTATATTCTAAACCCTACACTCAACCCTAGGTCATAAAAACTATACACTCTACCATAAACCTTATACCTTCAACCCTCAAGGTTCTTATTCCCTCAAACCTAAACCTTATAACTCAATTTTATACTCTCAACCCTAAACCATATACTCAACCCTAAACCCTATACTAGATATCCCTCAACCCTAGGCCTTAAAGCCTATAGGCTAAACCCTCAACCCTATACCCTATACCCTATTGACCCTAAACCCTATCCCTCAACCTTAGACCCTAAGGCCTATATAATAAACCCTCAACCATATACAATCAACCCTCAACCCTCAACCCTTAACCCTCAACTCTCAACCCTCAACCCTCAACCCTAAACCCTATCCCTCAACCCTAGGCCCTAAAGCCTACTGGATGAACCCTCAACCTTATACACTCCTAATAATAAACCCTATACACTATATCATATACCCTATACTCTAAACCCTACACTAAGCCCTAGGTCATAGAACCTATACACTCTAGACCCTAAACCTTATACCTTCAACTCTTAAGGTTCCTATACCCTCAAACATAAACCTTATAACTCAATCTTATACTCTCAACCCTAAACCATATGTATACTCAACCCTATATGCTATACCCTCAACCCTAAACCCTAAACCCTAAACCCTAAAGCCTAAACCCTAAACCCTAAACCCCATACCCTAAACCCTAAACCCTAAACCATCAACCCTATACCATATACCCTCTTAACCTTAAAACCTATCCCTTGACCTTAGAAACTAAGCCCTATATAATAAAACCTCAACTATATACAATCAACCCTATACCCTATATCCTCAATTCTAAACCCTAAACCCTATCCCTCAACCCTAAGCTCTAAAGCCTATTGGATGAAACCTTGACCCTACACACTCCTAAATGATATACCCTAAACCCTATAAATTATATCATATATCTTATACTCTAAACCCTACACTCAACCCTAGGTCATATAACTTATACACTCTACCCTAAGCCTTATACCTTCAACCCTCAAGGTTCCTACACCCTCAAACCTAATCCTTATAAATCAATCTCATACTCTCAACCCTAAACCATCTACTCAACCCTAAACCATATACCCTAAATTCTAAACCCTATAACTTATCCCTCAACCCCAAGCCTTAAAGCTTATAGGCTAAACCCTCAACCCTATACCATGTACCCTCTTGAACCTAAACCATATCCCTCAACCTTAGATCTTAAAGCATATATAATAAACCCTCAACCATATATAGTCAACCCTAAACCCTATATCATATAGAATCAACCCTAAACTATATCCCTTAACCCTAGGCCCTATATCATCAATCATATACCCTACACCCTACAACCTAAACCCTAACACATAAACCTTATACCTTATATGTTAAACACTAAAACATAACATAGAGAATTTAACATGTTGAAATCTACATATAATTAAATTTAGTCCCTAAACCCTAAACCCTCGACTCTCAACTCTCCATCATAAATCATCAACCCTAAAAAATGAATAATTTAGAGAGATGTGAGATAGAGAGAAGAGATGATCTACATAGAGAGGGAGGGATAGGTGAGAGAGAACAATAGAGATGGGGAGGAGAGTAGAGAGGGGGATATGTGAGAAGTTTAACCTTAAACTATATACCCATTTAACCCAAAACCTTATACCATATACCATCAATTCTCTAAACCTTATCCATCAACTTTAGCAACTAAAGCCAATAAGTAAAACCCTTAACCATATACTTAACCCTATACCCTCAACCCATAAACCATAGGCCCTACACCCTAAATAATGAATAATTTAGAGAGATGTGAGATAGATCTACATAGGGAGGGAGGGAGAGATGAGACAAAATAATAGAGATGGAAAGGCGAGTAGAGAGGGCAGATGTGAGACTTAACCTTAAAATATATACCCATTTAGCATGAAACCCTATAGAGATAGTGGAGAGAGAGGTTAGATAGAGAGGGGAAGATCTAGAGGAGAGAGATAGAGAACAATAGAGATGGGGAGGAGAGTAGAGAGGAGGATATGTGAGACTTAACCTTAAACTCTATACCCATTTAACCTGAAACCCTATACCATGAGTTCCCTAAACCTTATCCATTAGCATTACCAACTAAAGCCAATAGGTTAAAGCATTAACCATATACTCAACCCTATACCCTCAACCCTACACCCTATACCATAAACCCATAAACCATAGGCCCTACACCCTAAATAATGAATAATTTAGAGATATTAAAGGGAGAGAGGAGAGAGACACATGGGAGAGAGATAGAGAGAGGTGATATATAGAGAAAAGAGGTAGAGAAATAGATATATGAGTTATTATATAGAAGAGAGACCTACATAGGGAGGGAGGGAGAGGTATATAAGGATGAATGAGGGGAGAGATAGGAAGAGGGGGTAGATAGTGGAGAGAGAGAGGGAAATATAGAGGATAGAGAGAGAAGTGAGATAGAGAATAATAGAGATGGAGAGGAGAGTAGAGAGGGGGAGATGTGAGACTTAACCTAAACTAGTTATACCCATTTAACCTAAAACCCTATACCCTATACCCTCAGTTCCCTAAACCTTATCCCTTAACCTTAGGAGCTAAAATAAAATACACCTAATCCCATCCCATCTCTTCTTTCTAGTCACCATAATTTTTATCTTTCCTAATCAAGGATTGTATGTGCACATTCATTCTCTATTTCTTCCATATGTACCTACACTCAATTTATTAAGATGGTCACTTGATATTGATCTCTATCCAACACATCTCATCATTGTATTTTCATCTTAATTATTTAGATTTGTTATTGTAAGCATCTTCTAATCATAAAATTTTCATCTTAAGTGTTTAGATTTGTTATTCTAAGCATCTTGTCATTATTGCATTTTCATCTAAAGTGTTTATATTTGAACTATTTGTGGCATCTTATCATCATTGCATTTTTATCTAAAGTGTTTAGATTTTTTATTCTAAGCATCTTATCATCATTTCATTTTTTTATCTTAGGTGTAGATTTTTTATTCTAAGCATCTTAACATCATTTCATTTTTTCATCTTAAGTATTTAGATGTGTTATTCTAAGAACCTTATCATCTTACATGTTATTACATTTCATATTGACAACATACATATACATTCTTCATTAGATACACTCTAGATTCATTTTAAACCAGATACATATATCTATATTAACATTCACCTACATATGTAATAAATTACATATACCTGTACAAACATCATTATTAATACATTGATATCATAATCATCACTAAAGAATAATCCATTCTTGATCATCATACAATGGATATCCTTGTTCTTATTGATCTAGTTGATCTCCTTGACCTCCTTGATCTAGCTGAACTAAATGTCAAGTGATCTATATAGCTTTACAAAACATTCATGTGCTTTTAACTTAACAAAACACATATGTTTTTTTCTATATTTGGGCTTACACTGGATTTACCTTACCAAAACCATATGCACATAGCCCTAATTCCTATACACTTACTCTAAACTATATACCCATAGTCCTAAGCTCTATACCCACAACCCACAACCCTATATACCCTATATAATCAACCCTAAACCCTATCCATTAATCCTAAAATGTAGAGAGAGAGAGAGAGAGGTTAGATAGAGAGAGTTAATTTTAGGGAACTAAAGTCTATACCATATACCCTATATTGTTAGTTCCATAAACCTTATCCCTCAACCCTAGGAACTCAATTCAATATGTTAAACCCTTAACCATATACTCAACCTTATACCCTATACCATTAACCCTAAAACCTATACCATATACCCTCAACCCTAAATCCTATCTCTCAACCCTAGCCCTTTAAACCTATAGGCTAAACCCTCAATCCTCAACCCTATACTGTATACCATCATGGACCTAAACCCTATCCCTATTGACCTTGGACTCTAAGGCCTATATAATAAACCATCAACCATATAATTTTGACCCTAAACCCAATATCATATACAATCAACCCTAAACCATATCCCTTAACTCTAGGCCCTAAAGCCTAGGGGATGAACCCTCAACCCTATACACTATATATCATATACCACTCTCAACTCTAAACCCTATACTCAGCCCTAGGTCATAAAACCTATACACTCTACCCTAAGCCTTATACTTTCAACACTCAAGGTTCCTATACCCTCAAACATAAAACTTATAACTCCTAGATTTCAAAAATGAAAGCTAATTGAGTGCACACTTACAAACTTATAATAACCGATTACTATCTTGTTTGATTTATGATTTAATGTTTGCAATATATATTATCGAAGTGAGAAAGTAACAATATATTTTAGATAGTAATAGTGGTACTTAAACATGAAATTGAGATTGTGTTGATCTACCTTTGCATACATAAATATATAATTTCCTAATTTTAAATTTTAAATATATATATATTGTAATGTTGACTATACTAATTTCCTCTAAAATAAGATACTCGATGATTTTAGTTTTATCCACTCTTCAATAATTTCATTTTCTTTACATGATTCATGAACCAACAATTTATTTATTTTCTTTATTTGGTTACCTATAATTTTACAAAACATGTACGTGTTTTGGCCTGCACAAAACATGTATGTGTTTTGGCCTGCACAAAACATGTATGTGTTTTGGCCTGCACAAAACATGTATGTGTTTTGGCCTACACAAAACATGTACGCATTTTGGCTTGCACAAAACATGTATGCATTTTGGCTTGCACAAAACATGTACACATTTTGTATTTTACAAAAAACATTCACGTTTTGGCTTGACAAAAACACATATACATTTTTTCTTGCACAAAACACGTATGTGTTTTGTCTTGCACAAAGAACATACATGTTTTGGCTTGTACTTAGGCTTAGATGGTTCATTTTCCTCATTTTCATGTCATGATTTTCTCATCCATTCTCATTTTTCAATTTTCTCATCATTAGGTTTACACCTTATAAATCAAATCTTAGTAAAATTACCACCATAATTTCATACATCTTCTAAGCTTTGTAACCATATAATATTTTTAGATTTGAACTACATTAACATGTTTAATTTTAATTTCTTTCACTAATGTTTCCATAGTTATCAGAGACATATGTATTGAATTTTTTAATAACTTTTGACCTACTTGTCCAAATTTGAAAAAAAAATATAATAGTGTTTTACACTTCATTCTTTAGACATTGGAAAAAAATTGTATTTTCAATTATTTTGGTGCAAGTTATGTAGCATGCATGCTTGTTGATGCAATTTTTAGGATGCATCCACTCTAAAATATCATACAAAAATACTCAATAAATAATTACAAAAAAATACAAATTTTAGTACTCACTCTTAACTATATTTGTACCAATGGGTTTTTGAAAATACTAAATGCAACTAAAAAAAGTGAGGGGAACATGCCAGACACTGTGTTATGTTTTTCTAAAAAAATAGGAACACTTTTGTGTGTGTGAAGCATTTGTTCCTCTTAATCTTATCCATTTAAAAGAAACTTTACTAGTTTATAAACTAGATTCAAAGTACTACCGTTCTTATTCTTTTGGTATCTTCAAACGTTGAGTGCATGAATCTCAAATTACTCCTCCAAGTTTAGGTTTAGCTGATTTTAAAAAAAACTGGCCACTTTTAACCCCCTTTTTGTGCACCATCTTGGTGCACTTACCTCCATCAAAGTTCCAACCATATAATTAGGAAATACACATGATATCATGATCTAACATCTCCTCCTATAAAATCACATGCTCTAATGAAAATATCCTACTCCTAAGAGAACTTGTATTATTCTTACTCAAATACACAATCAAGATTATACTATGGCGAAATACAAATCATCCTCTAAACCAAGCATCACTTGTCAAACTAACAATTCATAAACTAACCTCTCACTAAAGAATCCAATATTCCTCCATGGTAAACTGAGATTTCAACATCTCCAAATTACATGAAGATAACTCTCTTATCAATATAACTCAAATTATCATGAAACCTTAACCACATACAAGAATCATAGACCAAGAGCTTTTAGATGTCATCAACAACCACTACAAAAGATCATCCATCACCAAGTGATAAACCCATGTCATTTCCAAAGCTCCCATTAAACCATGACATTGAGC
The DNA here is from genome assembly GCA_007115665.2 of Sequoiadendron giganteum. Lineage (NCBI taxonomy): Eukaryota > Viridiplantae > Streptophyta > Pinopsida > Cupressales > Cupressaceae > Sequoiadendron > Sequoiadendron giganteum. Next base: position 623,337,605 of record CM021102.1, read on the forward strand.
TATCCATGGAATTGTGATAACCATCTTCTAAATGAATATCACCCATGGTCCACACACACTCAACTACAATTCCATTTTCTCTAGAGAGTAAAATAGAACTAAGATCTCCAAGCCAAGAAGATAAACTTCCAAATCTCATTGTCAAAAGCTCCCACCAAACTAAGTAACCAATCTATCCATGACATCATGATAAAGAACCAATCTACTAGTCTTATAATCGACTATCTAGACACACTGATTATCCATCCTCTCATCCCAATGCAACATCAATGCATAAATAACCATAGATAAGATTGAATACCAGATCTTGCATGAACACTGAAAGATATGTGGATATATGTCATGTCCCATTTCCAATCAATCTAAGTCTGTACATATTATGTATGTACTTGTGTCTTCCCTATTTCTATTTATTATGTGTTTTCCATTCCTAAGTATGCTTTTTCTTCCAACTATGATTTATCCTTCTTGTTAGAATTTCAAATTTCCCCTTATCAACATTTCCCATTGCTCAACCCTTGATGCCTCATCCTATAGTTTTAGTCTTATGATATGGATGAACCCCAATTCTTGATATTTCTGCCTATATCTTTTCCCTCCTAATTTCCCAACACATGTATTCTTTCTCGTAGTCTATTTTTTGTTCCATCACTTTCAAAGTGGAATCTTTCTCATCCATTATTACTATTAAATTTTAAAACTTTGTAGGTGTACATGGTGGGTAGCCTATTTTATTTGTGGAGGGTACAAAAGGTATCTAGACATAATAACCTGGCCAAAATAACCATGGACAGAATAACCCAGTCACAATAACCCAAGGACAAAATAACCCAAGGTCATAATAACCCAAGCCAAAATAACCTGTGGTCAGAATAACCCATGGACATAATATCCCCATAAGAATATAGAGAAAGGAAAATAAAATTTAGTAGCTTGATCTAAAATGACCACGGGTTATTTTGTTCATGGGTTATTTTGAACACGGGTTATTCTATCCATGGGTTATTATGACCTTGGGTTATTTTGTCCTTGGGTTATTGTGACCAGGTTATTTTGTCTAGGGTAATTTTGGCGGGGTTATTATATCCTACAACTGATACAAAAGAGTGAATATATTCATCTAGGATGACCATCTACATGTAACCAAATTCCTTTCAAAATCCATTTTGAGCACTTATGTTCAATCATGGGAATCCTATGACAAAAACCCTAGTGCTTTTAGAGGTCTATCTCATATAGAGTTTACATTTGAGCTTCATTAGATGTAAAATCCAATCACATTGTATTAATCCAGTTCATAATTACTATTGGAATGAATTATTGTTAAAAAATAATCTAAATATAATATAATAATCATTGCAATAGGAAATAGAACAAGAATTATATATGTGTTTTTTGTTCATTAGAATAAGAAGATCAAGTGTTACGTTGCCAATATTAATCAAAGTGTAATGAAATTTTTAATGTATTTGTAGTAGTTTAAATTTGAGATGTCTAAGATTTTATTAAATAATATGGCCCAATATTTTTATTATTAAACTAAAATATTTTTGGAAGGTTAATAATTATATTTATTATTGTTTGGTTTGGGAAATTACAATACTATCAGAGTGGGTGATCTTGTTAGCTTATATGTTTAGAGTTCAATTTTGCATTTTTTAATTTTATGTAGTTCAATGAAACAACAACCAAGTATCACTTGAGGGAGATCAAGAAAAAAAAATTATTTATAGAGTTTTGAGATTCAATTTTCTCATACAAAACTTGGTATAGATAATAACAATATGACAAAATGAGAGTGGAGAATAAATATAGATGACAACCCAAAGGGTCAAACTAAAAAAAAGTTTGATTTGATGATTAATATGATGGAATAATTACTTCATAAAATGGATAGTAATATCAATATGATTAGATAGTTGATGGGTGAAGCAAGTGATTCTAAGGATAATTATTTGGATGCCACTTAAATCGACACACAAAGTACTATTCTTGTTTTAGCTATAAGACCAACTTGGCCTACCTTTCTAAATAAGGAGGAGAAGGCTACAAAACTTGAAGCCCAAAACTTGTTATTTGATGATATTAGGGCTTGTCATGCATAATACAAAACATTCTTGATGAGATTTAAAATGAAATTCCATTCACCAATTATATGAACATTAAGAATTCCTAGAATGGTTATAGACCTGAGCCTAGGCTGCAAGTATTTCAAAGAGATGTATAGAAATCTTTGGGGAATTTGACAATCTCTCCCTATTATGGACCTAATATATGATCATCTCATATGTGGTTACATAAGCTAGAAACATACATGTACCTCAAACTAATGATTCAAGATGAAGCAATAAGTCTTCCACCTTTCATTTGGATGGTACAACACATGAGCAATGATACCATGGTTTAATTACTCTAGGTCATGGTTTCCATCACCTCATATGATGAATTCTATAAAAAATGATTTATAGGTTTGATTAGAAGAATATTGAATTTTATTTCAAAGATTTGACTCAACTCAAATAGTGTGGTTTAGCGGAAAATTCATTGAAGGTTTAATTGAATATCTCAAGGGGCTCGTCAAGGCCTTTGAATCACCTACCCTACAAGAGGCCATCAAGTGGGACTTGGCACAAGAGACCTCCATGAAAAAGAAAAATATTTAGAACAAAACTTTCATTCCAAAGAAGTCCTTTCAAAAAAATGTATAATATACCATGAGTTTTTTGCCAAGACCAAACATCGAGGTGAGGAATGAACCAAGAAGGAAGAAGTTGTTTTTCAATTGCAAGGATACATGGTCACTTAGACATAGGTGTATTAGGAAAAAACACATGAATTAGATTAAGGTAAGGTCTAAAAATTAATCAAAATTTGAGGAACCTAAACCATATAGTGAAGAAGAACCTAAATAAGAGTTTGGAGAAAAAGAATATCAACCAAATGAGGAAGATGTCATCTTGAGATGCACTCTTTCCATGCTCTTTAGTACTTTGGGGTAAAAACCCTTTTGCATTCATGGGTTCTTGCAAGGTTGAAGGGTGGCTATACTCATTGACATTAGTGGCACCCATAACTTCATTGATAAGGGACTAGTGGCCAAGAAAGGCCTCAAGACAAAATAATTAAAGGATTCAGTGTTATGCTAGAATATGGTTTCACCATCCAA